>QAOA01004753.1:187459-210802 GCA_003255065.1 Cercis canadensis
AAATAAGAAATACATTCACAAAATAATATAAAGACATAACTCAACCATAAATTAACCTTAACAATTAATCACTTTCAACTAAGTAATCATTAAGGAATTCTTCCTCAGTTTCAGGGTCCTCGCTATCAAATGATTCTTCGTCTTCTGCATCATGGTCTCCTACCTCCTCATCTGCTTCAACATGTGTATTAATTGTAATGTTCCTTAAATCTTCGCCCATATCATTAACATCTCTTAAATTATCTGCAATTTGGTCGTGAGAAGAGACTTCAATGAATTGGAAAGTTCTATCATCTTGAAATGGAGCATCCTGTAATTCAATTGTGCGCCTTGATTTTGTCTTAATCACTACAAAACAATCTCTCTTGTTAGGATTTGGGTATGGAGAGGCTGTAAAATATACTTGCTCCGCTTGTTGAGCAAATATAAATGTATCCTTCCCATTGTATCTCCTATTCGATTTAACCTCAATAATCCCATACTTAGGACAAATTCTTTTACCCATGGGTGAAGGATCAAACCATTTACAATTGAAAAGTGTCAGTCGCTTAATAGGAATTCCTTGCTGTTGGCATTCCTGTTTTATGCTTCACTTTGATGTTTCTAGTAAGGCCTTGTACTCCAGCAACTAGTGAAGAATCCACGGAAAATGGTCATTTTCTTTTTATCCAAGGCTCTAGTGTGGTCTTAGGCTTGTACCTTCTTGCCACTACAATACTTAGTAATGTTCTTCCCTTAAGGGGTGAAGTTACCTATACTTTGCTTGCTGTATCAATTCTACTTCTCATGGCTCCACTTGCAATCCCGATAAAGATGACACTGTGTCGTAGAAAAGAGACACCTGATCAACAAGCTGGGTCTTCAGATTCTCTAAATCAAGAAGGCAAGGATGAAAAAACAGAACCCCTGCTACCAAGTTCATCAGCAGCAACCCTCGGAAGTTTCTATGATACCGATGAATCATCCGAGGTGGCTATGCTTCTTGCTGTGAGTGAGGGAGCAGTAAAGAAGAAGAGAAGACCCAAACGAGGGGAAGATTTTAAATTTACTGAGGCTATAGTAAAGGCTGATTTCTGGCTCCTATTCTTGGTTTTCTTTGTTGGGGTTGGTACTGGGGTTACCGTGCTCAATAATCTTGCCCAAATAGGCCTTGCACTAGGTGTGGAAGATACCACAACCTTATTGTCACTTTTCAGCTTTTTCAATTTTGTGGGTCGGCTTGGTGGAGGAGTTGTTTCTGAACATTTTGTCAGGTCAGTGACATCTATCCCTGCTGAGTAAATTTAACATGTATTCTTAAGCTCATATTAGAGTGAAAGACATACATATTTGGTGCTAAGAATCATCCAAATGTTTGTCTATGTGAACCATGGCCTTGGAGCATTACAAGCTGAAGGGAAATCCTCTTGGTGCATTCTTTTTCTCAGCTCTGCTAGCAGGGAATATCTATGATAATGAGGCAGCAAAGCAGCATGGTCTAGCTCTGCTTACTTCAGGTGTCTCCTGCCTGGGTCCAAATTGCTTTAGGCTAACCTTCTTCATTCTAGCTGATGTATGTGCTGTGGGCACCATCTTGAGCATTGTCCTAACTGTGAGGATAAAGCCTGTCTACCAAATGCTTTATGCTGGGGGTTCTTTCAGGCTTCCTCAAACTTCAAGCCACTGAACTAAACTAGTAGAGCGTGCAATTGAACAATGTATGGAGCACAACACTCGTTAGTTTCCTATTCTAGGCTCTACCAAATGGTTGACTATTGTTGAATAATAAGTGGATGATTAAGAAGTTGGTAGGATAGTTGTTATTGGGTTTACTTATTTCATGCAGGAAAGAAACAAGTTACTTTCTATAACATCTGTAGTTTAGGTTCAAAATGTGCAATTTACTACATTTTTTTTTCCCTCTTACAAACTAATATATCTGCTTTGCTAAAACTGTACATGTGAATAGCTAGCCCTATTCATAAGATGCAGCAAATGCAACATCAAAGCATGTGAATGCATAAACGGATGCAACAAGAATCTTGAAAAAAGAGACACACACATAAAAGAGGTTAGATTTCATTTCTCACTTGTCTATTTCTAGATTTAGAGAAAATAAGTTTGCTGAAAATGATTGCTCTGCAAGTGTCTTACTGTCCCTGAGAAAAGCAACATCAAATCACAGAACAGGGATCATCTCTTGAAACCACTGAAATACAATTACACAAGTCAAGGCACTTCAACCATTTGCTATGGGAAAGGGAAATCCAAAAAACGAAAGTACTCGAATCATGTGACACAGAAGTTAACTAAAACCACAGAATGAAGAACCATACTTTTAGGCAAAAGGTACAGTCAAATCACAACAGATGCCGTGTAATGACTGAGATATAGTTCATAAAACAAAAAAGAAAAACCGCCAATAAAAGCAAGAGACGTGCATTTAGCAAGATTTGTTCTGTGATGCTGTTGATACCAATTAAAGAAAAGGAACTATTTTCTAAATATAAAAGTATTGCTATCAATTGGTATCAAGAATTCTTTAAATACCAACCAACTGTGCCAGAGCAAAGTATTCCACCCCCAGTCAATACACATCACCTCTTCTTTCATGTAGAAAAGATAATCCAGCAGTCAACTGCAGACGGCCTTCAAGAACTTAAATTGCAGTCAAGAACAACTTGTTGTACATTCTAATAAGGTACTTGGAAGAGAAAACATGCCACTCGCTGAGCATCACACAATGCAAAAGCCCTCTCATATGTCAGTAACTCACTGGTTTCATTGATCATTAGCCAGTTTATCCGTCAAATTACCAGATTTTTATCACATAGCTAACCATTGTCAAGGGAAAGAAGATAATCTCACTGAAGAATAATGAAGAGGATGATGATGATGATAATGAAGGCAACCGCTACTATGATGCTAAAGGCTCATATGAAAATCCACAAACAACCTCCACAGAAGGCAAACATGACTAGTTAACATGAAGAAACCTTGTTTAACAGCAATGGAGCATTGATTATTTATCACATGAACGAACTTAAAGGAAGACCAACATGACTAGCTAACCAAAGTATAAACTTGCAAGCCCATTATAGTACGAGTGTTAACCAATCAGATTTGTGTCTCCAAAACACATTTGAACCACAAGCATCTAGATGCTTCAAGCATTCAAATAACTAAAGAACAAAACACTATTGAACTGTCAGACTAGCTTGCTAGGCTGCATTTCCATCAATAACGCCCAAAGTGAATTTAAACACATCACTGAAAGCAATGTTACTCAAATTTCGAAGACAAGCCAAAAAGCAATTGGCACAGACACATTAACTTGAAACCATTTCAAATCACTAAGATCGACCCATTAGAAGAAAGAGGAAACAAACCAGACCAGGAAATGTTAAACCCCAGAACAAAATCTTCACATCTAAAAGCATGAATTTCATCAAACTTCACATTACAAGCTAAGTAAGAAGAATTCCCAGCAACAAAGCAGAAAAGCGAGCTCTAAACAAGAATAGTATCAGCATCAGTAACTGAAATTGGGAAGAGAAAGCAAGAATGCTACCTTGGCAGGTAGAAGCCAATCGCCTAGCAGTGACAATGGCGGCGGCGGCGAAGTGATGGAACGAGGATGGAGGAGGCTGGAGAGTCTCAAATCAGAGGAGAAGGAGAGTTGAAAGAGTCTGCTAGTTAGGGATTTCAGATTATGATTTCTGGCGTGAAGTGAAGAGTCGAAGGGGCTAGGGCGTGAAGTGAAGAGTGAACACCTGACTATCAAACGTCGTCGTGTCTAATATAAAACAAATTCTAACGGTACTATTTTCCGTGGGAATACACAAAACAATTTTCAAAAAAAATTAAAAAGAATGAGAAAAATAATTCCAACGGTAATTAAATTTCGTTAGAATTACCGTTGGAATTTTCAGAAAAAAATTTCCGTTGGAATTACCGTTAGAATTTTTTAAAAATTCCTACGGTATTTTATTCCGTTGGAATTTTCTGTTGGAAAATATCCTTTTTCTTGTAGTGGTATGATTGTTGGAAGCCATAAGCTTTGAGGGCAGTGGAGAGCTTGGCAAACCAGCAACGTGGAGCTTGCTTTAACCCGTAAAGCAATTTGCGAAGCTTGCACACCATGTTCGGTTGCTGTATTGTAAACCCAGGAGGCATTTTCATAAAAACCTCTTTGTGAAGATCACCATGTAGAAATGCGTTGTGGAAGTCCATTTGGTGAAGTTCCCAAGCTTTCGCGGCTGCAACAGCTAAGACAGTGCGCACCGTGACCATTTTAGCAACTGGTGAAAATGTTTCAGTGAAGTTGATGCCTGCCACTTGATGATTGCCAAGAATGACTAATCTGGCTTTAAACCGTTCAACTGTCCCGTCGAAGCGATACTTTATATGGTAGACCCATTTGCATCCGAGGGCTTTCTTTCCGGATGGTAGGCGTTGCATGGTCCAGGTATGATTTCACTCAAGATCTTGAATCTTAGTGTGCATGGCTTCTTTCCATCGAACATCTTTTACTGCTTCATGAAAGTAGACTGGTTCTTTTTCTGCAGTAATGGCTGCAAGGAATATGGCAGAGAAAATCTATCACAGTTTTCATAATGTTATAGGATAGGGTGCACCTGAAGAACTTGATGGAGCTGGTGAACGAGTGGGAGGACTCAACTTCTGAATTGTGTTCGCAACATAGTCGTGCAACCGGGTATATGGACGTTTGACTCGACATTCTCGCTCCAGTGGTTTATTTTCATTATGAGTGTTTAGGGACTGTACTACTGGAACTGGTGCTTGCGAGTCTGGTATGACAATAGTGTTTTCTCCATTGGCGTTTGTAGTATGGGCACCCCCCTGTCGTCAGGACTCGGCACTGTTATTGGTTCGAAGGTGTCCTAAGGAGGCTCGTGCCCGTTACTTAGAAGGCCATTAGGATTCTCCACATCAGTGTCTTCGCTAATGGAAACTGTGATGACATTGGGTTGTGGTGCAGGTTCGTTGTGTGCAAAGGGAAACTGGGTTTCAAAGAAAAGGACATCCCTTGACACAAAGAATTCATGGGTCTCAAGATCATAAAATTGCCATCTTTTTGCCCATATGGATACCCCACAAAGACACACCGGCGACTGCGACTAGCAAATTTGTCTCCTTTCATACCTTGGTTGGGTGCATAGCAAAGGGAACCAAAAATAAGTAAGTGAGCATAAGAGGGCAGCTGGCCATGCAACACTTCATAAGGAGTTTTTCCATTCAAAACGGGGCTTGGAGTGTGATTAATCAAGTACCCTGCTGTCAAGATGCACTCACCCCAGAATTCAATAGGAAAACTTCCTTGGAAACGCAAAGCTCGTGTGACATTGAGGATGTGGCGATGCTTTCTTTCGACCCTACCATTTTGCTGTGGTGTCCCTGTACAAGAGGTTTGAAAGACAATCCCATGTTCAAGAAAATAGTTTTTCATACAAACGAATTTTGTTCCATTATCGCTTCTAACAATTTTAACCTTTTGTTATATTGCCTTTCCACCATAGCAAAGAAATTTATCAGTGTCCGTGATACCTCTTTCTTATCAATTAGCAAAGAGACCCATATTGCACGTGAGCAATCATCCACAATAGTAAGAAAATATGAAGCACCAGAAGAAGAAGGAGTTCTATATGCACCCCATAAATCACAGTGTATCAATTCAAATATATCAGAAGCTTGATGATTACTTAATGGAAATGTTTCTCTAGTTTGCTTAGCTCTTTGACATGTATCGCAAGCTTTATTCAGCAACTCACTAACTTTCCCACCACTAACACTAGAAATTAACTTAACAGTTTTCCAAGATGGATGTCTCAAGCGCTTGTGCCATAATTCGAGTTGGTTCATTCCTTCATTTCTATAGGCCTTCACTCTTGGAATTTCTCGAAAAAAATAGAGTCCATCCCTTCGTTCACCCGCACCAATCAGCATCTTCGAAGTGCGGTCCTGTATAACACATAAGTTAGTAGTAAACTGGACAATACAATGAGATTCATCTATCAATTATGATATAGAGATTAAGTTGCAATTCAAACGGGGAACATAAAGCACGTTTTCAAGTTTTAAATCCCCAGCAAGCTTTATTGTTCCTTCCTAAGTGGCTATGACAGATTGTCCGTCAGGGAGTCCAACAGGGCACCCAGGCACTTCCCATACATCACATAGTTGTTGCAAGTTTCCTGTCATATGATTGGATGCCCCGGTATCGAGGATCCATGAATTGAGTTTAGTCTTACCAGCCATGCTTTCATTTGGATTGGCCTTCGATGTATTGAGCATTTCCAGCAAAGTTTGCCATTGCTCATTGCTTAATCTTGTCATGCCAATATTTTCTCCATCGCGACCAACACTGGGTCCCAAGCTCTGGATAGCATGAGCACGTACAGGACCATTTTGTGCACGCCCAAAGTTGGCTCCAGCGCGATTCTGACCTCTTCCTCATCCACCTGTCTTGCCGTCACTTCTCGGACGTTCACCCTACCATTCTGGGTATCCAATCAGCAAGAAACAACTTCCTGCATCATGACCAGCTTTGTTGCAGTTCGTATAGAGCAGAGATTTGTTCTTGATCTCACGCCCTTTCAACCTTGCACCTGTTTGAACAGCTAAGCCCATGACCTCTTTCCTTTCTTCTTTAGCCCGTGTGATAGTCCGCATCCTTTCTTCTTGTACTAGGATGGAGTACATCTTATTTAAATATGGTAGAGGATCTATAGCTAGCAAGTTGGAACGAACCGTTCCATAGAGCACATCATCCAGTCCCATCAAGAATTGATGAGCTCGTTTTTCCTCTCTGTGTTTTTCAAGCTTTGCTGCAATATCACATTTGCAACCTCCACAAGTACAGATCGGTACTTGTTCATAGTTGGCCAAGTCATCCCACAAGACTTTCATCTTCCCATAATAAGCCACCATAGTCAGTCCACCTTGTTTGCACTCCGCCAAGTCAGATTTCAGTTGCTGAATTCGTGGCCCATTCACAACTGAAAATCTCTCTTTGATGTCTTCCCACAGCTCCTTGGCATTTTCCATGTAGGACATAGTAGATCTTAATGTAGGCTCCACCGTGTTCAAGATCCATGACACTAGCATGGATTGAACAATCCACCAGTCTTCCATCACAGAAGACTCTTCCTTGGGTTGCCCATGAAACCATCAATGAAGCCCCACTTTCTCCTTGTTCTCAATGATGTGCGAATAGCTCTAGCCCATTCATCATAGTTCTCACCCCGCAGCTGCACCTGTGTGATCACGTTCCCAGGATTGTCATTGGAGTTCAGGTCAAAGGGTGATGGGTTTTTCTTACCAGCATCAACCTTTGGTTGTTCGGAATTTGCTGCCATAGTATCTGCCAAGTATGGTCTGGTATGGAGTTTTTACTTGGTGGTGTATGGCTCTAATACCATGTAAAATAGTATTTCTGTCTTGTCAATTTATTCCTCAAAAACCATTGTTTATATACAAGAGTAGGAACCTATAATCACTCCTATACGTGTGCCTATCAATCTATCAATATTATATTATAGCTACAATCACTCCTATATGTGTGTCTATCAATATTATATTGCAGTTATCAAAGGGACATCTACCAAGGGTCAACGATTTTGCCTGATATGTCTATTAATGTTGATGCATATTATTTTGCATGGCTCGGCTATTATATTGCATGGCAATAACTACACCGAATATGGCCTAATAAGTTATCTACTCATAAATGTATAATAATCAATAGGTTTTATGTTTTGATAATGAAACTCTTAGAATAAGGATGACTTCCTTTAGGTTTGGTAAGTCTTTCTACATTCAAGGATGATGTCAAATATAAGTTATGAGGTTACTAAATGAAATAAATTTTATTGTAAGAAGTATATTTTTTTTTTTGGTTTGTTGATCTTAAATAAGAGATATTAGTGAATATGAAAATTCTGGTAAGCCATATTGTTTTGCCTTTCCTCATTGGTGTATCTATGGAAGAATGAAAAGCTCTTCTTTCCAACAGTAGGCACATCTATTTGGGTTTTTTTTTTCTTATTTTCTTATTTATTTTTGTCATTTGGAAAGGATAAAAAGGAGGGAGTAACAGGAAAGGAATTTACCGCGCATATATTTATACATATATACAAAAAGAACCTCAAATTCTTCAATACATATGGCCAAAAAAAAAATTCTTCAATAGTTGTAGACATCGAATTTTGTCAAGAAGTTTTTCGCTGCATAAAACAAAACAAAAACGAAGAAAAGAGAAATTTAAGACATTGCATTTTGGAAAATTTGAGGTCTTATATCTTGTGAATTTTCCAAATTGTGCATAAAAAAATAATTTTTGAAAAGAAACATGCAAGTTCTTAATTTTTGGTTTATTTCTTTTTATACTTTATAAGAGCTTTTATGACAAAATAAATCACAGTCTTCTTACCTTAGTCTAGTTAATTGTTAATCTAGTCCAAATCTCTCATTNCTTAATTTTTGGTTTATTTCTTTTTATAATTTATATGAGCTTTTATGACAAAATAAATCACAGTCTTCTTACCTTAGTCTAGTTAATTGTTAATCTAGTCCAAATCTCTCATTTAGCCCACTTGGCCCATTCTTTTTTTTTTTTTTGTATTTTAAATTTTTACAAATGAATAATAAAAATAGAAAAATAAAGAAATTTTTTAGAAGATTATTTCTTGCATCACTAGACCTAGGAGAACCCATGAGGGAACAAGAAATAGATTTCCCTCATTCCCTATTGGTCCAAGTTAGTGTACCTTAAATAAATAAGTAATTAAAAAAAGAAGAAAAAAAAATTAAAACCAGGAGACCATCAAAGCAAGAAGATAAGACTAGAAATAAAAAGCTCAAGAGGGAAAGAAAAGAAGAAAGAGAAAAGAGAAGAAGAAAGGGAGAGAGAATGAGGAGTTTGGGAGAAAGGAAGGGAACCAAAGAGAGAATAAGGTTTGAATCTCCATCAAATTTATTCTACAAGGGTAATCTAATTCTTCCATCTATACTACTAGATTTTTGGTTCATGGTGATTAATTTGTCTATTTGTTGTTATGTGTGAATGATTATGCTAAATTTCTAAATCATAGTGTAATTTGATGGAGTTTGAGATTGATTCTTATGGTTTTAGGGTTCTCATGGTGTTAGATTCCTAAATTTAAGTTTAATTTCAGATGTTAATTTTGATTTTGGGACTTTGAGTTGTTTCCTTAATTGATAATATTTGGTTTGGCTGTGGATTGTGTATTTTCGGGTTTGTCAATCTTCTCTGACAAGCTTAAGTTTTTATTTTTTAGATAGAGCTACAGAGCTCCGATTTTAGTGATTCTTAATTTGTTAGAACTAGATGATGTGTACCTCCTATGCGTAAAATTTTCATGGCCAAATTCCCTTTCCCATGCTATCAATGTTTATTTTAATTTGATTATTTTCCTACTATTTCGGTACTGTCAGTCTTCTTTGGCAACAGTCGATTTTTATTTTCTAGATGTAGCTATAGAGCTCCAATTTGAGTGATTCTTACTTTGTTAGAACCAGGAAGCATGTTTCTCCTATGTGTAAAAATTTCATAGGCAGATTCTCTTTCTCCTGCTCTCATGTTTTCTTTGAACTTTATTATTGTTCTACTATTTTGGGTCTGTTAGTCTTCTCTAGTAATTCTTGGTTTTGATTTTCTAGGTGCAGCTATCGAGCTCCAATTTGAGTGATTTTTTATTTGTTAGAACCAAGAGACATGTGCCTCCTGTGTATAAAAATTTCTAAACTAAATTCCTTTTTTCTTGTTCTCAATGTTCATTTAAAATTAGCTATTTTTTGGCACTGTCAGGTTGTCAATTGTCTCTTGTAGCATTCAACTTTTTGTATCTAATTTGAGCTATAGAGCTCCATTTTAAATGATTCCTATCTTGTTAGAACCATAAGACATGTTTATTTGTCATATAGAAATTTAAGATCAAAATTCCTTAGCATGCAATCCCAGTTTTTGTCTAAAGTTTGCCTTATTTTCTGCTCTGTCATGAGAATATTTTCAACATTGCTTTGCCTACTTTGGGTACTGTTTTAGGACTATTTTGCTTGTTTTTTATTTCTCTCCTTGAGGCATTTTTGAAGGTTCATTGGGAATTGTGTTAAAGTTTCTTGTACATCATTGTCTTGCATCGTTTTAAGGTCTTTTCATGTGTCACTTTGCTTTGCTTGTTGGTTATCCATGCTTGAACAATTTCTTACATGTTTCCAGAATTAATGTTTTTTTTCTTGGCCCTATGAGCTAATTTAATAATTGTTATCGATGATGTTTGTGAGTTGGGTTATAAGTGATGACAAGCTAGAAGGCTCGATCCTCGAGCAAGGCGGAGTTGGAAACGAGAATACCTTTGCCTTACTTTTGTTTTGTTCTATGTAAGCATTTAAATTCTCATATTGTAATTTGTAAACTCATGCATTGTACTCATTTAATATATATATATATATATATGTGTGTGTGTGTGTGTGTGTGTGTGCCATTTAATATCTGTAGGCCCCCTCACTTATCATAGGAGGATAAATCGAGTCTGATTCCTTTATAGAATAGCTTTGTTTATCCAACCTAGGTGAAGGTAGCACCATCCTAGAGGGCATTTTATGTGAGGAAGAGGTGGAAGAATTTAGGTCTCAGTAGAGTAGTCATGCAATTGACGTTTAAATTCTCCCTCTTTATTTTTATAAAATATTCATGTAACACTCTTATTATTTTTAGGATAAATAAATTACATTTTTTATCATATTATATTCACACAATTAATTTCAAGTAATCGTCTTTTAGATGTGTGTTGTGTGGTGCCTAACACCTTCCCCACACACAAATTGACTACCGAACCTTCTCTGGTTCACAGACCAATTTTAAAATTCAAAAAGAGGTTTTCCAATTGTTCCCTATTTTCTTAAAACAATTGGTGACGACTCCAAGTTTTCTTTCGAAAACTAATCTTTTTAAAAGTCCACCATCCATGTCGCGACTTCCTTCGGGTACATTGTGACAATAGTCATAATGTATCAGGTTCACATTTGCTTTGAACAAATTTGCTTCAAATGACAATTTGAAAATGCCAACTCAAATTACATATATATATATATATGGTTAATCTCTTGCTAAATGGTAATGACCCATTGTTTCTAAAAAAGTTTACAGATGCTTTGACCAAAGCTTTCTCACTAAGAGATCATGGTAGCCTCAGTTACTTTCTTTGCAATGAATTGTTTCCAGCTTCCACTGTAATTTTTTTGATGCAGCATAATTGTTAGCTCCACAATTCTCTAATCATGTTTTGATGATAACAAATGGCTTTAATTCTTCTAATCTGTGTTATGGTTTAGTATTTTTCTTAGAACAGGTTAGCAAGGAAAGTTGAGAACTAGTTTCGCTTCTGTTTAAGAACTAGTTCTTAATATAGAGAACTCACTCTTCTGAAGTCAAATATCCAAAGTTGTTGAAGCCCATGTGAAGACTCTAGAATGTGTGAGATTATTCTAATCCTATCAGAAATTCACCTTAGCATGTGAAGAAACTTTCTCATTGTGGGTGCCATTGTAGATCCGTATTTTAAGGGAAAGTTGGTAAAGATATTTTCTTTTTTCATTTCAAGACAAAAGAAATGTGTAATGGATTCATCTTGGAATCTTTCTTTGACACATGTCCTTGCATCAACGGTTGATATTGCTCTTCACATGAAGGTGCTTTTTCTTGTTAAAAAGCTTATCTCAAGGATTTAGAATTCGAGTAGAAGAAATACAGTGAGAGAGAGTTAGAATTAGAATGAGAGAAGAGTTCTTCTTCTCTACGCAAGTTTTTACTTAAAAATCTCTCTACTTCTTCTTCTTCTTCAATACAATTATCTTTAGACATTTTCTCTGAAAGAGAAAGAGAGATCTTTTCTGTTCATGGAGCTTTACTCTTGAATGATATTTTTTGTACTCAGATTTTAGTGGGAAATCTGTAAGTGACTTCTAGTGGTAATGTTAGAAGGGAAAAGTTTGTGGTGAGCTTTGGAGATAAACCATGGTTGTAAAGCTTGAAGAAGCTTGAAAAAATAAACTTGATTATAGTGGAACCCCAAGCTTTAGTAGAAGTGGATGTAGGCGTTAGTGCTAAACCACTATAAACTCTTTGCCTAAGATCTTCTATACTCATCTTTTTTATTTCTGATCTTATATGCATGTTTGAAGTTTAGTTTTGCTTGTGATGCATCAGTTTAATTTTTTGGGTTGTTCTGAATATGTTATTCCTTGATTAAGCTTGGTTTTTTTCTTTTCTTTTCTTTTTCGTTCAAGAACTAGTTTGTAAGTTCTAGAACTAGTTCTTGTGCTATTCTATTCTTGAACAAGTTTTGTTTAAAATCAAATTAGCTTAAAAGTTTTTGAAAACTCCTATTCATCCCCTTCTAAGAGTATTTCCTGTGACTCTCTGTAAGTGTGTGCAATGTATTTTTCACAAAGTTTCTGTGTCTGGTCCCATGTCCACTACTTGTTGCCTTTCTGTTGGCGCTGATTCAACCATTTCAGAAGTTGTTGAAATATAGGAAGCAAGTTGGTTGCCTAAAAATACTTGTCTCTAACATGGCCAGACATTGTCTTCTTTGCTAATAAACAAACTCAATTCATGCAATTCCCCACACTTGTCAGTTTCCAACCACTCAAACATGTGATGCATTATCTTAAGTCCATTATAGAGCATGTTTTACATCTGGTTCGATTCACTAATCTCAATCTTCATGTCTTTTGTGATGCTGACAAGGCAAGTGATGTTTTAGATAGAAAATCCACCACTACTTTCATCACTTACTTGGGTCTTAACACCATTTCTTTGGCATATGGAAGCAAAGCAGAGTAGCCAAGTCTTCCATTGAAGTTGAGTACTGTATATTGCTTCCACTGCTATTGAATTACTTTGCCTTCAACAGATTCTTCAAGAACTCGATATCTCTTTCCTTGCTTCTCCTATCATATATTCTATAGTATTGGTGATGCGAATCAGCTTGCTACACGCCCTAACCCTAGGAGTGTTCATGATCCCTTGCTTGGAATTGGAGGCCCGATGACTAGAAGCAGAGCTAAGCGAGTGAGGGAGGTGTTGTTGAGCCTAGTCCAAGAGGTGCTGACCAAGGAAAGAGCAGCTGAGCCAAGTTCAGAGTTGAGATGGATCACTTATCTATCTCTTGTAAAAGGTGCACATGGGCCAGCTTGGAGCCCAAGTTTGGAGCAGGCCAAAAACTATGTTTAATTTAATTAGTTTTATTTTTGGGCCTTCATGTTTATGGGCCAAAACGTTTAATTAGCTTTAAATTCATTTTTAATATTTTGGGCCTTTATGTCTATGGGCCAAAATGGGTATTAGGGTTTTATTAACATTCTTAGAGGATTCATCTTAGCTTGTAGCCTCCNGTGATGCGAATCAGCTTGCTACACGCCCTAACCCTAGGAGTGTTCATGATCCCTTGCTTGGAGTTGGAGGCCCGATGACTAGAAGCAGAGCTAAGCGAGTGAGAGAGGCGCTGTTGAGCCTAGTCCAAGAGGTGCTGACCAAGGAAAGAGCAGCTGAGCCAAGTTCAGAGTTGAGATGGATCGCTTATCTATCTCTTGTAGAAGGTGCACATGGGCCAGCTTGGAGCCCAAGTTTGGAGCAGGCCAAAAACTATGTTTAATTTAATTAGTTTTATTTTTGGGCCTTCATGTTTATGGGCCAAAACGTTTAATTAGCTTTAAATTCATTTTTAATATTTTGGGCCTTTATGTCTATGGGCCAAAATGGGTATTAGGGTTTTATTAACATTCTTAGAGGATTCATCTTAGCTTGTAGCCTCCTAGCCGAATTGCCTATATAAGAAATTCGTGTATGCCTTTGCAAAATAGTTTTGAGATTAATATTATTCAGTTTCTGTATTATTGAGTTTCTTTGGATTGAGAGCTTCCCTGTTGTTCTTGGGTAAAGAACTGAACCTGAACTTACCAAGGATTCTTCCTTGTTAAGAGTTCACCCTATTAAGATAACCAAGGTCATCCCACAGTTTGGTATCCAAACACTCCGTTCCGATCCTTCGGATGACAAGAACGCATCAGTTGGTATTAGAGCTTTGGCTCCTTGGAGTTTCAATCGGTATTCCTAAAACCCCATATTCTATTTTTCTTTTATCTATCTTATTTGTTTGAGTCAATCATCTTCTACCCCTTTTCTATTGAGTCAGTTTTGTTTTTATTTTCATATCAGTTTCACTCTTCATTTGTGTCCTTTAATTTTCTGGTCAAGTTGTCCCTACTGTTGTGTCCCTTCCATCATTGTTTGGTTGTTTTTCTTGTTTTGTATTTAAAAGTCATGCCTAAGTCTATAAAATTCCTAGTGTGGCAATTAGGGTTTTGCAAAGTCCAAGTCCTAATTGTTAAGTAGAGTCCTATTACTTTTCAAATTCAAAAAAAAAAAGGGCGAAAAATAACCCTAAAACGAGATAGAGCTATTTTGACCCCTAAAACAGTGGAATTTGGCTAAAATCACACGACGCACATTACATTAATGCGTTTTGTTCAGAAGGCCATTTCCATTAGAAAAAATGTACTCTTTTGTTCAAAACAAGCATTATTGACTTTCTGGTCAACAAGAGACCCAACTGAAAAAAAAAAAAAAAAAAAAGAAGGGAAATTGTGCTAGGCCGAAATCAAAAAGGAATTATTGGACTTGTTAAACCTAAAAGACTCTTAAATCAAAACTTTCTTGGGTCGTCATCAATTCTGTGTTGTTCCAACCGGAACCCTTGTTCATTGTTCATTCGAGTCCTAGTCATTGTCTTGGAGTCTTGTTTGGCTTTCTTGTCATTTTTTTTTATCACTTTTTTCTCTTTGATAAGTTCTTGGCAAGTTCTTGTTTAAGGGCTTCTAAGGTAATTTGAGTGGAAAAAGGCAAGAGTGGTGAGCGCATTATCGAGAAAAAGCCAATTGAGTGTAAACACGAGTGAACCACGTGAGATGAATGTATGCAACATGGATCAAGAAGAACCATTCACCAAAAGTCATATGGATGCATATATGAAAGCAATTCAAGACCAAATTGCAGAATTGAGAATGGTCACCGAAGACAGATTAGAGAGGTTAGAAAACCTAGTTTCACCTAAGACAAAAACTAAAACAACTAGACCCTTTCGGTATTCTAAGGAGGAGGAAGAAGTCTATTCTAAGGGTGAAACCGAGACCAGAAAAGAGAAGAGGGCAGCCCCTATTCGTGATAATAACTTGGGGAGTATAAAGATGAGAATTCCTACCTTTCAGGGTAAAAGTGATCCTGAACTTTACCTAGAATGGGAGAGAACAATGGAACATGTTTTTGAATGCCATGAATACTCTGAGGAAAAGAAAGTGAAGCTGGCAGTAGTTGAATTCATTGATTATGCTAGTATTTGGTAGGATCAGCTAGTGATTAACCGGCGTAAAGATGGTGAGAGACCTATTCGGTCATGGGCTAATATGAAGGGTGTGATGAGGAAACATTTTGTACTTAGGCATCAATATAAAGATTGTTTCAAGAAACTGCAAGATTTGAAACAGGGCTCTATAAGTGTGGCTGAGTACAACAGTGAGATGGAGATAGCCATGATGAAGGCTAATGTTGATGAGAACCGTGAGGTAACAATGACACGATTTATTAGTGGCTTGAGGCGAGAGATTGCTGAAGTGGTGGAGATGACTCACTATGTAGAGATGGAGGACTTAGTGTATAAAGCCGAGCATGTAGAGAGGCAGTTGAAGGCTAGAGCAGCTTTTAGATTCGGTTTGGCTTCCAAAACTTCAAACTGGAAACCGAATTGGAAGGATACTCCTAAAACAGCTCCAAAGCCAAGGGAAAAGGCGAGACCAAGGCCTACGGGTTCTACTCCTACTTCTCAAGGTAAAGCTGAATATAACTCTTCTTCTAAGTCACGTGACATCAAGTGCTATAGGTGTCAAGGGCGCGGACATATATTTTCTAAATGTCCAAATAGAAGGAAAGTTGTTTTGCTTGCTACTGGAGAGTATGATAGTGAGGAAGAGCCTATTGTTACACCCGGTTGTGAAGACATGCCACCCTTGGAAGATGCTAGTGACGTGGAGGGTATTGATGACTCTCTTCTAGATTAGTATTTGATGGTGTCTAGGCATGTGCTCAACATGCAACCGAGGGCAGATGACATCGACAAGCACCAAGAGCATATCTTTCAAAATCAAGGCTTGGTGGGAGACAAGGTATGTAGCGTTATTATTGATAGTGGATCTTGTACTAATGTTGCTAGTACCTTGGCAGTAGAGAAGTTGGGTTTACCTACTATTCTACATCCCATGCCTTATACGCTACGGTGGTTGAATGATAAAAGAGATTTTTGGGTAAACAAGCAGGTTTAGATTGCATTTTCTTTTAGCACTTTTAAAGATGAAGTGTTGTGTGATGTGGTGCCCATGCATGCTTGTCGCATCTTGTTGGGGCGACCATGGCAGTTTGATAGGCAAGTGAAGTATGACGAATACAACAACACTTACACTGTCTATAAGAATAATAAGGCTACTTTGTTGAAACCCTTAAAACCTGCTCTTGCATATGTGGATCAAGCAAAGATTACAAAAGAATGTAAAGAGAGAGAAGAAAAAGCAACCAAAGAGAAAGAAGCTGAAGAGAAAAAGAAAAAAGTAAGGACAAAAGGAGTGAGAGAAGACAAAAAGTGAGTGCTTTTGCACAAAAGAATGAGGTAAAGAGTGTTTTGTTGTCTAGGCCAAACCTTCTTGTACTTATGTACAAGGATGTTTATTTTACTAACTCTCTTAACCATTCTTTGCCTAGTGTGGTTGTTTCTTTGATGCGGGAATTTGCTGATATTTTCCCTGAAGAGATACCACATAGTTTGCCTCTCTTGAGGGGCATAGAGCACCAGATTAACTTTGTTCCTGGATCGAGTATCCCTAATAAACCAGCCTACCAAGCTAATCCTGACGAGACAAAGGAAATTCAAAGGCAAGTGGATGAGCTAGTACAAAAGGGATTCGTTAAGGAAAGTCTAAGCTCATGTTCAATTCTAGTTATCTTGGTGCCAAAGAAAGACGGGACATGGCGCATGTGTGTGGATTGCCGAGCCATCAACCAAATCATGGTTAAGTATAGACATCCTATCCTTAGATTAGATGACATGCTTGATGAGTTGTATGGTTCTAGTGTCTTTTCTAAGACAGATTTAAAGAATGGATACTACCAAATTTGCATGAAAGAAGGAAATGAGTGAAAAACTGCCTTTAAAATAAAATATGGTTTGTATGAGTGGTTAGTAATGCCTTTCGGTTTAACTAAAGCACCTAGCACTTTCATGAGACTAATGAACCATGTTTTGCATGCCTTTATTGGAAAATTTGTGGTGGTTTATTTTGATGATATCCTAGTTTATAGCAAAACCCTAGATGATCATGTGTCACATTTGCATGTTGTCTTTATTGCTTTGAAAGACCATAAATTGTATGCTAATTTCAAGAAGTGTGCATTTTGTTTGGATTGTGTTATATTTCTTGGGTTTGTTGTAAGTTCTAAGGGTAAGTTCTATAGGCGGTTTGTAAAGAATTTCAGCACCGTAGCCGCACCCCTAAATGAACTAGTTAAGAAAAATGTGAGCTTTAAGTGGGGAGATGAACAAGAGAGGGCATTTACCACTTTAAAGGAAACTTTAACTAGTGCTCCTCTTTTATGTTTGCCTAACTTTGACAGAGCTTTTGAGATTGAATGTGATGCTTTAGGTATTGGAATAAGGGTTGTTTTGATGCAAGATTTCAAGCCTATTGCATATTTCAGTGAGAAGCTTTATGGGGCAGCATTAAATTATCCCACTTATGACAAAGAGCTTTATGCTTTAGTGAGGACTCTCCAAACGTGACAGCACTATCTATGGCCTCGGGAATTCATCATTTATTCAGATCATGAGAGCTTGAAATATATGAAATCCCAAGGTAAGTTAAATAAGAGACATGCTAAATGGTTAGAGTTCATTGAGACGTTCCCCTATGTTATTAAGTATAAAGCTGGGAAGGAGAATGTCGTTGCTGATGCCTTGTCTAGAAGGTATACTTTAATTACTTCTTTGCATGCTAAGCTATTAGGTTTTAAGCTTATAAGGGACTTATATGAGTTTGATTCTGATTTTGGTCAGTTATGGGTTGCTTGTGCTAAGTATGCTAGTGGTGATTATTATAGGCAAGATGTGTACTTCTTTAAGAAAGATAAATTATGTGTGCCTGCATGTTCTATACGTGATTTACTTGTTAGAGAGACACAAGATGGTGGCCTAATGGGGCACTTTGGTGTTAAAAAGATTTTGGATATTTTACATGAACATTTTTTATTGGCCTCACATGAAACATTATGTGCTTTCTATTTGTGAAAAATGTATTTCTTATAAGCAGGCCAAGTCCAAAGTTATGCCAGATGGACTTTATACACCATTGCCTATACGTAGTCAGCCTTGGATTGATATTTCTATGGATTTTGTGCTAAGGCTGCCGAGTTCACTGATTGATGTTGTCGCTTAACCAATTAAATTAAATTGAATCCCCTAATTAGAATGCAATAGAGGGCATAATCCGGGTTTGTCTCACAAGGAATGCAATGTGTAATCAATAATTTCAAGTTAAAAACAGGGGATTTTTGAAACAAGATTATAATAGTAAATTGCAGAATTAAACAAAGATTAATGTAGTTGATTAAAGGCGTAACCTAGCTAGACATCCATCAAAAACCGGTTTGATTCATCCTAGATTAACATGAGTGATTAAGTCTTAATGTAGTAATACTAATTGAGTTTAATCACAACCAAAATCTCTAAATGTGACTAATTATTCCTACTAAGTTATCACTTAGAATTCGATTAACCACATACAATCACTAATCTTGTAATCACAAAGACTAAGCAATTAGTGATTAATCTAAAAACCGAACGTCAATTAACATAGCATAGCTTCTTTGAATTCTAACCACAGATTAAAGATTGATCAATCTAAATTTTATTTCTTACTTCAATATCCATATAAATCACAAAGATCTCCATGAATTCATACAAAGATTAAAGCAAGACAGAAATTCAAAGAAGAAGAAATTGCATTAAGTTTAATCCAATTAAGAACATAATCTCAAAATCAAAACTAATTTAATCAGGAGTCTAACTTGATTACAAGGATTCTACTCCTCCATGGTCATGAAATCCAAGCTCCAATGGAGAAGTGCAGTTATAAATCAAAGAGCTCCAAACTTTTCAAGAGAGAAAACAAAAGCTACCTAGTCTAGAATTGATAACTCGTCGACCTCCTTTCTTTGCTTATAACTTCCTAACTTTCATGCACACCTAATTTACCCCTAACCTAGTTTAAACCTCTGGAGCTCAGCTTCAAATGGGCTCCGGTTTGGGCCTAATTGGGCCTAAATTGAGGAAGTTAAGCCCATTTAAGTCTATCTAGGTCCATATAGGTCTCTGGACTAATCATCCATTTTCGACAAGCAATAAGACCATCTTAACTTCATAATTTGTTGAACTTCCCTTCATAACAATTGAAGCTCGGCGCCTTAGCTTTCCAATAGGACCAGTTTCAAGTCCATACGACATGTACAGCACAAGTTATGGTCCGAAAACTGCATGCGGGTCAGGATCCAGCGGCAGCAACTCTACTCTGACTTCCGGGTTACATTTGACCCACTGAACATCTAAACTGGCCTTGGAGATCTAAATGAAAGTTGTAGATAATCCTCTTAGTTTTCCTACAAGGTAAGAATCACAATTTTTAGACATACAGAACTAAATATATACCCGAAATACAGAATAGTGTCAAAACCCTAATAATGCTGAAAAACACACTTAAGCCCAATTTAAACCTAATTAATGAAATATGACCCAAGCCCAATCAAATAAGCCCAAAATAGGATTAGGAGGTTAAAAATGGGGATTAATTAATATATAAAAATAATGT
The DNA here is from genome assembly GCA_003255065.1 of Cercis canadensis. NCBI lineage: Eukaryota > Viridiplantae > Streptophyta > Magnoliopsida > Fabales > Fabaceae > Cercis > Cercis canadensis. The sequence goes on from QAOA01004753.1 coordinate 207,446, forward strand.
TCATCAAATCCCCCTACACTTATCCTTTGCACGTCTCGGGCAAACTAGAGTTAAAACTAGGAAAAAAGGAAAATAACTAAGACAGCTAAGAGATCATTTCTCAACAACAACTTCCAAGAATGCAAAAGTTAAGTGAGCAAGAAGAACAATCAATAATTTAAAAGAATCAAAATAATCATGAATCTATTTCTTGCACTTTCAATTAACAAGCATGGTGAATTCAAATGAAGTGAAAAACTAAGAAAGATAGAACCTCACACAAGATATATTCTCAATCCCTCAAGTGTTTAAGGGGGTTATTGTTTCACTCTAATCACATCATGACAGTTTGCACTACCATAAGCTTGCTTATTTTCTAATCTCCACTACTTTAAACACATGCATGCACAAATCAGAAGACTTTATTTAAGGATGTAATGGGGCCAAGGACCAGGGGAAAAGAAAGAATGAAATATGGATATGGCAAATTAAAACCAAAGAGAGCATGAGAACATTGGGAATGATGAGTCAAAACCAACACTAAGCACAAAAATACACCCAAAAGCTCTAAGCAATTTTCTTTACAGACTTCTTCCTCTTTGGAAGGCAAACCACTACTTTTATTCTCTTTTTTTTTTGCATTTTCTTTTTCTGATTTTTTTTTTAAACAGAATTTTCTTTTCTTTTTTATTTTGGCTAACATTTCTTTGTCTTTACATTTCATATAGCCACTTTCCTTCAAATTTCACAAATCCTCCCCCCCACAGTTAGAACTTTGTCTGTACCGGACAAATAGAACTCATCAATTGATCAACCAATGCTTTCATACTCCCTAAGGTAGATAGAAACATGGTTTTACAAAACTTGCAATGAGCTAAATGAAAGAATGGAAAAAAAAAATAGGCTCAAGGGGGAAATGAAGGGAAATGATGTTAGGAAGACTATTTGGCTATCTAGCTAGAAAGAAAAAAAGATGGCCTTCATCACATTCATGCATGCAAATGACAATGTAGTCTCAAAAAGAAGCAAAACAAGTTCTAGAATAACAAACATCATGAGCACAATGCACACAAGAAAGGAATATAGAATGACAATAGGTTCAAAAACTCACTAAGTATACTCCATCAAACTTAATCCATCACATCAAATTTCATCACCAAATTAGCTAACTAAAAGATGTAAGAATCTATTCAACCATGCTAGAAACTTCAAAATGACAATTGCTTGAAGCTCACAAATTCTACAATTCTCAAAGTGCTATGGAAAATGCAAAAAGGAAAGGTAGAAAGATGAGTAGAATGAGAGTAAAACAAAATAGCAAAACAGAATGGAAAACAACTAGGAAAAATGTGGGACAGCGAATCAAGAAAGGATATCGAACCAAAATTCTACATAGAAGCTCAAGAAGAAGCGTGAACAGAATTTGGAACATGCTGAACCACACCAAAACAGCAAACAGAGAAGCGAAGAATAACAAAAAACACAAAACAGACACGTAAAACAGAACCAACAAATAGAATTAAAAACATCAACAGAACAAAACTAAACAACAAGAATAGAAAATTAACATAATCCGAAAGAACAACAAAAACAGAAACATAATAACAGAAACATAATCTGAAAGAACTCCCTTGAAGCTTAATCAAGTCGGGTAGATGGCATCACTCAAAACCACTTCCTCAACCAAACTCTCATCTCCACCATGGAACTTCTTAAGTCGATGTCCATTGACCTTGAAGGTCCTCCCCGTAGTCACATCTCGAATTTCAACTGCACTATAAGCAAAAATATTAGTGACAACAAAGGGTCCCTCCCATCGGGATCTCAATTTACCTGGCCACAACTTAAGGCGAGAGTTGTATAGAAGCACTTTCTCCCCCACTTGGAATTCCTTCCGAAGGATCAGCTTATCATGAAAGGCCTTAGTCTTCTCTTTGTACAGCCGAGAGTTCTCATAGGCCTCTAATCGGAGTTCCTCTAACTCTTGAAGTTGTAACTTCCTCTCGACTCCTGCTAGTCCTATGTCCATGTTGCAAGCCCTAACTGCCCAATACGCCCGATATTCTAACTCCACTGGTAAGTGACACGCCTTCCCAAAGACAAACCTATAAGGCGACATGCCTATAGGTGTCTTGTAGGCGGTCCGATATGCCCATAAAGCATCCTCCAACCTCTTACTCCAATCCTTTCTATCCGGCCTCACAGTTTTCTCCAAAATTCTCTTAACCTCTCGATTAGAGACTTCGGCTTGGCCATTCGTCTGAGGATGGTAAGGGGTGGAAGTCTTGTGGAAAACTCCATACTTGCTCAACAAGGTCTTCATGTGCCGGTTGCAGAAGTGTGATCCTTGATCACTGATGATCGCTCTGGGTATGCCAAACCTGCAAAAGATATGTGATCTAACAAACTCTACAACCACATGAGAATCATCAGTCCTGGTGGGAATAGCCTCCACCCACTTGGAAACATAATCCACAGCCAACAGAATATAAACAAAGCCAAAGGAAACAGGAAATGGACCCATAAAATCAATACCCCAAACATCAAAAAGCTCACAGAACAACAAAGGTTGTTGGGGCATCTCATTCCTACGAGTTATATTCCCTAATTTTTGGCATTGCTCACAAGATTTACAAAAGGCATATTCATCATGAAACAAAGTGGACCAATATAGACCAGAATTTAATACTTTCCTAGCTGTTCTCTGAGGACCAAAATGGCCTCCACAGGCATAGGAATGACAAAAAGTAAGCACAGAATGGAACTCATGGTTAGGCACACATCTCCTAATTATCTGATCACTACAGAATCTCCACAAATAAGGATCATCCCACACATAATATTTAGCCTCACTCTTAAATTTATCAATTTGTGCACGTGTGAGGTGTGCAAGCAAAGCATGAGCAACTGGATAATTAACAATATCAGCAAACCAGGGAAACTCACCATGCAGCCTAAAAGCTACTCGTCAGGGAATGAATCCTGAATGGGAAATTGCTCATCAGAATCTCTCTCGATCCAGCTCAGGTGGTCAGCAACCACATTCTCTGCTTCACTCCTATCTTTAATCTCAAGGTTGAACTCTTGGAGAAGGAGCATCCATCTGATCAATATGGGTTTGGCATCTGGTTTCTTCAGGAGGAACTTGAGTGCTGCATGGTCAGAAAAAATCACCACATGAGAACAAAGCAAGTAAGATCTAAATTTATCTAAAGCAAAGACAATTGCTAAAAGCTCTTTCTCGATTGTGGTGTAGTTCGCTTGGGCAGAATCAAGTATCCTCGAGGCATAGTAAATCACATGATGGGCCTTACAAACCCTCTGGGCAAGGACTGCTCCCACTGCGTAGTTGGATGCATCACACATCAACTCAAATGG
>QAOA01004753.1:212730-288804 GCA_003255065.1 Cercis canadensis
AGGATCTACCTCTAAGCCTTTGTTAGAGACTACATGTCCTAGGACTATACCTTGTTCTACCATAAAATGACACTTTTCAAAATTCAGAACGAGATTAGTCTCTATACACCTATGCAAAACTCTAGACAAGCTATATAGGCAGTCATCAAAGGAAAAGCCATATACAGTAAAATCATCCATAAATACCTCCATACAATGCTCTATAAAATCAGAAAATATACTAATCATGCAACGTTGGAAGGTACCTGGGGCATTGCAAAGACCAAATGGCATCCGCCGGTATGCAAAGGTGCCGAAGGGGCAGGTAAAGGTCATTTTTCCCTTATCCTTCGGTGCAATGTGAATCCGGAAATAACTAGTGAATCCATCCAGAAAGCAATAGTGAGACTTTCTTGCCAGCCGCTCTAACATCTGATTAATAAATGGAAGTGGGTAATGATCCTTGCGGGTAGCCTGATCAAGCCGTCTGTAATCAATACAAACCCTCCAGTTATTCTGAACTCGAGTGGGAATGAGCTCATCATGCTGGTTCTTCACCACTGTCACTCCTGACTTCTTTGGAACAACTTGCACTGGGCTCACCCACTTGCTATCTGAGATTGGGTAAATAATTCTAGCTTGAAGAAGCTTTGTTATCTCCTTCTTAACCACATCCAGAATCAGTGGCTTGAGTCTCCTTTGTGGCTGCCTCACTGCCTTAGCATCTTCCTTAAGTAGAATTCTGTGCATGCAGGTAGAAGGACTGATGCCAGGTATATCTGCCAGTGTCCACCCAGTTGCCTTCTTATTCACTCTCAGAATGTGTAACAACCTTGCCTCTTGCTCAGGTTGAAGGTTCTTAGCAATAATAACTGGCAGCTGCTCATTCTCCTCTAAAAATGCATAAGTCAAATGCTCAGGGAAGGGTTTAAGCTCCAGTTTGGGTGGCTGCTCTATGGAAGGAAGTAAGGTCTTGGCTGTAGCCTCTAGTGCATAAATCTCCCCCTCACACTTGGCATCAACTGCCACCGCAGGATCATCAACTACTCCATCAACTACTTCAATAACCTCTGTGATAGAATCATTGCTCTCTGAAAATTCAGTAATCCCTAAGCAAACATAGCAAACAGAATCACTATCATAGTCACAACAAATTGAATCATCCAAGAACAGCAACTCAGGGGGTTCAAAGGGAAGACTATCATCAACCTCATCAACTAACTCATCAATAATATCAATGCAGTAAACAAAATGGTCTTCCATGGGATATCTCATGGCATCAAGGATATTAAACTGCACTATACTATCACCAAACTCCATTGAAAGAGTTCCAAAATGGACATCTATCTTGGTTCTAGCAGTCTTGAGGAAATGTCTCCCAAGGATGATTGGATTCTTGCTGTTTATTGATTCACTCTCCATGTCTAGGATGTAGAAGTCAGCAGGAAAAAATAACTCATTAACCTGAACTAGTACATCCTCAATCAGGCCTACAGGGTATGCATTGCTTCTGTTTGCTAGTTGGATCACCACTCCTATTGGCTGCAAGGGTCCCAATCCAAGTGAATGAAAAACTGACTTGGGCATGACATTGATAGAAGCTCCAAGGTCCAATATAGCATCCTCAAACTTACAGTTTCCAATGACACAAGGTATGGTAAAAGTTCCAGGATCTTGGCACTTCTTAGGCATAGGTTGAATGAGGGCAGAAACATTCTGGCCCATACTGACCCGTTCATTGCCTTTTAACTTCCTCTTGTGAATGCATAACTCCTTCAGGAACCTTGCATACTTTGGAATCTGCTTGATTGCCTCTAACAGTGGCATTTTAATCCCAACTCTCCTAAATGTCTCCAGAAGTTCCCTCTCTTTATCTGCCTCATCCAACTTTTTGGATTGAAGGGCTCTCTGTAGGAAAGACAGAGGAACAAAATGAGTGTTCTTATGCTGCTATGGCATCTCTAGAGTGCCAGAGTTAGAACTGCTAGGGTCAACAACAAGCTTATCTTGCACATTTGGCTTGCTCTGACCACTGCTGGAATGGTTGGCTGCAGGTGTAGGGGTAGGGTCAGGAATTTCCTTGCCACTCCTAAGGGTGATTGCATTCACATTCTTCCCAATTGGATTAGGAACTGTTTGAGAGAGAAGGTTACCAGAACCTTAAGCTTGTAGTTGACTAATGGATGAAGCCAATTGGCCAATTTGAGTCTCCAAATTCTGAATGGTAACTTCAGTGCTCTGCTGGAATTGGAGGTTATGGGCTGCTAATTGGTCAATAAGCTCTTCTAGGTTAGGTGTAGATTGGTTAGAAGTGGAAGCTTGCTGGTTGGCAGGATGGAAATGTTGTCTATTTTGAAAGTCTGGTGGTCTATTTTGGTATGACTGGTAAGGCTGAGGATTAGGTTGCTGTTGTGGTTGCATGTTATTGCCATATCTCAGGTTTGGATGGTCTCTCCAACCAGGGTTATATGTGGTAGAGAAAGGGTCATGTCTTGGTTGGTGAGGCTGGTAGTACTAAGATTGGGAATACTAAGGCTTGTTGGGAAAAATATTGGCTGCAGCTGCTGTTTGGTTAGGGAAGGCAGAGATATCCTCTTGAAGGGTAGGACAAGCATCAATGCAATGGGAAGAACAAGAACATATGCCACAAACTCGAATTGGTTGTACTGGCTACACTGGTGGCATGGCTGGATGTTGATGTTTTCCCATGGCTAATTGTCTCACCAATGAGGTTAACTCATCAAGCCTATGTTCCATCCTCTGTTGGTCAGCAGGGTGCACATTAATCTCATTGACCCCTCTATTGGCAAAATGCATCCTAGTGCCAAACTATTGTGAATTGGCAGCCATATTAGAGATCAAATCCATAGCTGCAGCAGGTGTCTTATCCACCAATGCTCCTCCACTAGCAGAATCAATATTGCTCATCTCCATAGGCATTAGACCCTCATAAAAATATTGAATTAAGAGTTGGTCACTAATCTGATGGTAGGGACAACTTGAGCACAACGTATTGAACCTTTTCCAGTATTCATGCAAGGTGTCTCCTGGAAGCTGTTTTATACCACAAATGTCCTTTCTAATTGCAGCAATCCTAGAGGTAGGGTAAAACTTCTCCAAAAAGAGTCTTTTCATCCCATTCCAATTTGTCACTGAGCCTTGTGAGAGATAGTAGAGCCAATCCTTTGCAGCATCCGCAAGGGAAAAAGGAAATGCCCTCAATTTAATGTCCTCCTCAGAAACTCCTTGTGGCTTCATTGTTAAACAAACCACATGGAATTCCTTCAAGTGCTTATGGGGATCCTCACCTGCAAGACCATGAAATCTAGGCAACAAGTGTATCAATCTGGACTTGAGTTCAAAAGAAGCATCTAACTCAGGGAATTGGATGCCTAAAGGTTGGTATGTCACATCTGGGGCAGCAAGCTCCTTAAGAGTCCTAGGTCTAACATGCATATCATTATGTCCAGCCCTATTGGCAACATCATTAACAATAGGATCCACATTATCATCTATGTTATGGTCAGCCATGTTGTCAATAGAATTATGAACAACAGGATTAACAACAACAGGATTAAAAATAGGATCAACAACTACTCTTCTCCTAGCTTGTCTATGCCGGCTATGAAATGTTTTATCAATCTCACAATCAATATCACATAAATCATTGCAAGAAGACCGAGTCATACATCATGCACACAAGTAACACAACAAAAAAACACAGAAATAGGGACAGAAAATGGCTAAAACTGAAGGTAATCGACAAAAAGTAATCAGCAAAAAGTAATTGACAGAAAGTAATTAGCAGAAAGTAAATGACATAAAGTAATTAACAGAAAGTAANCTACTCTTCTCCTAGCTTGTCTATGCCGGCTATGAAATGTTTTATCAATCTCACAATCAATATCACATAAATTATTGCAAGAAGACCGAGTCATACATCATGCACACAAGTAACACAACACAGAAACACAGAAATAGGGATAGAAAATGGCTAAAACAGAAGGTAATCGACAAAAAGTAATCAGCAAAAAGTAATTGACAGAAAGTAATTAGCAGAAAGTAAATGACATAAAGTAATTAACAGAAAGTAAAAGACATAAAGTAATTAATAGAAAGTAAATGACAAAAATTAAATGACATAAAGTAAATGATAAAAAGTAATCGACAGAAATTAAATGACAGAAATTAAACGACAGAAAGTAATTGACAGAAATTAATCGACAAAAATTAAATGACAAAAAGTAAATGACAGAAATTAATCAACAGAAATTAAATGACATAAAGTAAGTGACAGAAATTAAACGACAGAAAGTAAATGACAAAAGTTAAATGACAAAAAGTAAATATGATAAAGTAAATGACAGAAAGTAATCTGAATTTAACAAAGCAATCAATTCAAGGAATCAACTAATTCAAGCCAAAATAAAGGAAAAACATGGGGGAAATGGAACCAAATCACCAAAATTCATACAGGAGACTTGAATTGCACTAAAATAGAATTAACACACACAGGGTGACAGAATTGCACTAAAATGGAAACACACAAAATGCACTAAACAAAGGCAAAAAGAGAGCAAAATAACACTAGTTGACCCATCTAAAAAAATTTTAAAATTTTTCTACCACCACAGGGTGAAATTTGAGACTAAATGGAATTCAAAAATCAAATAAAAAATTTTAAAAAAATGGAAAAGTGGTCAAAACAGTGGAATTTGGCTTAAAAATGCAAACCTCACAGATAACTGCGACTATTGATTGTTGGCCCCTTTTCCTTCAACTGACCAAGTTTCAGGTCAATCGGAGCAAAATATTTTGGCCTGAACAGTACACGCGAAAATTAGTGAATCAAGCCAAAATGCAAGGAAAACAAGGGGGAAATGGGAGCAAATGACTAGAATTCACACAATGAACTTAAAATCATCAACTAACATTAACATTCCCCAGCAACGGCACTAAAATTTGATTGATGTTGTTGCTTAACCAATTAAATTAAATCGAATCCCCTAATTAGAATGCAATAGAGGGCATAATCCGGGTTTGTCTCACAAGGAATGCAATGTGTAATCAATAATTTCAAGTTAAAAATAGGAGATTTTTGAAACAAGATTATAATAGTAAATTGCAGAATTAACAAAGATTAATGTAGTTAATTAAAGGCGTAACCTAGCTAGACATCTATCAAAAACCGGTTTGATTCATCCTAGATTAACATGAGTGATTAAGTCTTAATGTAGCAATGCTAATTGAGTTTAATCACAACCAAAATCTCTAATTGTGACTAATTATTCCTACTAAGTTATCACTTAGAATTCGATTAACCACATACAATCACTAATCTTGTAATCACAAAGACTAAGCAATTAGTGATTAATCTAAAAACCGAACATCAATTAACATAGCATAGCTTCTTTGAATTCTAACCACAGATTAAAGATTGATCAATCTAAATTCTATTTCTTACTTCAATATCCATATAAATCACAAAGATCTCCATGAATTCATACAAAGATTAAAGCAAGGCAGAAATTCAAAGAAGAAGAAATTGCATTAAGTTTAATCCAATTAAGAACATAATCTCAAAATCAAAACCGAATTTAATCAGGAGTCTAACTTAGTTACAAGGATTCTACTCCTCCATGGTCATGAAATCCAAGCTCCAATGGAAAAGTGCATTCATAAATCAAAGAGCTCCAAACTTTCAAGAGAGAAAACAAAAGCTGCCTAGTCTAGAATTGATAACTCGTCTGCCTCCTTTCTCTGCTTATAACTTCCTAACTTTCATGCACACCTGATTTACCCCTAACCTAGTTTAAGCCTCTAGACCTCAGCTTCAAATGGGCTCCAGTTTGGGCCTAATTGGGCCTGAATTGAGGAAGTTAAGCCCATTTAAGTCCATCTAGGTCCATATAGGTCTCTGGACTAATCAGCTATTTTTGAAAAGCAATAAGACCATATTAACTTCATAATTTGTTGAACCGCCCTTCATAAAAATTTAAGCCCGGCGCCTTAGCTTTCCAATGGGACTGGTTTCAAGTCCATACGACATGTACAACACAAGTTATGGTCCAAACACTGCATGCGGGTCAGGATCCAGAGGCAGCAACTCTACTCTGACTTCCGGGTTACATTTGACCCACTGAACGTTTAAATTGGCCTTGGAGGTCTAAATTAAAGTTATAGATAATCCTCTTATCTTTCCTACAAGGCAAGAGTCACAATTTTTAGACATCCAAAACTAAATATATACCTGAAATACAGAATAGTGTCAAAACCCTAATAATGCTGAAAAACACACTTAAGCCCAATTTGAACCTAATTAATGAAATATGACCCAAGCCCAATCAAATAAGCCCAAAATAGGATTAGGAGGTTAAAAATGGTAATTAATATATAAAAATAATGTTCATCAGTCACCAAGTGGGAAAGATAGTATCATTGTGGTTGTTGATAAGTTTAGCAAGATGGCTCACTTTATTGCTTGTGCTAAAACTAATGATGCAACACACATTGCTAACTTGTTCTTTAAAGAAATAGTGTGCTTATATGATTTACCTAGGACAATAGTGAGTGATAGAGATGTGAAGTTCCTAAGTCACTTTTAGCGAACCCTATGGGGTTGGTTGGGGACTAAGCTTTTGTTTTCTACGGTTGCACATCCTCAGACGGATGGGCAAACTGAGGTTGTTAATAGAACACTTGGTACTATAATGCATGCTATTATGCAAAAGAATCTTAAGCGTTAGGAACAATCTTTGCCGCATGTTGAGTTTGCTTATAATCGCACTGTAGACTCTACTACTTCTTATTCCCCTTTTGAGATTGTTTATGGATTTAATCATTTACTCCCTTGGATATTTTATCTTTGCCTACTAATGAGTTTGCTAATCTTAATGGTAAGCACAAGGCAGATTTTGTTAGAGACTTGCATTCCAAGGTTCAGGCTAATATTGAGAACAAGAATGAGCAGTATGCTAAGCAAGCCAACAAGGGCCAAACTAGGGTTATATGCGAACTAGGTGATTGGGTTTGGGTACACCTTAAGAAGGGATGGTTTCCTACCCAACGGAAATCAAAGTTGCACCCTCGAGGAGATGGGCCGTTTGAGGTCCTTGAGCGAATTAATGACAATGCCTAAAAAATTAATCTTCCTGGTGAGTATGGCGATCTTAGTGCTACTTTTAATGTTGCTTACTTAACCTTGTTTGATGTAGGTGACGATTCAGATTCAATGAGGAATCCGTCCGAGGAGGGAGGGAATTATGTGAATCAGCTCGGCACACGCCCTAACCCTAGGAGTGTTCCTAATCCCTTGCTTGGAGTTGGAGGCCCGATAACTAGAAGCAGAGCTAAGCGAGTGAGAGAGGCGTTGTTGAGCCTAGTCCAAGAGGTGCAGACTAAGGAAAGAGCAGCTAGGCCAAGTTCAGAATTGAGATGGATCACCTATCTGTCTCTTGTAGAAGGTGCACATGGGCCAGCTTGAAGCCCAAGTTTGGAGTAAGCCGAAAATAATGTTTAATTTAATTAGTTTTATTTTTAGGCCTTTATGTTTATAGGCCAAAACGTTTAATTAGTTTTAAATTCATTTTTAATATTTTGGGCCTTCTATGGGCCAAAATGGGTATTAGGGTTTTATTAACATTCTTAGAGGATCCATCTTAGCTTGTAACCTCCTAGTCGAATTGCCTATATAAGGAATTCGTGTATGCCTTTCTAAAACAGTTTTGAGATTAATATTATTTAGTTTCTATATTATTGAGTTTCTTTGGATTGAGAGTTTCCTTGTTATTCTTGGGCAAAGAACCGAACCTGAACTTACCAAGGATCCTTCCTTGTTAAGGGTTCACCCTATTGAGATAACCAAGGTCATCACACAGTTTGGTATCCAAACACACCGTTCTGATCCTTCGGGTGACGAGAACGCATCAATTGGAGCCACCAATCTTTGTTCTAACATAGTGTTCCACTCAAGAATGAATCATCTCGGTATAGACTATCTTATTTTTTGTGAGTTGGTTGCCAATAAGTCCTTACAAGTTTCTCACTTCCTTCCACTCATCAGTTGGTTAATCTTCTCACCAAATCTCTATCATTCACCAAACATAATCCTCTTATTATCAAGACTACTCNTTTAATTTAATTAGTTTTATTTTTAGGCCTTTATGTTTATAAGCCAAAACGTTTAATTAGTTTTAAATTCATTTTTAATATTTTGGGCCTTCTATGGGCCAAAATGGGTATTAGGGTTTTATTAACATTCTTAGAGGATCCATCTTAGCTTGTAACCTCCTAGTCGAATTGCCTATATAAGGAATTCGTGTATGCCTTTCTAAAACAGTTTTGAGATTAATATTATTTAGTTTCTATATTATTGAGTTTCTTTGGATTGAGAGTTTCCTTGTTGTTCTTCGGCAAAGAACCGAACCTGAACTTACCAAGGATCCTTCCTTGTTAAGGGTTCACCCTATTGAGATAACCAAGGTCATCACACAGCTTGGTATCCAGACACACCGTTCTGATCCTTCGGGTGATGAGAACGCATCAATTGGAGCCACCAATCTTTGTTCTAACATAGTGTTCCACTCAAGAATGAATCATCTCGGTATAGACTATCTTATTTTTTGTGAGTTGGTTGCCAATAAGTCCTTACAAGTTTCTCACTTCCTTCCACTCATCAGTTGGTTAATCTTCTCACCAAATCTCTATCATTCACCAAACATAATCCTCTTATTATCAAGACTACTCTCTAGCCTTGTGCATCGTGCAAGCTTGATGGGAGTATGGAATTTGTTATTTTTAAATTAATCTTATATTAATGAAATAAGTCAAATTTATATATAAGTGTAACACTTTTTCATATGCATAATTTTTTAACAAAATTATATAAACTATATTAAAAAATTAGCAAATACTATTTTATGCCTTGCATATTTNATTAAAAAAATTAGCAAATACTATTTTATGCCTTGCATATTTTTTGGTCCAATTGTTATTTAAACTTAGTTAGCAAATTAATTGTTTTTTCTTTCGAGTATCAATCACATTCATTTGTTTATCTTTAAATAACTGACACAAAAATTAAAGTAGACAAAAGGCTAGGGTTTACAATTAAAATCATCAATAAGCAAATCATTTTGAACCACAATTAGTTAAGCCTTCAAGCTCCAAGAACTTGTGTTCATTTTGTTCCTTTATAAAGGCATTTTCATTTTTTCAAAAATTCACTTCCATTTGCAATAGAGGAAATGTTACTCATACAAGTCATATTTTCATTATAAAACATCTCCTCATGCAATCCATCATATGCATTTATCAAATCACCACAAAAAGGACCAGTATCAAATTTAGATCTATTTACCTCAGCCCTTTTGAGGCATGAAGTAGTTTTGCTTTACTTCTTGTACGATTGGCTTTTCCTTGAGACTATCTTCAGCTTCATTATTAATGGAGAGCTCATCCTTAATATCGAAAGGCATGTGACATGCTTCACTCTTATGGGTATTCTCTTGAGGGCATCTTTCAAGATTGTCTTCTTCAGTGTTCTTGAAACTTTCGTGCTCAACAAATACAATTTTATCAATAGAATCATTATTGTAAAGATATAAAGCATTAAGAGTTTCCCAAACATGTTTAGCATTAAAGCATTTAGAGACCCTAGCATATGCATCATTATTTAAAGCACTAAATAAAATTTGCATAGCTCTAACATTTGAGGAAAAACTCTTTTTTATCATAATCATTCGATTCAATCCTTGGTTTGGATGAAAAACCATTTTCAATAACAATCCACAAACCAAAATCAAGAGAATGTAAGTAAAGCTCCATTCTAATTTTCCAAAATTCAAATAACTTCCATCAAAATATGGGGGTTTGGAAATATCAAATCCTTCCATTTTAGAAAAGACATTTTCAAGGTTGCTAATATACTCTTGAGACGGTTAAGTCTACAATCAAGAGCCCAAGCTCTTATACCAATTGTTAGACAAGGCAACCAACACCCAAGATAGGGGTGAATTGGGTGTTTTAAAAACTTTTGCAAATACACAATAAATACACAAATAATATTGAGATTTAGAAATAGAAAAGCAATATAACAGTACCAAGTAATTTTAGATCTAACCAAGTATAAGCAAGACTGCATAAATTAAAGAGAGTAGGGATAGAGAGATCAAATACAACAATTTATAGAGGTTCGGCCAAACCTAGCCTACGTCCTCTCCTTAAGATCCCACTTGAGTATTTTCACTATCACAACAAGTTTCCTAGGCACTTGCAAAGCCTTTACAACCTTCAAGTGATCTCACACTTGAACAAAGGATCCCACCCTTTACCTACACACAAGGATTCCTCACCCTCTGTGCAGTTTTCCTTTGGCTCTTTTCTCTCTAGCAGTTTTCTTTACCTTTTCTGTAATGGATTCATGCCTCTTGTTCATGGAGGGTTGATCAATTAAATCAATCCAAGTTTTGGTAGTTCTAATTATTAATTATGAGATTCTATTTTAATTATTATTTATTCAGTGATTAATTTGACTTCTTTCCATCCTTTGCTTAATTCTGATTAGATTGCGTAATTCGGATTAGAATGTTCATGTGATGATTGGTTAATTTCATATGTTAAAAGAGGATTATAAAGATTAAACAATGGTTCAAAGGTTTTTGATGGATTGTTTAAGCTTGGTTGGATTATGGACTTTAGGTTAATTTGGATTAGTGTATGCTTAATCTGTTTAATCCTTAATTAACTGGATTCTAGATGCTTATCCAGTAGAGGACCCATAGATCACCTTGAGGCTTCTTAATGAGATCTAAGGTCAAGAATTAGGTTAATGATTAAATGAATCTTTTTTAATCAAGGACGGATTAAAATCAGGATTAGTTGATTCCATGGATTTGTTACTTTCTTAATTTGGTTTACTATCTTTCAATTGCTTTATGTTGATTAATTCTGCAAATCAACCCCCTTGTTTGTTAAACTCCTTAATTTGATTCCCTAATTAGAGTAATCCAAGGGCTCAAATCGATGTTAGCTTATGTTGCAAGTATTGTTGGTGAACCGGATATAAATTGACTAATTTGATTAGCTTCGGCAGCTCATCAAATTTTGGTGCTGTTGCCGGGGACTATTCTAGTTTTGATCAATCTTATTAGGAGTGTAATTAATTGTTAATCCCCTCATTAACCCCTTTTGTTGATTGCTACAAAAGTCCCTTTTTTTTTTTTTTTTTTCNTTTTTTTTTTTTTTGCTCTGCCTTGGTGGTTCAAGGCAAAAACAATCAATTTTAAGCAAATTTTCAGAATTTGGTACAGATTTTTGCGCTTAGAATGACCTGAAAATTGGTCAATTGAAGGAAGATGGCCTATCAATCATAACTCAATGTGTTGCCTTGAGCTCCACCCTATTTTAGCCAAATTCTATTGTTTTGGCCACTTTTCTATTTTTTTTAAGATTTTTTATTTGATTTTTGAGTTCCATTTTATCATAGCTTTCATTCTGTGGTGGTCTTCCATTTTTTTAAAATGTTTAGATACCTCAAATAGCCTTAAATTGTTGTGTTTCTACCTTTGTTTAGTGCATTTTGTGTGTTTTTATTTTTATCCATTTATGTGTTCTATTTAGTGCATTTTGTGTGTTTTTGTTTTAGTGCATTTTTGTGTTTCTGTTAGTGCATGACTAGGCCCTCTTGCAATGAATTGTGTGAATTGGATTCTGAGGTTGATAAAATTTTCCATACCCTGCAAAGGAAGTCTNTCAAATAGCCTTAAATTGTTGTGTTTCTACCTTTGTTTAGTGCATTTTGCGTGTTTTTATTTTTATCCATTTATGTGTTCTATTTAGTGCATTTTGTGTGTTTTTGTTTTAGTGCATTTTTGTGTTTCTGTTAGTGCATGACTAGGTCCTCTTGCAATGAATTGTGTGAATTGGATTCTGAGGTTGATAAAATTTTCCATACCCTGCAAAGGAAGTCTAGGAGAAAAGTAGTTGATAATCCTGTTGTTAACATGGCTGCCAATAACATGAATTATGTTATTAATCCTGTTGTTAATATGGCTAACAATAATATGCATGCTAGAGCTAACACTCTTAAGGAATTGGCTACCCCTGATGACAATTACTAGTCTATGTGTATTCAATATCCTGACTAGACTGCTAACTTTGAGCTAAAATCTGGATTAATATACTTGCTCCCCAAGTTTCATGGACTTGCAAATGAGGATCCTCACAAACACTTGAAAGAGTTTCATATAATATGTTCTACCATGAAACCGTAAGGAATCCTGGAAGAGCATATCAAGCTGAGGGTCTTCCCTTTCTCATTAGATGGAGCAACAAAGGATTGACTATACTACTTGCAGCCAGCCATCATCACCTGTTGGAATGAGATGAAAATGGTAGACCAATAGAGAATGGAGAATCATTTGGAGGAATTGACCTCCCTGGTTAGACAGTTGGCCATAGGACACGCACAAGCTCCGGCTCCTGCCTAATTATGTGGAATTTGTTCCCTAGCCAGTCATCCAACGGATTAGTGCCCTACTTTCCAAGATAACAATGAAGTAGTGACTGACGTATTTCCTAGCAGACCTTACCAACAACACCTCAGATATGACCCTCATTCCTCCACATACAATCCTAGTTGGAGGGATCACCTTAATATGAGGTATAGTGGCAATTCTAGCTAGACCTACCAACAGCAGCAAACCTACCAGCAACAGCAGACCTACCAGCCATAGCAACCTAGATACAATGTAAGCCCAAGCAACCAACAGTTTCAACCAAACAAGTAGCCATTCCAGCCAAGTCCATTAGGCATAAAACCTGAGCCTTCATTTGAGGACTTGGTGAAGCAAATGGCCACCAATAACATACAATTCCAGCAAAGAACTAAGACTAGCATTCAGAGCTTAGAGACGACGTAGATAAGCCAACTTGCAACTACCATCAGTGACTTGAAGTCTCAAGGTTTTGGCAAATTTCCCTCCCAAATAGTTACTAATCTAAGAGACAATGTGAGTGTCATAACCCTACGCAGTGGCAAGGAAGTGAGTGTTCTAGAACCCAGCCAACCCTCCATAGTCCAAAATTCTATCCAAGAAAAGATTCAGACCCTGTAGCCCATAAATTTGTCCCAAAACCACAACATTTCTCCCTTCAAAACTAAGCAAAGAACTCTACCCCTAACATTCTTCTTCCCTTTCCCAATCGAGTTACACAATCCAAGAAGATTGTTGAGCATGAGTTAGACAAAGAGATCATGGACACTTTCAGGAAGGTGGAAATCAATATACCTTTCCTGTAAGCAATTAAGCAGATCCCCAAGTATGCCAAGTTCTTGAAAGATTTGTGTACCCACAAGAGAAGGCTGAAAGGTAATGAGAAAGTGAGCATGGGAAGGAATGTGTCAGCCACGATTCAACCTAACCTGCCATCTAAGTGCACGGATCCTAGGACATTCACCATTCCCTGTTCCATTGGAGATAGGCAGTTCACAAATGACATGCTAGATTTGGGTGCTTCAATCAATGTGATGCCCAAGTCCGTTTATTCATCCTTGCAGATTGGAGAATTGAAGCCTACTAGAGTGGTTATTCAGCTTGTCAATAGAAGTACAACATATCCTATAGGACTTCTCGAGGATGTCTTGGTTAGGGTAAATGATTTAATTTTTCCAACAGACTTTTATGTGTTAAATATGGAAGATGAGTTTACATCTGGACATACTGGTACCCTTTCCATGAAGTTTAGTGATATTGTGATTCATTTCAACCTATTTGATACCATGAAACATCCTTTGGAAGAGCATTTAGTTTTCCAAATAGATGTAATAGACTTGCTAGTTGATGACATGCATGCTGATTTGGTAGCCGAATTTTCTGATACAATAGGACTTCTAGATACTTTATAGTGTTTTGGATGTGATAATTGCAATGGAATTTGTGCTGACTATTCTGAAATTGCTGAATACATGGAAAATACTACATTTTCCTTTTCTGATTTGTTGGGATATGATGAGATTGTTTTGGAGCATAGTGCAGAGATTGCAGGTGTTGCTGAGATTCAAACAGCGGATTTGGTTTCTCCAACCAAATTAGTTCCTTCTATGCAACAACCACCTACACTAGAGCTGAAACCATTATCGGATAACCTCAAGTATGCATTTCTAGCAAAAGAAGAGAAGCTGCCAATGATCATAGCAAAAAATCTACAACCTGAGCAAGAAGAGAAGTTTTTGCAGATTTTGAAGCAGCGTAAGAAAGCAATCAGTTGGACCCTTGCAGACATTCCTGGTACTAGCCTATTCACTTGCATGCATCGGATTCTATTGGAGGAAGAAGCAAAACCAGTGAGGCAGCCCCAAAGGCGACTTAACCCATTGATTTTAGATGTGGTCAAGAAAGAAGTCAGCAAGTTGTTATCAGCTGGCATTATTTACCCCATTTTAGACAGCAAGTGGGTGAGTCAAGTGCAAATGGTTCCCAAGAAAACTGGCATAATAGTACTAGCTAATGAGTAAAATGAGTTGATTCCCACCAGAGTGCAGAATAGTTGGCGAGTTTACATTGATTACAGAAGACTTAACCAAACAACTAGGAATTATCACTTCCCTCTTCCTTCATTTATCAAATGTTAGAGAGATTGGCAGGAAAGTCTCATTACTGCTTCCTAGATGGCTTCTCAGGCTACTTCCAGATTCACATAGCCCCGAAGGATCAGGAGAAGACTACCTTTACCTATCCATTCGGCATATTTGCAGAGAGGAGGATGCCTTTCGGCCTTTGTAATGCCCCGGGTACATTCCAACGGTGTATGGTAATTATTTTTTTTTAGAACACTGCATGAAAGTATTTATGAATGACTTTATTGTTTATGGTTCCTCCTTTGATGCATGTTTAGACAACCTTGCTAGAGTACTTGATAGATGCATTGAGACTAACCTTATTCTTAATTTTGAGAATTGTCATTTCATAGTAGAACAAGACATAGTTTTAGAGCATGTAGTTTCTAGCAAAGAAATTGAAGTAGATAAGGCTAAAATTGATGTTATTGCCTCTTTACCCTACCCCACATGTGTGCAGGAAGTGCATTCTTTTCTTGGTCGTGCAGGATTCTACAGGTGATTCATCAAGGATTTCAACAAGATTGTTCTTCCATTGTCCAGACTTCTCCAAAAAGAAGTGGAGTTTGAATTTGATAGGCAGTGTAGAGCAGTCTTTGATAAGCTGAAGCAGAGTCTTACCTCTCCTCCCATCATCCAGCCACCTAACTGGGAGTTTCCCTTTGAGCTGATGTGCGATGCTTCTAATTTTGCAATAGGCATTGTCCTTGCACAGTGAGTGGACAAGTTGTCCCACATGATCTCCTATGTCTTTCGTACTCTGGATGTTGCCCAAGCGAATTACACCACCACTGAGAAAGAGCTTCTGATTATTATTTTTTCTTTAGATAAATTTCGTGCTTATTTGCTTAATTCTAAAGTGATTACTTTCTCTGACCATGCAGCTTTGAAGTACTTGCTCAAGAAGCCGGATGCGAAGCCTAGGCTCATTAGGTGGATGTTATTCTTGCAAGAATTCGACCTTGAGATAAGAGATAAGAGCGGAGCAGAAAACTTGGTTGTGGATCATTTAAGCCGGATTCCACTAGTCATGGATCACCTCCCCATCAAAGAGACGTTCCCAGATGAGTAGCTTTATCAGCTGCAAGGTACAAATCATTGGTATGCTGATTTGGTAAATTACTTAGTTACTTTTGAGTTGCCTGCTTATTTTAAGAAGCATCAAGTAGATAAGCTTAAAAGTGAAGCTAAGCATTATGTGTGGGATGATCCTTATCTATGGAGATTATGTAGTGACAAAGTCATTAGGAGGTGTGTGCCTAGACATGAGTTTGAGTCTATTTTACAATTCTGTCATACTTCTGCATGTGGTGGTCATTTTGGACCCCAACGCAGTGCTAGAAAAATTTTAGACTCTGGATTATATTGGCCTACTTTGTTTCATGATGCATACATTTTTTGTAACCTTTGTGCACAATGCCAACGGACGAGTAATATTTCCCGTAGGAGTGAGATGCCTCAACAACCTTAACTATTTTGTGAAATATTTGATGTTTTGGATATTGATTTCATGGGTCATTTTCCTAGTTCTTTTAGTTTTGTGTACATTTTGTTAGCTGTGGATTATATTTCTAAATGGGTAATGGCCAAGGCCACCTGAACTGATGATTCTTGTGTTGTCTTAGATTTTGTCAGGACTGATATTTTCTGCAGGTTTGACATTCTGAAAGCAATCATCAGTGACCAAGGCTCTCACTTCTGTAATAAGCATATGGTGGCTCTGCTGAAAAAATATGGTGTGGTGCATAAGGTGTCGACTCCTTATCATCCATAAACTAATGGGCAAGTCGAGATGTCAAATAGGGAGATCAAGCAAATTCTAGAGAAAACCGTCCAACCCAGCAAAAAAGATTGGAGCATTTATCTGGATGATGCATTGTGGGCTTATCGGACCACCTACAAGACTCCTATAGGTATTTCACTTTATAGGCTCGTCTTTGGCAAGGTGTGTCACCTTCCAGTAGAGATAAAGCATAAGGCATATTGGGTAGTGAAGTAGTGCAATCTTGATGTAGCTCTAGCCGAATCCCAAAGGAAGCTTCAACTTCAAGAACTTGAAGAAATTCGGTTGGAGGCACATGAGAACTCCTAGATCTATAAAGAGAAAACCAAGGCTTTTCATGATAAGATGGTTATGAGGAAAGAGTTTCACATTGGTCAAAAAGTGTTGCTCTACAACTCCCGTCTCAAGCTAATAACCGGTAAGCTTCGTTCTAGGTGGCTTGGTCCGTTTGTAGTCACTAAGGTCTTTCTTTATGGTGCGATGGAGATTACAAGTGAAACAACTAACAAAGTTTTCAAAGTCAATGGACATCGCCTTAAACCATTCTATGAGGGATTTCAAAAGGACATAGTGGAGGAGGTCCACTTACAAGAAGCCATCTACCTCACTTGATAAGGATGTTTCTTCTCTCTTTCTTTTATTTTACTTGTTCTAGATTGCTTGATATTTATTGAGGGATGTTGCTTTTTTAAATTTTCTTCCATTGAGGGCAATGTAGAATTTAAGTGTAGGGGAGGTTTACATTCTGTTTTTCTATTTTGTGTCTGTTTTTAATTCTGTTTTGTGTTTCTATTTTTAATTTTCTGTTTGTTTGGCTTGCTATTTTTTCTGTTTTTCTTGTTGTTTTTCTGTTTTTGTCAGTTTTTTGTTTTATGTTTATGTTTAATGTGCTGTTTTTTGTTTTTATTTATGTTGTTGTTTTTTGTTTTCTATTTGTTTGGCTTGCTGATTTTTTTTTTTAATTGTCTTTCAATGATGTTTTAGGTTTGGTAAAGTTGTAAGTTTGAAGTAATTGCAATTCAAGGTTCATAGCATGACTGAATTGTCTTCCTTCTGGAATTACACATGCTTGGTTTTTGGATTGGTGATTAAGTTTGATAGATGCATGCCTTGTAAGATTTTGAGCCTTTTGATAGATGGATTTAGCATTTGTGCCATTCTTTTCTTTTTTGTGTGATTTTCACTCATGGAATTTGTTTACTCTAGAACTTGCTTTGATTCTTTTTTAGGTTACATTTTCACTTGCATACATGAGCATGATTGAGGCATTCTTTCTTGATTTAGCTACTTTGCCAAATAGCCAACCTTACATCATTTTCCTTTGTCTAACCCCCTTGAGCCTATTTGCCTATCCTTTGAGTTAGCTCATTATTTGCCTATGCAAAAAACCATGTTTTTACCTTATCTTAGGGAATGGAAGAGCATTGGTTCATTTTCATTGGAGGAGCCCTTGTGCATGTGGGCAGCTAATAGTACAAGTGTGGAGGTTGTAAAATTTGATGTGCAATATGCAAAGTGTTTGGTGAAAGAAAGAAAGAAAAAGAGCGAATTATTTTTAAAAAAAAAAATCAGAAGAAAAAGAATAAATGTCATGTGAGAAGGTTGTGAAAGAAAAGAAAAAGAAAGGAATTTGTGAAAAGAAAAAAGAATATGTGAAAGAAAAAAACAAAGAAACAAAGTTGGCAAAAAATTTCATGTTTGTCATTTGAATTCCTCCCCAATACTCTTTTATTCTTTTAAGGTACTTAATTTGTTATATCCATATTGTTCCCTTCCTTTACCTTGAGCCTATTACAACCTTGAATAAAGTCCTCTTGATTTGTGTGTGCATGTGTTTGAGTAATGGAGAAGTAGAAGATAAGCAAGCTTATGGTAGTGCATTTCTTCATGAGTTTCATTGAGTGAAATACTTACTTTCTAAACACTTGAGGGATTGAGAGTATATATTGTGAGGATCTATCATTCTTGATTCATGTTTTTCAATTGAAGCTACCTTGTTTGTTGGTTTTGGATGTGAAGAAATTTTATCTCATGAATGCTTGACTTCTTTGAATCTTTGATTGCTCTTCTTGCTTGTGAACTTGTGCATTTCTTGAATATAATTGGGAAGTGAATCTTTAGTTTTTGAGTTTGTGTGTTTGTTTTTCCTTGTTTCCTAGTGTTGAAGTTCTAGTTTACTCAAGACGTGCAAAAACTAAGTGTGGGAGAATTTCATAAACACACTTTTTATACAGTAGTTAACCCTAATTTTTAGTCTTTTAAACCTCTTTTTGGCTGAATTAATTTGGCTTGGGCCACATTTCATTAATTGGGTTCCAATTGGGCTTAATTGTATTTTTCAGCATTATAGAAAATTTTATATTGTCTCTGTATTTCGAGCATAACTTGAGTTTTAGGCATCTAATAATCTTGAATCTTACCTTGTAGGAAATCTAAGAGAATTATATACAACTTTGATTTAGAGCTCTAAAGCTAATTCGGGTGTCCAGCAGATCATTTTTAATTGGATCCTGACCCGTATGAAGAGATTAGGCCATAATTGGGTTTTGGGTATCATATTGACCCAAAACTTGTACCATTGGAAAGATGAGACATAAAGCTTCAAATCTGGTGAAGATCACTTCTCCAAACTATGACGTTTTGATGGTGTTATTGCCCCTTGAAGTCAATTGATGAGTCCCGAGAGCTGTTAAGAGTAAAATGGGCCTAACTTTCTCATCCTAGGCCCAATTAAGGTAAAACCGGCGCCTAATTAAAGCTAAGGCCCAAGAGATTAATTCTAACCTAGGGGTAATCTTTATGTGTAGGTAATTTAGACAGTTTTAAGTAGAGAAAGATGCATCTGTAGGTCATTTTTTTCCCATTCTGTGCAATTTTCCTTTGCCTCTTTTCTCTCTGGCAGTTTTCTTTACCTTTTCTGTAATGGATTCATGCCTCTTGTTCATGGAGGGATGATCAATTAAATCAATCCAGGTTTTGGCTGTTCTGATTATTAATTCTGAGATTCTATTTTAATTGTTATTTATTCAGTGATTAATTTGACTTCTTTCCATCATTTGCTTAATTATGATTGGATTGCTTAATTTGGATTAGAATGTTCATGTGATGATTGGTTAATTTCATATGTTAAAAGAGGATTGTAAATATTAAACAATGGTTCAAAGGTTTTTGATGGATTGTTTAAGCTTGGTTAGATTCTAGACTTAAGGTTAATTTGGATTAGTGGATGCTTAATCTGTTTAATCCTTAATTAACTGGATTCTGGATGCTTATCCAATAGAGGACCCATAGATCACCTTGAGGCTTCTTAGTGAGATCTAAGGCCAAGAATAAGGTTAATCATTGAATGAATTTTTTGTAATCAAGGACGGATTAAAATCAGGATTAGTTGATTCCATGGATTGGTTGCTTTCTTGATTCGGTTTACTATCTTTTAATTGCTTTCTGTTGATTAATTTTGTAAATCAACCCCCCTGTCTGTTAAACTCCTTAATTTGATTCCCTAATTAGAATAGTCCAATAGCTCGACTAGGTGTTACCTTATGCTGAAAGTATTGTTGGTGAACCGGATATAAATTGACTAATTTGATTAGCCTCGACAGCTCATCACCCAACACTTCTACAACTTGCCAAATCTTCCTTCAATGCATATTTAACCAATAATTTTTGCTTTTTTTTTTTCCATTCAAACCTTCAAAATAGACAGAATGAACAAGATTTAGGCTACAAATCTCAAGACACAAATATAAAGTTAAGCTAAAAGCATTTATAAAGTGGGTGTAAAATCCACCTAACAACTATTGCAACAGCTACCATTTCTGCTCGACCTTAATAGTTGATGTATAGATTATTTTTTTTTAGATAATTTTTATAGTATCCTTCATGTATAGATTCTTTTGTATAATACATACTTTAATTTGTATAAAATTCTATTGCATTCTGCTCCTTTGTTGTTGTTACTACTTTCTAGTTGTGTTGTTGCTGATTATTGTATTATGCAGGTTTTGGGTTAGTAGAAAAATAGGGTTTAGGACGGGGGTATGTTCGTGTTTCTCACAGAATTTCTCATAGATTATGTCCGTAAGAAACATTAATTACAAATTAATTAATCAAAATTCTCATGGATACTTGTCCATGAGNACTAGGTGTTACCTTATGCTGAAAGTATTGTTGGTGAACCGAATATAAATTAACTAATTTGATTAGCCTCGACAGCTCATCACCCAACACTTCTACAACTTGCCAAATCTTCCTTCAATGCATATTTAACCAATAATTTTCGCTTTTTATTTTATTCACTTAAACCTTCAAAATAGACAGAATGAACAAGATTTAGGCTACAAATCTCAAGACACAAATATAAAGTTAACCTAAAAGCATTTATAAAGTGGGTGTAAAATCCACCTAACAACTATTGCAATAGCTACCATTTCTGCTCGACCTTAATAGTTGATGTATAGATTATTTTTTTTTAGATCATTTTTATAGTATCCTTCATGTATAGATTCTTTTGTATAGTATATACTTTAATTTGTATAAAATTCTATTGCATTCTGCTCCTTTGTTGTTGTTACTACTTTCTAGTTGTGTTGTTGCTGATTATTGTATTATGCAGGTTTTGGGTTAGTAGAAAAATAGGGTTTAGGACGGGGGTATGTTCGTGTTTCTCACAGAATTTCTCATAGATTATGTCCGTAAGAAACATTAATTACAAATTAATTAATCAAAATTCTCATGGATACTTGTCCATGAGAACTTTCTCACGGATTTGATCCGTGAGAATATCACAACCATTTCATGAGATCGTCTTACGCCAAATGTGCAATTTCTCATGGATTTATGGCTTCATTCTCACGGATTTCGGCTGTGAGAAACTTCTCACAACCTTAATAGCCCAAGAGAAAGCTTCTCACAACCTTAATAGTCCATGAGAAAGCTTCTCACGGGCCTACTTTTCTGTGAGAAATTACTTTTGTCACGTCATTTTTTCTCGCACCACACAATGCTTGAGAAAATCCGTGAGAAACGTGTTTCTCATGGAATTTTTATTTTTTCTCATGGATTTGTTCCGTGAGAAATTTCCTATTTTCTTTCTCATCCTAAGGATTCATGAAGCATATCTCTGTGGTGATTGAAATCTAGCTCCTATTGCAATGGCAAGTGAAGGAAAAATTCAGAAAAAGAAAAGAGAGTGATCAAATTCATTATTAATATATCAAACCTAGTTCTAAAGCATATAAAAGCTTGATATGGTAGATAAATAAGATACTTTACGCAGAGCAAAAACAGACAGTATAAGTAAGGATTGAGGAATTGAATATTAACTTGAAGTTTTGTCTACAAACATTTGTACTTCAAGTTAATATTAATTTCCTCAATCCTTACTTATATTGTCTGATTTAGAAGGTTGATATGGTCGATTCCCCACCACTTCTCATAGTTTTTTTCAAACGGAATATCAACAGCAGCAATTGCATTGCCACAGGCATGGACAACAAAGAGAAAAGCAAGCATGGGCGATGCCATTGGAAAAGAAAAAATCAGAGCAAATGGGGATAGTATTCCAAAGAAAATAAAGAGTGGTGTTTGGTGTGGTTACTGTCTATTGCTTTAGATTGTTTATATAGTAGCTCAATTCTTGACTCCCCAGGCAGGATCTAAATGTGGATATTACTAATAGCTCTCAATGGATTGAGATTCAAAATCATTATGGTATTACATAGCTTTGATATATTTACCATTAATATAAATGTGTGTGTGTGTGTCTCTCTCTCTCTCTCTCTCTATATTGAAACAAATCCACATTTGTATGCATATTTTCCTTTTCAATTGCCCCACATAAATTAGTTATGGAGGTTTCTATGCTCCCTTTAATGCAAATGATGTATGGATCTATTATTCAATTTTTATGTATCACGTGTACATAGTCAAAGTTAGTTATATAATCAAAGTCATAATGCTATATAGTCAAAGTCACATCCTCTCATTTCTATAGGGGCATAGTATATCTATAAGGTACTGTAGAATTGTTCATTAATTATATTCTCATTTTGAACTAATACATTCTTTCTTTCTTTCTTGGTATCATGCTATCCTATAATCTATGGTTCTTATTCTTTTATTACATGTTCGACAACATATGTCTCCCTCAAGGAAAGGAAAAAAAAGATAGAGGGGTTACAACATACATTACAACAAGTAGAAATGGCAAAACAAGTAATTTCAATTGCGCCCGTCATCACGAGCTACCCCTAAATGGACCACGATGGGTTGGTATTTGATTAATGGGTTAGCTTGTTGGCAATCTGACCCGGTACTTTAATGTAGCTGGATTAAACAGGAATAACTCACATAAAAAAATTTAAAAAAATCTAAAAATATTTAATTTAAAATAAGTCTATAGTAAGTAAATAAAAGTGGTTGGTAATGTAGATAGCTATACCCTCCTTTTTCAATTGTAGGTGTTTAGATAGGATTTACATCTTGATTTTAATGTCATTGTGAAGATCTCAAAAAACAAAGATACCTAAAGTGTATCAAAACAGTCAGTTGAAAAAAATTTCTCATAGAAAGAAAGACTTGAACAAGTAATAGAGTAAAACACAAAGACTTCTATGTTTTGAAGTCCTTGTGTTGCAAGAACATATTGTACAAAGCAATAGCATGAAAGCACAATTTAGGCTTTGAGATCAGCCCTTCGATTAGCAGTTGACTATAGCCATAGTTCTGTGTAATGCTTATTACGGCCCCAATCTAGCACTGTCAATTGGGTAGTTCATATGTCCTTATAATCCCATCCACTAGGTTCCAATCAGATTTAAATATGGAATGTTCATGATAAAGTATTTATTACTCAATCATTGCGGTACATTCCTAGCTTTTCCTCATAGTTTCTTTATTAACTACACATCCTCAATCCTAGCAGTAAGTAGCGATTATATGCAATTGTCTATAGAATAATAACATGGAAAAAGAAACGAATTTGACCTCTTTCAACATTTTGACCCCTTTGTAAATTACTTTTGTTAGGAAATGTGTGATGGGCAAAT
This sequence comes from Cercis canadensis, assembly GCA_003255065.1. Taxonomy (NCBI): domain Eukaryota; kingdom Viridiplantae; phylum Streptophyta; class Magnoliopsida; order Fabales; family Fabaceae; genus Cercis; species Cercis canadensis. Next base: position 236,159 of record QAOA01004753.1, read on the forward strand.
ACATGAGCACAAAGAAGAAAGTTAAAATTCACACACACACCGCTAGTAATCAACACAAGATATTTAACATGGTTCGGTCTTCTTGACCTATGTCTACAAACCTTAAAATGGATGAAACAAATCCATTAGTGTAATTTTAGCATGGACAAAGTTACAAACCCTCGCACAATACAACTTTTACACGAACACCAATTTTTGGATGAGTCCTACCATAACCCCCCTCAATGAGGGGTGAGGTAGCATTACCCCCTTGGAAGGATAGTAGCCTAGCAATCACCTATTCACTTATTAAACAAAATAACCATATATTTTATACATCATAACTACATATATAAATATAATAGCAATGTAATGCCAAACGACAAAAACACCTACTTTTAGAACTTCTTAGGCCCCGTTTGGACAGCATAGCTTACAGCTTATTAGAGCTTTTCTACTGATATAAGTGCTTTTATGTAAGAAAAATAGTGTTTGGATCAACTTATATAAGTAGCTTATTAATCCTCAAAAAGCTATTTTTAACTTATTTTGTGAAGCTATTTTTTTGAGCTTCTTAAAAAAGCCTCTGCGAAAGCCAATTTCAAAGATGACCGGGAAGTTGTTTTGCAAAGTTACGGGACAATTATATCCTCTTTATAGATAGAAATTACATGGAAACCATAACCTTTCATCTCCTTCACCTTTGCTCTTCGTATCTCAAACCATCTACCTTCTCTGTGTCTTCCATCAACGTTTTTTCAGTTCTCAGTGACTATGGGATAATATTGTAAAGTAAAGAAAATTTTAGAAGTACTTGGAGGCTTGGGGCGAGCCCTCCCTTCTTCTGTGTGTATCTTGGGTTCATTTTATATAGAAGCAATTTTGCCTATGAAAATTGAAAAATTTGATGAACCTCACTTGCCATTTTGGTGAACCTGATGATATAGATAAATCTCGTGCCATGTCTTCAACAACTCTTTCAAGGCCCCGTACTCTGTTCTCTAAAGTTATCATGCCATCATGAGATCCACCCATGAAATCCTGCAATATTTTTAAAGAGTCTATCACTTATAAAGAGTACATATCGAATTAATTTTCTATGCCATACTAACCATACCTGCAGCATGTTCATCAGATGAGCTTGTTGTCTTTCTAGCTGCAGTAACTGCCTCTAGATAGCCAACCAGTTTCCTCTGTTATTGATGAAGGATCCTTCTGACTATCGCCTTTAGAGAAACCTGCAAGATTAGCAGAACCCTCTCTCTGACTGATCTCAATCCTATCATCAGTATCATATGCTTTTGGTCTCAATTCTTTTCCATTCACTCTCTTTTCAGAGTATCTATCATGGGCAAAATCATCAAAATCCCATTGTCTAGAATATCCATCATTTCCTCTCTCCAAAGGGCGATATTTATTATTGGCAGATCCATGAAAACCTTTACTAGGGATCCTTTCTTTAGAATTTCTGACACTTGCCTCTGATTCTTCCACATTGTTTGAGTTTGAAGTATTAAGACATCTATGAGGAACAACTACTTCCACTGGAAAATCATCTGAACCCCTTCTTTCGAGTCTCTAGAAGAATTCTGGGTTTGGTTCTTTATTAGTTAAAGTAGGCACTTTCTTTTTCAATATTACAACTGCTTTCTCTGGGATGCTAGCACCTTTGGCCTTGGCAATAGCATCCAAGTTAGAAGAACCAGTCGATGAATCTTTCGGCGACGGCTCAACATTTGTCTCACAAGGATTCAGTTTTTTTGGGTCACTTGTTTCTGACACAATAATCTATAAAATTCTATTCTCCCAAGGTCAAGTAATGTTTAATTTTAGCTATACTGTTCACATAAGTGCCAAGCAATGCAAACCAGAAACATAAAATATATATATATATATTGAGAAGTGATATCATATCTAGATAGAGTCAGAACCTAGCTAGCACTAGCACTTCAGCTTTAACAGCATGGAGACGTGAATTAGCATACACAACAGCTGATATTAGCCAATTCCTGATAATATATCAGACAAAGTAAAATACAAATTGGCATAGGAAAATCTTAAATCATACTTCAAAATAATAATCTAACAACAAAAAATTAAGTACTTGAATCAAAATGTAATAATTATAGCACTAATATAAAATATTTTATCATTAAAACTTTTTTTTAAAATTATAACAAAATGCTTATTTATCCAAACACAATCTTTAATAAATGCTTATTAATGTCCTTTTTAGTAATTTTTATAATTATAAACACTTATACATTTATCTATCCAAACACTTATGAAAGAGCTTATAGATTTTTAAAGTACTTTTTTAAATATGTATCCAAACACTAAATAGCTTAATTTAAAAGGAGCTTATAGTATAAAAGCTTATCCCATAAGGCCTTTTTATATAAGTGCTTAAATAAGCTGTTTACCTAAACGGGGCGTTAGTCTTTTCTCTCAAGTATTAGAATTGAGAATAGTTATGTCTAAAAAATAGGGAGCCACTATTTTCACATCCTAATTTGCTAATAACACACCCTCTTTAATGTCTAAATATGATATAGACTAAATTATCCTCATTCAAAAAAAAAAATTAAAAATTTGACAAATCATAATATTCTTTCTAACTCTTATTAGTTGTAGCTCCATTTTTTAATTAGAAAGAGAATATATAATTAGTCCATTTTAAACACTGCAAGAAAAAAGGTTTTTAGTTACGGACATTTCTCACGAACAAAAAATCTGTGAGAAAAACATGATATTTCTCACGGAATTTTCTATGAAAAGTGACTCTTGAGATTCTCTCATAGACTTTCTCATAGATAGAGCTAACAGTGAGAAAAATCCTTGAAAAAATCCATGTGAAATGGTGTCCCAATCATCTCCATAAATGTGTTTACAGTTAGTTCGTGAGAAAATTCAAAATTTCTCACGACATGAGAAATTCGTGAGAAATTCTAGGAGAAACGTGCAACGCACTATTTTACTTAAAATTTCAATTTCAGGGTTTTTTCTCATGGATAAAGTCCGTGAGAAATTCTATCAAAAACTCTGTATTTCATCCCCTCTGCATAGCCGCAGCGTCCATTTTCACTTACCTCATTTTTCTCCCTCTCCTTTGCCATTTCTCCCTTCTCTAACCTTCCTCCACCATTTCCCCCTCTTTCTATTGGGTTTTGCGCTGCACCCCACCCTAAGCCTCTCTACCAGACCAATTTTTGGATTTTTAGCTATTTGAGGTAGGTTTGACTATCTCTCTCTTGTCTTCGATTTTTCATGAATTTTTTTATGATGAATTGTCTGTCAATTTGCATGCATATTATCTATCTTAGCTATTTAGAATATTTATTGGTTATTTTAGATAGTATAGGAGTTATTTTAGATGTAGCTTAATAGTGTAGGTTTATGACTGAATTTAGGCAGTGAAATTGAGAGGTGTCGGTTTGAGAGCTAGGCCAAGTCATCTTCCTCTTCTATTGACAACATTGGCCTATGGCTTGATATTGTTGGCAGTAAGAATAAGAAGAGCTGGGTTTATGGCATGGGCTCTGAGGCCGGTGTATTGGACTCCGCTCGTTCCCAGCCCTTGCAGCAGGATGCTCAGATGCCAGAGATGATGTCCCAGATGGCAGACCTGCAGTAGACAGTGGATCGCCTTCGCCTAGTGGCATCCAGCCTTCGCCCAGTGGTAGACGCACTGGATGCCACTGGCATATCCACGGAGGCACTCGCAGCTATGTTGGGCGACCTACTGTAGCAATGCCAGGGTGGGCCATCCTGTTTGGCCCCACAGCCCCCCGCTAACAATCATGATGACGCAGTTAAGGACTTGGGGGCAGACGACAAGGAGTAGGGTTTAGGGCTTTGTACTTTTATTTTGTTTTATTGTATAATATTTTTTTTAATGTAATTAAATTTTATTAATAAAATTTATTCTATTTCATTTCATTTTCATTAATAATTTGATTAAATGTTTAGAAAAATAAATAGTCATTTGAGAGCAAAAAAATAAAAATAAAAATTATCACAGAATTTCTCTCGGATAGCCTTCTGTGAGAAATTTCTCACGAATTAAAATCTGTGAGAAATCCATGACTTATGCGTGAGATCTTCTCACATGTAACAAATGTTTATCTGTGAGAACGACGTGAGAAATTTCTCATGGACGTATTTATCTGTGAGAAAAGTCTTTTGTCACGCATATTTTTCTCTTGCCTTGAAGTCCATGAGAAATTCCATAACAATAGTGTTTTCACGGACTTTTCTTCCATTTCTCATAGACTTTGTTTATAAAAAAAAAAAAAAATTTCTTGTAGTGAAAAACTTTCTATTTTTGAATGAGGGTAATTTAGTCTAATATTATATTTAGACATTTAAGAGGGGATGACATTAGCAAACTAAGGTATGAAAATAGTAGCTCCCAAAAAATATTATAAACATTTTATAAAAAAAATTACAAATCACTACTGCATAACTTATTTGGCAAATCATAGAATGACACTTATTAAAAACGTAACCCAGTTACACACAAAAATATTTCTGGTCATTGAAAATTGTGTTTGAGCCTACCTACTGCATGCGCTGCCAAATAGGGACCAAATTATATACGTCATTAAGGGAGAAGACATGACCAATACTAATAACTCAAAGAGTAAAACCCCTTTTTGGTCCCTGAAAAATTCAACGATGGACAAGTTAGTCCCCCAAAAATGTTCGCTGACAATTTCGTCCTCAAATTATGGTTCCGTACGACAAATTAGTCCTCAGTTGAGGATTCATTCGAGGACTAATTTGTCGTATGAAACCATAATTCGAGGACTAAATTGTCAGCGAATATAATTCGATGACTAATTTGTCGTACGGAACCATAATTCAAGGACGAAATTGTCAGCGAACATTTTTGGAGGACTAACTTGTCAATCACTGAATAATTCAGGGACTAAAAAAGGGTTTTACTCTAACTCAAATATCCATCATGATTTTTTAAATTTCTCAAGTAGGCCTTAAGATTTTTTTTTTGGTACAACTGGACCATAAGATTTTGAAAATTACCATGTACAGTGGGTGGTGAAAGCTAAGGGAAAATCAATTACTAACTTAAAGGCTACTCTTACTCTCTGTAAGTATAATAATAGTTCGCTTTAGTTCCTCACTTTTTAATTGTTTTATTTTAGTTTCCCAAATGTTGTAGGTAAATGCAATTTCATCTCCTTAATTTAAGTTGTCGAATTTAAAAATTTCACAATGTGATAATTTATTCTTTTTAATTGACTTAGATAATTACTAATTAGATTGAAATCATGATTGTAGAATTTATATCTAAATATAATTTTTGTCCTTAGAGTTTTCAAATATTTTAATTTGTTCACTTTAATCTTATTACAATAATCTCGCCCCATATTATTTAAAAATGAGAGCAATTCAGTTCATTAATCTCAATAAATTGTGTTAACATGACAATTTTTGAGAATATATAATTGAGAATTGATGATCTAATTATCATAAGATAATGGTATAATAATAACATTATTACATGAAACAATGCCACATTATTCATAGGCCTTTGAAATGACTTATATTGGTATTTACAAATAAAGCTGGCAAATGGGCGGCCCGACATGGTATGACCGAGTAAATACTATTTTTGGACCGGGCATGCGTATGACTAGCCTAGCCCAGACCTATAGGGGGCCAACCTGGCCCTAATGTTCAAAAAAAAATTTAATGTTTTTTTGTTAAAATGAAAGTATATATGTATGTAAAAATATATAATAAACTTATATATTATCTCTTTAATTTTCTTTCATTTATTATAATGATTACATAATGAAATATAACCTTTTTTTTATATAAAAACATTTTGTAATAAACAGAAAATTTAATCATATATCCTTGAATCTAAAATGAAAAATTTGACTAATTGAATAAGTTGGCACCTTCATATATATCTTATTCTTACAGTCTTATCTCATTAAAAATTTACAATTTACAATATGTTAGTGAAATGCATGACTCTGTTTTCCAAATAAAAAATCACCTCCACAATCCTCATACATGAATATATATGTATATTTTGAATATAATCTCTATATATTTTCAAATATTACAATGATTCATGCCTATAAAACTAGCTCAAATAAATTATAATATATTTGTGTGGCAAAAATAAATAAATAAATTTTTAAAAAATTGGGCCAATTGGGCTAGGCCAAATTGGCTTGGTTTTTTTCAGGCCAGTATTCTCACAGCCAAGTCCAACCCTAACACCGAGTTATACGGACTAGCTCATTGAGTCAGGCTCATTTTGTCAACTCTATTTACAAATTGCTTACCAAAAGATGATGCTCTCAATTGAATTTGAACCTTGACCTTACAAGCGAAGTGTTTCGATCCTTACCAGCTAAACCAACCACCGTTGGCCAATGCTACATGATTTGAAATATTAATTACCATGTCAACACAATTTTTGAGAATATATAGTTGATAATTGATGATATAATTATCATAAGATGATGGTATAATAATGACATTATTAATGAAAGATGTCACATTATTCATAGGCCTCAAAAAGAACTTGCAATGGTATTAAAAGATTGCTTATTAAAAAGGGGCTAGTCGCAGTGGGATTTGAACATTAACTTTATAAGTGAAGTGTTTTTATCCTTACTAGCTAAATCAACCACCGTTGACCGATGCTACATCATTTGAAATATTAATTACCATGTCAACACAATTTTATTAAGGATGGACTCTATATATACAATTAAGAAAATTAATGATAGGAACAAACTTCCTACGACTGAATAAATTCTTTAAAAATATTGAAACAAAAAATATATTTAGACCTAAAATTTTGCAATAAATTCAAGAACTACTCATTGAAGGATGAAATTGAGAGTAATTAGAAGATTAAATTAGCCAATGATATATATGCATATCAAAGATTTAATCTCTACTATGTACTTATCTCCCATTTTTTCAATGTATAATGGTCGTTAATAAAAAAAAATTAGAAAAAAGTGGTATTAGAAGTATAATACTGAAAGTAATTTTTATTAAAATTAGAAGTTACATATCCTAATTTTGAGAAATACATTTTGCACATTATATAATTTACTGAATGAGGCATCAAACTCTAAACAGTAAGAAAAAGTTTTAGTGAGATTAACACTTAAATTTTACCAATTGTTTTGGAATTACACCAAATAAGAGTCTAAACATTAAACAATATATACAATTGGCATTACTATTTAATTTTTAACCCTACACAAAACTAATTAAGTGAACATATAAGGTGATCACAAGTCATAGAACAACAAGAGAGCTGTCCTCACGAACCTTCAGCACCTAAACCAAGATGAAGTCACCCATACTAGCCTCTCTTGGATCCTTCTCCACTCTCTCTTTCTCTCCCTGTAACAAACTTAAAATAGAGCCAGAAATGACGTGTTGCTAAATGCAGCCCTCACTCTGCATGCAACCCCTGCATGCTAAGCTCCCAACACGTGCCACGACACTCCTCAACACGTGCCACCTAATCTCCCTCCCTCTTTTCTATTTAAACCTATCCTTCAATTATCACACCCCATTCCCCGAAAAAAAAAAACAAACCCTCATCATCTTAATCTCCTCAAACACGAGCCGTGTGATTCTGATCAAATGGCTGAGGTGCACCACCAGCCCCATTACCAATCTCAATATCACCATCAAGACCAAGACACTCAAAACCGGGCCCACCAAATGGTGAAGGCGGCCACCGCAGTTACCGCCGGTGGGTCCCTCTTGGTTCTCTCCGGTTTGATCCTTGCCGGTACGGTTATAGCTCTGACCGTTGCCACCCCACTGTTCGGGATTTTCAGTCCGGTGCTGGTGCCTGCGGTGATTACTGTTGCCCTAGTGAGCTTGGGGTTCTTGGCTTCTGGAGGATTCGGTGTGGCGGCGATCACTGTGTTATCGTGGATCTTCAGGTACGTCACAGGGAAGCATCCACCTGGCACTGACCAATTGGACACTGCTCGCCACAAGCTCATGGGCAAAGCAAGGGAGTTCAAGGACTATGGGAGGGAGAATGTAACTGGCCATGGAGGACAGGGTTCTTAAGCTGCCTGCATGTAGCAGATTACTGCTCTCTGAAATGCCATTAACCTAGAGTTCTTGAGCTGGTAGTTGATGCTGTTTGTGTTGAGTTATTTATGAGCATTTCCTTCTTCTTTTTTTTGTTTTTTCCTTTTTTCTTTTTGTCATTTCGTTTTTGTAGGGTTATAATCCTTTGTAATTTGTATTTTCATGGAAGTGGAACTCAGAACTCTTGGTGGAGAATCGTTAAATTGGAATTTCTCTTTTTTGTTTTTCTTTCTCGTCTCTTGTCTTCTCATTTTTTTCTAATTCTTTTCCAATTTTTTGATGATTTTGTGTTCAACACCTGCTACGGACGTGCTAAATGTTACACTCGTATCTTAGAAGTGTGAGAAAGAAAAGATTTAATTAAGCAGAGAAAACATTTTTGAAAGGATAAGTCAAAGAAAACAAAATACGATTAAATATATAAAAAGAAATGAAACAAACAAGAAAATGTTCTCCGTATATGCTCTGGGTTGAAAAATAGGCTGATTACATGAGCAGTTTTCATAAAAAAGAAAATGTTAGAAATTTCTCAACCAGCAAGTACTTTTAGAAATATATTTTACAAGTATATTGAATATGTTTTTCAGGAAATAATAGTTTGGTTTTATTATTACTAAATGAATTTTGAAAAACGACTTTTCTAAAATCCTTTCAGAGCCTTTTTAGGAAAGATATTGTTTTTTAGTATGTGTATTTTTTTTCTCTGTTTTCTAATGCTTTTTGTTTTTTAATGGAAGATTTTTTTTTCTAAATTTTTTTCGCGAAATTTTTTTATCACTCTTTTCACGTGAGCTTATTGTCGTTTCTTTATCATCCGCCGTTTCCTGTTGGGTGCTTTTATTTATGTTGTTTATACTTCAAAATATATATTAGCTTATATTGAAAAGTGAATAATGTGCTTAATTGTCAATATTTGGGTGTTTACTAACCTGTCAATGATTTTCGAGATAATACCTTGTGTTGGTATCAATTATTTTGAGGGAGATATTAATTATGGAAATATCCTAGTGTTACATCAAGCGTGGTTCTGCAATTTAAGAGATAAAATATTTATATACTCGAGGAGCAATTAATGTAGGACTTCTAAGACACATAAATTGGGTTACTTGGGTGTACTTGAGGAATAATCCTAAGACAAACAAATAAGCACACAAATTATAAATTAGCACACTAAGGCTCCCAACGATGTGATGTAGCAATAAGGGAGAGGAGAGAGAGATGGTGAGAAGGGTATGCTCGATTTAAAACAAAATGATGTAGTTTGACTATGTTTAGAAAAATAAAATAAGTTATTATTTAGTATACAGCGATTCTTTCTTATAATAAGTTAAATTTGAGATATAAATTTTTTATAATTAGTTAAATTTGGGATATACAATTTTGTGTATAATAAAAAAAAAATTGTGATTTTTTTTACAATTTTATTTATAATTAAAAAAATTTATATTTTTTTATAGTAAGTCAAATTTACAATTTTATTTATAATTTATAAATTTTTTAATAATAAATAAAATTTTTAAAATATGATTTACTTATAATAAATTAAATTTAAGATGTATCTCAATTCGTAAAAAAATTTCATAAAATAAAATAGTTTGCGTGGATCAGTTTGGGTTGGGCTTATTCAATTTAGAAACTTGCCAACTGAAGCCTCAACCGTTGTGATCGGTTTGCAAGTTCTCCAACCCAACTAATTACTTGTGCAACCCAACCGAAAAGTTTTGGTTGGTTCGGTTGGATCAGGTGGTCGGTTTAACCAACTCAATGAATAAACCAAGTCTTCATTTCTCTTCTCCAATATTTTTAATTAAATTACTTCATGATAAACTTATATTATTTTACCCTATTTTTGCGTTGCAAGTTTATCATATTTTTTTACAATTTTTTATTTTTAAATTTAACATATTTTTATATATTTGTTTTATTTGTATTTATTGATTATAAATTAAAAAATATTGAAGAATGATATTTTTAATAATCAAAGATATTAAAAAGGGTGTTTTTGGTAATCAAAGATTTTATTATTCTATCAATTATATTTATATTTAATTTGATTAAAAAATTAAATGTGAATAATTTATAAAACTAACATATTCACGATAAGTTTAAATTAAGAGAAAGTGACGGTTTTGAAATAAAGAAAATTGAGAATGATATAGATTACAACAAATAATTTTTCAGAGATAGAAGGGTTCAACTTGGAGAAGATTTTATTTAGACCTAATAAAAGTATATTTTTGTAATTTTAGGCTTTTTTTTTCAAAAAAAAATAATGTGTTTTGTGAAAGAAAAAAATCAATGAGAACACAAAAGGATAGAATAAAGAAGGTATTTTTTAGGCATTTAAACGCTTTTGCTTATTCATATTTTTATATATATTATAACATGGATTCTATGGTATTACATGGGTATGTCATACTACACTAATATGACAAACATCTAAAATTTATATATAATTTTTTATATTTTACTTTATACAAAATATAATTTATCTCACTCTCCAAACAAACTTGACAACCGTTGACTTGAGATTGTCGACCACATATTAGATGCTTTCATGTGATATAAGATACGACATTCATATTAAAGGTAGCTAAGAAACCTCTATCATATAAATATAGATGTAGATATTTAACTTTGTCAAACTAACATATAACAAAAGTTGATGTCAAGTTGGCCTGCGTAATGGGACATATTCATAAATTGTAGTATAATTGAAAGGGAACGAGTTATTTTTGAGCTTGCTCCTCCTTATTTCTATCTTATTATCTATAATATATTTTAATATTCTTTTTCCTTTATTTTTCAAAACTAGATATTTATAGTTCATTAACCTCTGGGGTTTATACCTTTATCACAAAGAATAATGCTACTCTAATATTATTTTCACAACATTATATATTTTCTTGTGGTAAGACCAAGTTTATAAAATCGAATGTGTGAATGTAAACCCTACTAATGTTTGGTCATTATGCAAATTAAATGCATTGGTGACTAGTAAACTTATGGGTCCTATGACACATCAGTCAATATCAAGCAGTGTTTTAAAAACTGGACTGAACCGGTCTGGATTTTGGTTCGGATAGGGGGGTTAAACCGCTAGAGCCGTTAAACTAATGAAATTCGGAGTGAACCGATCCGGTTTTACATAACATTCCACCAAAGGATTCGAACCCCTTTCCTTAGGAAGGGGATAAGAGGCTTGAACCATCAAACCAATATTTTTTTTTTGTGAATAAATTTACATTAGAATTTACTTATTCGCATTTAGATTGTATAATGGATAAATATTGGTCATAAGAGGATTCAAACCCTCATTCTAAGGAAGAGAAAGGACATTTGCCACTAGGCCAACTTTAATTTTATTAACAAATTTGCATAAAAATATATTTATTATAACATAGAATATATAATAGGCACATTAAATATTATATTTATGTAAAAATTATATTTATGACATCACCGGTCTGACCGGTTCAACCGGTACTCATCCTTTAAAACGGTTCGCTTACTAGTCTGGTTCTTAAAACAGTGGTATCAAGATTTAATAAACATTTTAATGCCTGTAAAGATTTTCATTTTACAATGCTTTGTATTTTTTTTTGGCCATGTACAATGTTTCATAATTTCAATTTTTTTTGTTCAAATTTTAAAGACTTTGCGGCCTGGATTTAACAAACCCAAGCCTAGAATCTAACAATAGGTTTGAGCTTAAGCCCGAACAACTAAAATTTACATGGACTTAGGTAGCTATCCCAACTATTGTAGGAGATGAGCCGAAACTCCAGAGTGCTCCTTCCCTTGAGCTTCATCTTTGTCATCAAGTAATGCTCTCTGGTCATCACAGTATGGCTGATGTATATTCCCTTGAAACCTTCCTTTTGTAAGCTCTCCACTGAGGAAGCCTCATCCTTCTCTGGTTCTATATAGTCTTCCTTTCCAAACACTAAATCAACCGTCAAACCCCTCATATAGCTTGTTATCGCGAAGAAAAACCCTAGCCATGGTTCTACCATGGAAGAAGGTAAATCCAAGAAAAAAACCCTAAGACCAATGCTCCAAAGGGTTGATCTTCTTCTGATAGCCCTCTTGACCCAAATTTAGAATCCATGGTTGAGAAAGAAAACCTTAATGATGTGGCTACATAAGATTAGAACCACAATGTTTTTGTGTACAATGATGTTCTTATAAAAAAGGCCATGCTCAAGAAAGGGTTTTTTTGTGGTTGTAGACACTGTATTTTGTCCAATTATTTTTCGTGGCATAAAACAAAAAGAACAAAAAAGAGAAAATTGAGATATTACATTTTTGAAAATTAGAGGTCTTGCATCTTTTGAATTTTTCAAAATTATGCATAAAAATGATTTTTGAAAAGACATGTAAGTTCTTCATTTGTAGTTTATTTCTTTTTATATTTGGGCTTCTATAATAAAATATATCCTAGCCTCATTACCTTGGCCTAATCCTTTTTTTTTGGAGTCCAACCCAAATCTCCCATTTAGAGCACTTGGCCCATTCATTTTTAGTGTTTTAAATATTTTCAAATGAATAGTAAAAATAGAAAAATAAAGAAACTTTTGATAAGCTTTTTTCTTGCATCACTAAATCTAGGAGGACCAATGAGAGAACAAGAAATGGATTTTCCTCATTTCTTATTGGTCTAAGTTGGTGTACTTATCTCTATTAAATACATAACTAAATAAAAAAAATCAAATAAAAGAAAAAAGGGAATCAACAAAGAAAAAAAAAAAAAAGAGNAAGAAAGAGAAGAGGAGAAGAGAGAAATAGAGAGAGAGAGCTGAAGAGGGCAAGAGGAGAAAAAGAGAAAATGGAGAGAAAGAAGAACTTGGGAGAAAGAAAGGGAACCAAAGAGAGAATAATGTCTGAATCTCTATCAAATTCATTCTACAAGGGTAATATATACCCTATTCTCCAATATTTACTACTTGTATTTGGATTTATGGTAGATAATTTATCTATTNAGAAGGTTTGCATCTCCATCAAATTCATTCTATAAAGGTAATCTCTTCGTTATCCTCTCATCTTTACTGGTGCTATTTGGATTCATGATGGATAATTTGTCTATTTGTTACTATGTATGAATAAATATGTTGAATTTCTTAATCATAGTATAGTTTGATAGAGTTTTAGATTGATTCTTATGGTTCTAGGGTACCCATGGTGTTGAATTCATAAATTTAAGTTCAATTTCTGATGTTGATATAGAAATAATATTAATTTTGGGATTTTGAGTTGTTTCTTTGATTGATAATATTTGGTTTGGTTGTGGATTGTGCATTTTCAAGTCTATCAGTCTTATATATCAACCCTTAGTTTTTATTTTTAGATAGAGCTACAAAGCTCCAATTTTAGTGATTCTTCATTTATTATAACCAGGAGATGTGTATCTCCTGTGTGTAAAATTTTCATAGCCAAATTCTATTTCCCCTACTCCCAATGTTTATTTGAAGTAGATTATTTTCCTGCTATTTTAGGGCTATCAATCTTCTCTGGCAACCCTCTATTTTTATTTTTTAGATGGAGTTACAGAGCTACAATTTGAGTGATTCTTGCTTTATTAGAACCAGCAAGTATGTTTCTCTTATGCATAAAAATTTCATGCGCAGATTCTCTTTTCCCTACTCTCAGTTTTTCTTTAAATTTGATTATTTTTCTGCTATTTTGGGTTTGTTAGTCTTCTATGGCAACCCTTGATTTTTATTTTCTAAATGGAGCTATAGAGCTCTAATTTTAGTGATTCTTACTTTGTTAGAACCAGGAAGCTTCTTTCTCTTATGTATAAAAATTTCAATGCCATATTATCTTTCCCATGCTCCTAGTATTTCTTTGAATTTTATTATTTTTCTGATATTTCGGGTCTGTCAGTCTTCTCTGGCAATCCTCAGGTTTTATTTTCTAGGTAGAGTTACAGAGCTCCTATTTGAGTGATTCTTTATTTTTTAGAACTAGGAGACATGTTCCTATTGTGTGTAAAAATTTCAAAAAATCAAATTTATGTTCCCTTGCTCTCAGTTTTCATTTAAAATTGGTTATTTTTTTGGCACTATCAGGTTGTCAATTGTCTCTTGCAGCATTCAATTTTTTTTTTTCGTCTAATTTGAGCTATAGAGCTCTGTTTTAAGTGATTCTTGTCTTGTTAGATCCATAAGGCATGTTTCTAAAATTGCATATTAAAATTCCTTAGCATGCAATCCCAGTTTTTGTCTAAAGTTTTCCCTTATTTTTGCTCTGTCATAAGATTTTTTTTATACTATTTTTCCTACTTTGGGTACTATTTTAGGACTATTTTGCTTGTGTTTTAGTGTTTTCCTTGAGGCATTTTTAAAGGTTGATTGGGAATTTGTTAAAGTTTCTTGTACCTTTTTGTCTCGCATCGTTTTGAGGTTTTTTCATGTGTCACTTTGCTTTGCTTGTTAGTAGATCCTTTTGGTTGTCCATGCTTGAACAGTTTCTTACATGTTTCCTGAATTAATGTTTTTTCTTGGCCCTACAAGCTCATTTGATAACTGTTACCGATAATATTTGTGAGTTGGGTTGTAAGTGACAACAAGCTAGAAGGCTCAATCCTCTAGCAAGGCCGAGTTGGAAATGAGAAAACCTTTACTTTACTTTCGTTTTGTTATATATAACCATTTAAATTCCCATACTGTAATTTGTAGACTCATGCATTTGTATTCATTTAGGATTTTAATTGTATTCGATGTAGTGTCCACATGCCTCTTCACTTATCTTGAAAGGATAGGGCGAGTCAATCTTATATGGGATGCCTTTCTTTGTCCGACTTAGGTAAAAGTAGCGTCACCCCTGAAGGTTGCTTTATGCCATGAAAGAGTGGAAGAATTTGGTGTTTGGTAGTAAATCATTCATTGCACGTTTAAATTTTTAGTCTTTACTTTATTAGATACTTTTCTAAATGCATTTATTATTTTGAGATAAATAAAATATAAATTTTTGGCCATATTATATTCGCACAATTAATTTTGGGTAATTATCTTTTAGACAGGTGTTGTGTGGTGCCTAACACCTTCCCTACTCACAAACTGACTCCCGAACCATCTTTAGTTCGCAAACCATTTTTTTAAAAAAAAAATTCAAAAGGGGTTTTTCAATTGTTTCTCATTTTCTTAATACAATTGGGTGACTCCAAGTTTTCTTTCAAAAACTAATCTTTTCTCTCAGTCTGTCATTCGCCTCATAGCGACCTTTAGGTACATTATGACAGTGGCCTAAGAAACACTAATCATGATCAAGGTCAGTGCTCTTACGCTATTAACCCAATCTACAAGCCATAACCATTGCTTTAGTTGGTAGAAACTCTTGCCATGTCATTGATACCAACATCAAGATTGAAATTCTTAATGATCCAAAACCAATTTTCAAAGACTTGGCCAATGCTAATCCCCCAATGGATGAAAACCCTAAGCCCTAATGTTAAATATAAAATTATTGTTGGGCCTTCACTAAACAATTTAAGCTTTTGGGTTGAGTTGGTATTTAACATGGTATCAAAACCTGCATGTTGGGGTATGTTAGATATAAAACCATTATTAGCCCTTCATCTAACAAGTTAAGCTTTCGAGTTGAGTTGGTTCTTGACACTTACCTTGGAAGCAATTCTCTAGGTTGAAGTTCCTAAAGAGCCTAAAGATAAAAAAAGGCAGTAAAATAATGAAGAGGAAAACACAGTGTCTTGCTTGAAAAGTATGAAGAAAGCTAATGATGATCATGAATGGGAGAAAAATATTAACTTGCATCTTAAAGTTTATTTTGAGAATGGATTTGATATCAATTACCCCCAGTCTAAGGTGGAGGGCAACGATTTTCTCCCTTCAAATATAAATCTTTCTTGGGGAATGCAAGAGGAGGTCCTAACAATTCTACAAATAAGCCTAAAGAATTCATCTTTTGATCACAATTCTAGGCCAATAATGTAAGAATATAATTGATGCACACAATAAATTTATAGTGGAATAACTAATCTCTAGCCATTGATGCGTAACAATAAATCTTCAAGTCTCACATAGTATTTAGAAAACTGATAGTGTGCTTCTAGCCTATGCCTTTTCCTTAAGCCTTAAACAGATTGAATATCACAAGCGTATTTAAGGCACTATGGACCCTATTAGAAAGAAAATATCTTTAATAATTTCCTTCCATCAAGGAGACTAACTTCTTGATAGTTACTTTAAAGTAATTGACTCTTCCCAATATTAGTTAATTACTAGAGTCAATGGATAATGGGCAACTAAATAAATATCCACTAATTATCTAATAAATAAATTCTTTTTATTATTGGGCCACCTTAGTCTCAAAAGAGACGTGGCTAACATTCTCCCACTTGGCCCACGTGGCTTTATCAGATAATCCCCTTTTGTAACAAACCCTAGCTTGGCCAAATTTGCTTTATGTCACTTTAGTTAGTTATGGAAAAATGCTTACTTAAAATTCTCAATGCATGAATCATGACGGTTATGCTCAATATAGCGAACATTTCCTTCCATGTATTGCAATGATTGATTACTTTCAAATAAGCATCTAATTGTATGAATGACTCATTATGAGCTCATTCAAGGTCCAACTTTATTTATTCAAACAAATCAAAACTTTATTCATGAAAATCTTAATGTGCACATAAACTTTATGTCTACAATAAATAAAGATGTCAAAGAAAAAACAAGTTGTTTAGTTTGAGCTAGCAAGTCCCATATGATCCACATGATCCTTGAACTCTTTAGCTGGCATGCCTTTAGTTAAAGGATCAACAGTCATCAATTTAGTGCTTATATGCTCAACAACAACAATTCACTCCTTGACCTTATCTTTCACTACAAGAAAATAACGATTTTCTCATAGACAAAATCTGTGAGAAATAGCTCAAAATTCCATGAGAAAACATGTTGTCATAGACTTTCTCACGAATTTGGTGGCACGAAAAAAACCCTCATGACAAATTGAGTTTCTCACGGAAAAACTTGTTCGTGAGAATTTTCTCATGGATATTCTCTCTAATAGCCATAGGGAACCCATGACATTTTCTCACGCATTTGTCACGGAGTTTCTCACGTGCTTTTGTCTATGATAAATTTCTCTTGGAATTCATCGGAGAGAAATTCCGATAGAAAATGTTTTTTTTTTTTGTCTCAAAATTCAGTTATTAATTTTGTTTTAAATGCAACTGTTAATATTAAAAAAGAATAAAAGTGAAGTAGTGGATGAACAAATATATTTAAAATAATTTAATTACAATAAAATATACAACAATGTTATACAATGAGTAAATAACAATAAATGTACAAGGATGACTATATACGGCACCATTCGCATCTAAATCCTCCTCTGCATCATCATCAGTTGCAAAATCCAGGGGAGGTGTAGCAGCACCAGTAGGAACAACCTAAGCAAGCAAGACCTGTGCCAATGTGGTCGCAAGGTTGGATGCAGATCCAAAAAAGGACTGTGCAAGACAAGTATGCACAATTGTCTTGTAAGTCTCCAACTCTAAAACCCACTACAAAATAGCTACCACCTGGGACAACACCTCCGATAGGCAAGGATCAGTTTGCTAGGATGTATGGGTCGCTTGAGGTTACTCTGAGTCCATCACATTGGCCTCAGAGCCCAAGTTGTAAATGCGGCCCTTCTTGTTCTTTTCATTGACAACATCGATCCATATCCTAATGTCGTCAACGAAAGAAGAAGAGGACTAAGCCTGGCTTTGAGTCTGTCGCCTTTAAAACTTAGTCTACATAAGTGAAAGTGGCATGTTAGTGCGAAATATAGACATATGTTATACAACTAAACACTAATGAACTTGAAATTAACTTACATAAGTGGATTGAGCCCGTGGATGGACCCAACCTTTGGTGGAATTGTGTTGAAGGTGGCAAAAAACTTCTAGTGCATTGGGCTCTCTCCCAAACTCCTTCATCTACATAAAAATGCAACCATTAAGAATAGTAAACACAATTTTAAATTAACTACAAAATTAAACCAAGTTATTAATTACAAATTTACCAACCTCCGTTTATGTTCAGAGACGGTTATGGATATGCTTATGTGATGACACCTGTCCTAATTCAAGGACCGATTTTTCTTGTTGTGCTCAAACACGGCCTTGTATTGTGTTGGTCCCCATTTAGATCTCAGGGCCTTGAACACACTAGGGCTTAACCATTTGCCCTTTGTCTTCCTGATCCAGATATCTCTGAAAGAGGCGCGGATGATATCACTCTATTTCAAAAGCCAAATCTTACGAATTTGGTCCTCTTACTGCAGATCCAATACACATTTCCTCTGCATTAGAAAACATGTGATCATAGATAGTAACATTATAATGAAGCTACATTTAAATAAATTCAAATTAATTAGGCATGATTATTATCTTAAACTCATTCCACCACAAGTATTTCACCTCATCAGGAACTAAGGTGAAGTCAAGTCATGTGTCCTCATATTTCGACTTGTAGATAGTCGAAAGATAGTGGACGAGTTCCTTGGAAGATAAAGCTGCAAAAAAAAAAAAAAAAGTCAATTGGCCACACAGGTATAATGAACTATAAACATTTATATTATAATTATTACATTAAGATTAACTTATTTCTTCCTCTCATGTGGCCATATTTATCAGTGACCATCAGCTGCTCTAGCATTGGGCAAGGGGGAGTCCAAGATGGTTGGATTGGTGTGAGATGACCTTCCAATCGTAGATGATGCCCTACCCAGGGTCGCGAGTACTAATCCCTCATTAGTCGCTGTGGGCGATAGTGAGTGTGCCAACCCCGGGTCAACATAAATAAGGGCAAGGTTGGCTCGGTCTGAGATGGCTAAGCAATAGCCTTCCCTTTATCCCTCATGGAAGGTGCTACTGCTAGAGATGAACGGCGTAGAGCGTTTGTGATGAACACACTTTTTATACAATAGTTATTCCTCATACTTAGTCTTTTAAACCTCTTTTGGGCTGAATTGCATAGACTTAGACCTCATTTCATGACTTAGGATCCATTTATGCTTAATTGCAATTTCCAGCAATACTGGGCATTATATGCTGTCTCTGTGTTTCAGGCATATCTTGAGTTCTGGATGTCCAAAAATTCCGAGTCATACCTTGTTGGAAAGCTGAGAGAATTGTCTACAACTTTCTTTCAGGGCTCCAAAGCTAATTCGGACGTTCAGAAGGTCATATGCAGCCTGGAAGCCAGAGAAGACATGCTGTCGCAGGATCCTGACCTACATGCAGTATTTGGGTCATAACTTGAGTTGTAGATGTCATATTGACCTGAAACTGGTACCATTGGAAAGCTAACAGACAGAGCTTCAAGTGATATGAAGACCGGTTCACCATATTTTATGTGGAAGATGGTCTTATTTGCTGTGCAAGTTAGCTGACGGTTCCAGACACCTTCTGCCACTTAAATGGGCCTAACTTCCTCATGACAAGTCCAAATGGGCCCAAACCAAAGCCCAATTGAAGCTAAGGCCCATGGGAACAAGTGTGCCCTAAGGGCAATTTGGGTGTGCATGTAAAATTGGAGGTCTATATCAGCAAGAGGGGGGCAGCCGAAATTCATAGCCAAGTTTTAGATATTTTTAGACAGCTTTCTAGTCTTTCCTTAGCTCTTAAGTTTTGTCTTAGATATTTTGTAAGAACTCAGCTCTTCTTGTTCATGGAGGGCTAATCCATCATATCAATCCAGGTTTTGCTATTCTGATTATTGGTTTTGAGATTATGAGTTGTTGTTCTTCATCTTAGTTGTTAATCTGTTTCTTGCTTCCACTGGACTATTCTGTTTGGATTGTTAAAATTCGAATTTGGATCTTCATGTGTGATTGCTTAATTGCATGTGAT
The DNA here is from genome assembly GCA_003255065.1 of Cercis canadensis. Taxonomy (NCBI): domain Eukaryota; kingdom Viridiplantae; phylum Streptophyta; class Magnoliopsida; order Fabales; family Fabaceae; genus Cercis; species Cercis canadensis. The sequence continues at coordinate 256,119 of QAOA01004753.1, forward strand.
AAAAGAGGATTGTATGGTTGATTAATGTTTCTGAGCTTTTGGATGGATTAATCACCTTGGCTGGATCATGGACTTAGGTAAAACTAGACTTGAATGTTTGCTTAATTCATTTGGTCTTAGTTAAAACCGAATTCTGGTTGCTTAACCAGTGGAATCCATAGAACATTGAGAGGCTTCTTGATATGTTTTAAAGGCCAAGAACATGGTTAATAATTGAATGGATCATTAGAAATCAAGGATGAACTTAAATCAGAATTAGTAAAGACTTGGATTGGTTGCTTTCTCTTAAACTTCACCACTTTCAATTAATTTCTGTCAAGCACTTAAACCAACAAAACCCCCCTGTCTACATGCTTCTTAATATGATTCACTAAATAGAACAATCCTTAGGTTCGACTTAGGGCTGTCCTATGCTGCAAAAAGCTAGGTAACCGACCTAAAACATTAACTAATTTGATGAGCCTCGGCAGCTCATCAGTTTGACATCTGTCACACCAAATAGTAAGCATAACTTAATATGACAGTAAATTTCTAAACTCCTAAACCCTAAACACTTAAATCATAAACCCCAAAGTCCTTAAACATTAAACCTAACTCTTAAACCGTAAACATTTATACCTTAACCCTTAAACCCTAACATAACCCTAACTCTTAAATCTTAAACCTTAAAACCCCTAAATCATAAATCGTAAACCCTAACCCTTAAACCCTAACATTAACCCTAACCCTTAAACCTTAAACCCTAACTCCTAAATAATTAGATCTTACCCCTAAACCCTAATCCTAACCCATAAACCTTAACCTTAACTTGTAATCCCTAAATCCTAAACCCCCAAATCATAAACTTAAACCTTAACCAAACCCTTAAACTCTTAAACCATAAACCAAAACATTGGCAAAGTCTCCTATAAAACTTGAACAATCCAAGAAATCAACATTCCACATAATTAAATAGGAACCCAAAACAAAATAAATGAACAACAAATTTATGTACAAATCAAGAAATTACATATCTCTGTAGCTAAAAATTATACAACAATAGGAAAAATTACAAAACTAATTCTACACCATTCAAAAAAAAAAATCCAAAATGTTAGCAAACTTATTCCAAATCATTCACATAAACCCCAATTAAATTTCAACAAAAATTAAAAAACTTCATTTCCAACTTAAATAATTAAATTCGCACATAAACTCCAAAAAAATCCAATAATTATTCACCATTCTAAAAAATTAAAAAAAAATTCAAATTTATTCTACATCAATAATCTAACAAAAACCCCAACCAAATCTAAACAAATGACATCAAATTCATTTCCAATTTCACTACCCAAATTCAGTCATCAACCTACACTATTCAGCCACATCCAAAACAACTCCAATACCATCTAAAATCACCAATAAACATTCCAAACAACTAAAATACATAATGTCCATGCAAATTCACAGAAAATTCAGAGGGAAAAACACATAAAAAAAAAAATAGAGACAAGAGAGGGATAATGGAACTTACCTTAATGATCTAAATGTGAGAAATTTGAATCGGTAGACTGAAATGGGAGGTGGTGTGCCGCAAAACCCAAGCACCCACGCTTGAAATGGTGCAAATTTGCTCTAGGGAGAAAGAGAAAGAGAACAGAGGAAAGGGAATATTTGAAGTTTTGAAAATGGACGTTGTGAATGCACGAGGAAGATGAAATGTAGAATTTCTCATGAAATATGTCACTGAGAAGAAATCCTAAAATTCAAAATTTAAGTGAAACGGTGTGCATTGTATTTCTCACGGACTTTCTCTTGAAATTTCTAGTGGAAAGCAACTCTGTGAGAAAATTTGACCTTTTCTCACTGACATCGTTCGTGAGAACCCTTGCCGCAATTATGAGAACGATTAGGATGCACTTTCTCACGGAGTTTCTCTCAGATATTTCTCGTGGACACCTCATTCCATGAGAAAGTTTGTGAGAAATTTTAAACTGTCCAAATCCGTAAGAAATTTCATGAGAAATCAGTCAATTTTCTCACAGAATGGAAGTTCGTGAGAAATTTTTGTAAGAAATTAATTATTTTCTTGTAATGTTTGATCATCAAGTACTTAATGTTGATATGCTTCGTCCAACCTTCAATTTTGTTACTATTTACAAAGAATACTGTAGCTGAATTATCACAATAAATTTTTAGTGGCCTTTTAATGGAATCAATTTTCGGGTTAGATATGAAATTCTTTAACATATTGGTTGTGATGTAGCTTCATAGCACACAAAAAATTCAGCTTCCTTTGTGGATGATGTAATATGACCTTATTTTTTACTTCTCCAAGATACAACAACTCCAGCTAAGAGAAAAATGTATCCTGAAGTAGACCTTAAAGAGTCTACACATCGACCACAATCAAAATCTGAATATCCAATCACTTCTAAATGATCAGAATACTTGTATGTCAATATGTAGTCCTTGGTTCCCTAAAGATATCTCATAACATTTTTAGCAGCTTTCCAATGCTCCATACCAAGATTACTTGATATCTACCTAACATTCCTACTGCAAAGGCAATGTCAGGTTTAGTGCAGACTTGTGCATACATAAGGCTTCCTATTGCTAAAGCATATGAAATCCTTTCCATTTGTTTCACTTCCAATGGATTCTGAGGACACTAATATTGACTAAATTTGTCCCCTTTGACTATCGGTGTAGTTATAGATGAATAATCTTTCATCTTAAATCTTTCCAGTACCTCTTCAATATAGGCTTTCTCATATAGTCCTAATGTTCTTAGGGATCTATCTTTATGAATCTCTATGCCAATGACATAAGAGGCTTCACCCATATCCTTCATTTCAAAGTTCTGACAAAGAAATAGATAAGTCTCTCGAAAAAGCACAAGGTCACTGCTTGCAAGCAGAATGTCATCAACATATAGGACTAAGCATATAAATTTGCTCCCATTAATTTTAAGGTATATGCATTGATCAACAATGTTCTCTATCAATTCATAAGAGAGGACAATTTTGTGAAACTTTTTATACCATTAGCGGGATGCTTTCTTTTGTCCATATATGGATTTCTTTAATTTGCAAATCATGTGACTACACTTTGTCACAACGTACCCGAAGGTTACTATGATGCGAATGGCGGACTTAGAAAGAAAAGATTAGTTTTCTGAAAAAGAAAACTTGGAGTCGCCACCAATTGTATTAAGAAAATAGGAAACAATTGGAAAACCCCTTTTTTAATTTAAAAAAATAAAAAAAATAAAAATGATCTGCGAACCAAAGAGGGTTCGAGAGTCTGTTTATATGTGGGAAAGGTGTTAGACACCCCACAACACCGTCAAAGAGACAGTTACCCAAAATTAATCGTGCCACTCATAAAATGGCCAAAAGACATATTTTATTCATCCCTAAAATAAACTACACTAATGAAATAAGAATAAAAATGTTAGTGACAAATTTAAACGTGAAATGCATGCAACTAATATGCCCTAAATCCTTTCACCCGTTCCTCGCAAATGGCGCCCTCCGGGGTGGCGCTTATCCTTGCCTAGGAACGATAGGGTGGGCTACCTGATATGTAGATGAACCGCCCTATCCCTCCATGATAGGTAAGGGGCCTATGGATACTATGCGACATATATATTTCTTATATGCAGTGTAAATGCATGGTTTTAAATATTACAATATTTTTCTCAAGATCTAGGTACAGAGAAATCTTAATTTACATCAAAAATAAAAATAAAATAAAAATAAAAAAATGAGATAAATAAAACGTCTCTCTTGTTCCTAGCTTGCAGCTAGGTATCTTCTGGTTGGGCTTTCCGATTTGCTTATACTCATAATTACCAAGAGTTGTATCCAAGGATGCTCAAGAATACACCAAAACACAGGTTAGGCAAGACTTAAAAGAAATCTACCTAAGTGATCTACACATTTAATCTCCACATGCTTCAAAAGGAATAACCCAAAATCAACCAAAAATGCATAAACAAACCCTAAACAACCCTTAGAATAATAATAATAATAAAAAAAATCCATCACACATAAGAATGATAGCTAATCACATAGGCAAAATACACCAAGAAATGAGGCATAATACACTAGGACATCCAACAAGCATGCCCAAAACCACCATCCTTATCAAGAGACAAAATCGAAAGAAGTCCAAAGAATTCATACACTCATTAGTTATCCAAAATAGCTATGTTCGAGTCAAAATGAGGGTAAACTAGGCATGAAAAAATTATAAAAATTATATACATTGAAGCCACACGTCTCACAATTCAAATGAGACAAACATCACTTAATTTGGATCTGTACAACTTAAACTAGAGACAAAAAATGATGTGTTGCCAGTGCTGACTGGTAGCACTAACAGTTCAAAAAAAAAGTCCTATTCACATTCAAATTGAGAATAAACTAGACATTTCAAAAATATTAAAATTGCACATGCTGAAAACATGCATCTTATGGTTCTAAAGAGACAAGAACCATGCAATTTGGAGGTGTATAACTCTAGAAAGAAGTAAAAGACTGAACACTACCAGAGACAGGGCATCAGTGTCAGTGCAACATTGAACAACTATATTCAAACCAAAACTGGGAGTAAACTAGACATGGAAAAAATCTAAAAATTATATACATTGAAGCCACACATATTAGGGTTCTAAAGAGACAAGAAGCATGCAATTCGGAGCTGTATAACTCCAGAAAAATATAAAAGACCGAACACTGCGAGAAACAGAGCATCAGTGTCAGTGCAACATTGAATAACTATATTCAAATCGAAACTGGGAATAAACTAGATATGAAAAAAATCTTAAAATTGTATACATTTAAGCCACACATCTTACAGTTCTAATGAGACCAACATCACTTAATTTGGAGCCCTGAAGCTCCGTCTAAAAAAAGAAAACCAAAAGCTGCCAGTATTCACTAATAGACCCGAAAATGAAGATATTCAAGTGATTTTGTTGCACAAATGTCCAAATGATCCATAAAAACAATAACATCCACTTTGAAAACTATACCTTGAAAGGTAAAATCCATTTCACAATACCTATAAACATTGTGATTCATACATATGCAATATCACAAAAAATAGCATAGTGCAAAAAAAAACTCAAACCTCATGAATTTGATAAGTTGGCACCAAGAAAGACATGGAAACAAAATCAGGACAGTAACCAACTCAACCCAAACAGCCATCATTCCTACCTCTTTTCCATTCAGAAATTACTCTCAATTTTTTGTCAAAACAACCAACAAAAGAATGCTAAAACAGTGAATCATCCTCTTTGCAACAAAACCCAAGATAGGGGAAGGAACAAGTCACAAACCAACCCTTGAACTAGTCCAAAAATACATATCAAAGCACTGACTAACACAAATTCGAAGCAGGCCAGCAACAAATCCATGAACAGAAAATACACTGGGAATGCAATGTGAGCAGAAAAATAAATAGCCAATTGAATAGTGAAAAGAATGTACAGAAAAGAAATAAACTAAATAGAAAAAAAAAAAAGAAAGGGAACTGAACAAGAAATTTAACCCCCAATACGAGATAATGAAAGATGAAAGAAGACATGCCTAGCAAAATGCAAAATGAAAAGGAAAATAAACAGAACAAATCCAATAACAAACACAAAGCAATAGCAAGACAAGTAAAATAGAAAACATATATGAATAGACAACCAGCAAGGGACCAAGTGAGCAAAAACACATATAAAGGTAATGAATCCATAGAAAAATGAGATAACTTAATTAGAACAGAAGTCAAGGGATCAAATATTAGAGCTCTCTTACCCATTATATCTCCTTTAGCTTCCCATCACAAAAGGTCTTTGAGAACAATGGTGGAACAAAATAGAGAAATACAAAAACTCAAATAGAACAATGGCAAAGAAAATCAAGTGAAAATTTGAAGATGGGTCACTCATTACAAAGAAAATCAGTGTACTGACTAAAATGAAAGGAAAAGAAATGTTGAAGCTAACCTTTGTAAAAGAAGCTCTTCTTCTCTCATGTTTTCTGCTCTCAATGCCTTTCTGCCCCTTTGCTTAGCTGAATCAGTTTTTCCTTTTTCTCAAAGAAAACCGTTTATGCTCTTCCTTTCTGTTGAATGCTTTCTTCCTTTTTCAATGTGTTTTCTGCTCTGCTTTCTTCTAAAAACCGTTTCTGCTCACTCTCCATTCTCCTCTTCTCACGTTGCTCTCTCCTTGTATGTGTAGATACTTTTCTTTTCTACTCAATTCCTATTTTGCCCCCATGTAACTGCCGCCCAACTCATTCCTTTCCTTTTTTATTTGCTTTATTTATTTAGTTGTTTTATTATTCAATTAAAAAGAGGATAAATCAAGCTTGGACCAATGGGGAGAGAAGGAAATTTATTCCTTATTCTCCTATTGGCTCCTTTAGATCCAATGATGCCAAAATTAATTTAAAAATTAATTTATTTTTTTATCTATTATTTACAAAAACTAAAAAAAACAAAAGATGGGCCAAATAAAAAATGGGCTAAGTTGACAAATGATTGGGCATAGGGATTCTTAATCATAAAAGGCTAAACAAAAAAAATAATAATAAAACACTAATTAGAAATTAAAAATTTATCTCCCTCTCTTCTTTTTTTTTCTTTAAAATATTTTTAAAGTATGAAAAGACCCGGACAAAATACGGTGTCTACACCCTTTTCACTTTCGAAACCTTCAGGTTGGCACATTTATATCTCGTCTTCAAGTTCTCCATTTAGGAATGTTGTTTTCACACCCATTTGATGTAACTCTAAATCAAGATGGGTTACTAAGATCATGATCATCCTTAATGAATCCTTCTTTGAAACTGGAGAGAAGGTTTCCTGGTAATCAACGCCTTCTTTTTGAGTGAAACATTTGGCCACAAGTCTTACTTTATACCTTTCAGTATTACCAGAAGAATCTTTCTTGGTCATATAGACCCATTTGCATCCTACAATAGATGCCCTTTTTGATAATTCGATGAGGTCCCAGACTTGGTTCTTAGCCATAGATTAGATTTCCTCTTTCATGGTATTATACCATAGTATGAAATTTACTTCACTCATGGCTTGTGGAAACAAACTTGGATCATTTTTCATTCCAACATCATAATAAATTTGTTGGAGGTATGTAATGTAATAAGTAAAAATTGATGGCTTTCTAATTCTTGAAGATCTTCTTAGTTTCATTATTTCTTGTTTAGTGGGTTCTATATTAGCAGGTTCTTCATTAGCAAGTCCTCATTAGGTGGTGGTTGAACAAGTTGTTGTTCAATAACATCATGAGGATTAGCTTGAATATGAATTAAATCCATTGTACACAAAGGTGCAATAGATGATTTCCTTGTTTCCTCAAATACCACCTTTTGAGAATTTACACTCCCATTAATTTCATGATCCTTAAGAAAACTTAGCATTTCTAGCTTCAACTATTTTAAGAATGTGTGAAGGATAGTAAAACCTATATCCCTTGGAGGTAACTACATAACCAATGAAATAACCACTTACTATTCTTAGGTCCAATTTTCCCAAATTTGGGTTGTAAACTCTTACTTCAACTAGACAACCCCATATGTGTAAGTGTCTTAAATTGGGTTTCCGTCCATTCCATATTTCAAAAGGTGTTTTTTGAATAGCCTTTGATTGAACTCTATTTAAGACATACACATCAATTTTCAAGGCTTCACTTTAAAAAGATATGGTTAAACTTAAATTGTTGACCATGCTTCTCACCATGTCCATTAAGGTATGATTCTTTCTTTCAACCACACTATTTTGTTGAGGTGTGCCTGCAATCGAGTCTTAAGTAGTAATGTCATCTTCTTAAAGGAATTTAGCAAATGGACTCAATGATGCCCTTTTTCTGTGTATTTACCATAATATTCACCAGCCCTGTTTGATCTTATTATTTTTATTTTATTTTCTTTTTGTTTCTCCACCTCTATAGACATCATATTTTTTTAGGGCTTTTTTTGTGTTCACTTTCTTAGAAACTCACAAAAATGCATTTTTCTATATCTTGTTCTTTTGCATTTGCCAACATTCTCATATAGTGTAAAAATAATTTTGTTTAGTTAAGATCACTTTAATAAATCATTTTATTTCTTATGTTTTGTTTTTGGGCTTTACATTTGTATAAAATGAGAATCATGTTTAGCCCATTTTAGCACCTAGCCTAGCCCACTTCTTCATAATTTGGTTTTGGCCTTTCCCTAAATTCTATCTTTTTTAGTGTTCTTTAATTTTAATTCCATTTTTATTAAAAGAAATTGTGGAAAAATATATAAATTTGTTTTTATATTATAGAAAGACACTAGATTCAATAGGAAAGAGGCATTAGTGCTCTTGCCATCCTCATTAGTTCTTTTTATTTTGTTATTTTATATGATTCTTTTATTTTTTTTTTAAAAGACAAAACAAAAAAGAGAAAATGGTAAAAATGATAAAATTGAATTTTTACATCATGGGGGACATTAGAACCAATAGGAATGGAGTTTTAGTACAAGATGTCATTTTGATTGGTTCTTGGTATTTAAAATGAGTAATAAAACAAAACAGGAAATGTAGAAGAAAAATGAAAGTGAGATGGACGGTTAGAATGAGGGGCAAAATGGGAACTAAAAGAAAGAAAAAGGAAGGCAGCAGAGGAAAAAAGAGAGGCAAAGTATCTAGAGAGAGAGTGACTGAAGGTGAAAGATAGAGAAGAGAACAGAGAGAGCATAGAGTAGGGGAAGAGAGAAAGAGGGTGTGAGAGAGAAAGAACTGGATACTGAGAAGAAAGTGAGGTTAGAGAGAAGAAGGGAGAAAGGATCGAGAGAAAGGGGGAGTGCAAGTAGAGCAAAGGGAGAAATAGAACCAAGAGAGAGAGCAACATGGGTCCCATGGTGAGCAATTGGGAGAGAGAGCAAGAGTGTGACCGATGGTCAAAAGATAAGAGAGGACAAAAAAAAAAAAAAAAAGAAAGGAAGAGCAGAGAGTAGGGGAAGAGAGAGAGGGTGAGAGAGAGAGAACCATATATAGAGAAGAGAGTAGGGTTAGAGAGAAGGGAGGGAGGCCAGAGAAAAGAAGAATTCAGATGCAGAGTGAGAAGAGAGGAACATTGGAAGAACAGAGAAGGAGAATGGGCTACGATTGAGAGAGAAAATGGTAGGGGAAAAAAGGAATGAAAGTAGCAAAGAACAAAGGATCATAAGAGCATTAGAAGCATTTACAATATAGAATCTGGGAGCCCATGTGATTCAACTCCACTATTTCAGCTTCTTCCGAAAGGTAAGGTTATATTTCTCTTTAAATTCTCCTATTATTTTGATTATACGCTCAGAATATTATAAGTTGGTGTTCACTATGATAAAGTCATAAATTAAATTTGGGTCTGAATCCACTGTAGATCCCATTCTCAAGCAGAGGCATTCAAAAGTCAATATAAATCACTATTTTTTACATGATTACCTTGGTACGGTGGTTTGACTTTGTTGTGGTTGTTTATCTTTAGGCAAGCACAGTACCATTTTAAGTTCTGGTGTTTTTTGATTCAATAATATCTAATTCTATGGGTAAGAAACTTGATTATGCCCTATTGTGTGTTTCAATTTAGGGAATTGATGAGCTGCCGAGGCTCCTCAAATTAATTAAGTTTAAGGTCGGTTACCTAGCTATTTGCAGCATATGACAGCCCTAAGTCGAACCTAAGGATTGTTCTATTTAATGAATCATATTAAGAAGCATGTAAACAGGGGGGTTTTGTTGGTTTAAGTGCTTGACAAAAATTAATTGAAAGTGGTAGAGTTTAAGAGAAAGCAACCAATCCAAGCCTTAACTGATTCTGATTTTAGTTCATCTTTGATTTCTAATGATCCATTCAATTATTAACCATGTTCTTGGCCTTTAAAACATATCAACAAGCCTCTCAATGTTCTATGGATTCCACTGGTTAAGCAACCAGAATTCGGTTTTAACTAAGACCAAATGAATTAAGCAAACATTCAAGTCTAGTTTTACCTAAGTCCATGATCCAGCCAAGGTGATTAATCCATCCAAAAGCTCAGAAACATTAATCAACCATACAATCCTCTTTAATCACATGCAATTAAGCAATCACACATGAAGATCCAAATTCAAATTTTAAGAATCCAAACAGAATAATCCAGAGGAAGCAAGAAACAGATTAATCATTGAANGATTAACAACTAAAATGAAGAACAACAACTCATAATCTCAGAACCAATAATTAGAATAGCAAAACCTGGATTGATAGGATGGATTAGCCCTCCATGAACAAGAGGAGCTGAGTTCTTACAAAATATCTAAAAGAAAACTTAGAGACTAAGGCAAGAATAGAAAGCTGTCTAAAAATATCTAAAACTTGGTTATGAATTTCGGCTGCCTCCTTCTTCTGATATAGACCTCCAATTTTACATGCACACCTAAATTGCCCTTAGGGCACACTTGTTCCCATGGGCCTTAGCTTCAATTGGGCTTTGGTTTGGGCCCATTTGGACTTGTCATGAGGAAGTTAGGCCCATTTAAGTGGCAAAAGGTGTCTGGAACCGTCAGCTAACTTGCACAGCAAATGAGACCATCTTCCACATAAAATATGGTGAACCGGTCTTCATATCAATTGAAGCTCTGTATGCTAGCTTTCCAATGGTACCAGTTTCAGGTCAATATGACATATACAACTCAAGTTATGACCCAAATACTGCATGTAGGTCAGGATCCTAAGGTGTCTGGAACCGTCAGCTAACTTGCACAGCAAATAAGACCATTTCCACATAAAATATGGTGAACCGGTCTTCATATCAATTGAAGCTCTGTCTGTTATCTTTCCAATGGTACCAGTTTCAGGTCAATATGACATTTACAACTCAAGTTATGACCCAAATACTGCATGTAGGTCAGGATCCTACGACAGCATGTCTTCTCTGGCTTCCAGGCTGCATATGACCTTCTGAATGTCTGAATTAGCTTTGGAGCCCTGAAAGAAAGTTGTTGACAATTCTCTCAGCTTTCCAACAAGGTATGACTCGGAATTTTTAGACATCCAGAACTCAAGATATGCCTGAAACACAGAGACAGCATATAATGCCCAGTATTGCTGGAAATTGCAATTAAGCATAAATGGATCCTAAGTCATGAAATGAGGTCTAAGTCTATGCAATTCAGCCCAAAAGAGGTTTAAAAGACTAAGTATGAGGAATAACTATTGTATAAAAAGTGTGTTCATCACTGCCGGATTGGCTGATCGGTGCGGACAGCTATGATATGGTTCTGAAAATATGGTTGTAAGCGCCGTGCTGAAAGGAGGAGAGCAAAAGATAGCTTTTCGATCTTGCGATATTTGAGTTCAGAAGCTTGCAAGGCATGACTGGTGTAGTATATAGGAAATTGCAGGTTGGCTTCTTCTCGAACTAGGGCCGAGCTCACTGCCTGATCACTGCTAGCTAGGTATATGAACAAGGTTTCCCCCTGCTTTGGTTTAGAAAGAATAGGCGCGTAGTTCAAGTATTCTTTCAATTGGTTGAAGGCCTATTGACATTCTTCCGTCCATTGAAAATGTTTAATCTTTTTGAGGGCTTTGAAGAAAGGGAGAGCTTTGTCTGCCGATTTGGACATGAACCTAGAAAGAGCGGCAATTCTTCCAGCCAGTCTCTGGACTTCACGAATGGTTCTGGGTTGCTCCATGTTTATAATAACTTTGCACTTATTGGGGTTAGCCTCGATACCCCTATGAGTTAACATGAAACTGACGAATTTTCTGGCCTCTACGCCGAAGGCGCATTTAGAAGGATTCAACCGCATGTTGTGTTTTCGGAGTTCGGTGAATGCTTCTTCTAGGTCTATTATATGTCGATCATCAGAATTGGATTTGACGAGCATGTCGTCGACATAAACCTCCACGTTTCTGCCGATCTATTTTTTCAAGACCTGGTCTATCAACCTTTGATAGGTTGCTCCTGCGTTTTTTAGACCAAACGACATCACTGTGTAGCAGTATATGGCCCTCTTGGTAATGAATGTCGTTTTCTCCTCGTCGTCGGGATGCATTTTAATTTGGTTGTACCCCGAGTATGCATCCATAAAACTTAAAAGTTTATATCCCGAAGCCTCATCGACGAGTTTATCAATGTTAGGGAGCGGATATGGGTCTTTGGGGCAAACTTTATTGAGGTCGGAGAAATCCACACACATTCGCCATTTACCATTTGGTTTTTTTACCATTACCACGTTAGAAAGCCAGGTCGCGTAGGGTATTTCTCTTATGAACCCAGCATCAAGGAGCTTTCGTACCTCCTCTTGGATTGCTTTCTGCTTCTCGGGGTTGACGACTCACTTTTTCTGTGAGACAGGTTTAGCATTTGCATTTATAGCAAGCTTATGACAGATGAAATTTGGGTCAATACCTGGTATATCTGATGCTGTCCACCCGAACAAGTTGACATTGGCAGCTAGGAGGTCGGTGAGCTTCTTGACTTTTTCAGGAGCCATGCTGGATCCTATTTGGATTGTCTGACCTTGATTTTCTCCTACCTGAAAAGGTTTTAGATCCCCTTGCAGCGCGGGCCGAAGCTCAACTTTTAATTCTCTGTTATCGAGTTCTTGAATAGGGGTTTGTGCACTTGCTCCGACTTGATTTCTTACTAGATGAGCCGGAGGTCGAGAATAGTCAATGGCAAGACTTATATTATAACATGTTCTACCCAGAAGTTGGTCTCCCCTAGCTTGACCGACTTTTCCTGATGTCGTCGGGAATTTGAGCAAGAGGTGTTTTGTTGAAACTATAGCTTCCAAGCAGTTGAGAGATGGTCGGCCGAGAATGGCATTATATGCTGACGGACACTCTACTACTAGAAATCTGACTGTCGCATTGGCGAGGTCGGGGTATTCCCCTATGGTGACCCGAAGAGCAATGGTAGCTTTAACTTCTACCTGTGTTCCTGAGAATCTGACGAGAGTCCCTAGGTAGTGTTCTAAGTCAAACTGTGGGATACCGAGCTTATGGAATGTTCGGTAAAAAAGAATATCTGCTGAGCTTCCTTGATCGATCAGAACCTTACGGACCTCGTAATTTGCTACGAAACAAGATATGACCATGGGATCGTCATGCTCTCGGTCAATGCTAGCGTAGTCATTATCTGAAAAGGAGATAACTATAACTTTTCAATTTTTTCGGACTGTAGCAGAGATGTTGAAAACTTCTTTCTTGTGTCTGGTTGCAGCTCGTTCATGCCTTTTTCTAGAGGATTTGGAGATGCCGCCACCTGCGAATCCTTCTGCAATTGTGTTTATAGTACCAGTGGCATTACGTCTCGGATCGTCTTGAGGGGGGGTTGCCGATGTGCCGGAGATCAGCTTCTACGTCTGTTTTGACTTGTATTAGAATTCCTCTGAGAAGACCTTGATGGATATTGGCTATCCCTGCTTCGTTGTTTGGAAACCGAGGTTGGGACTTCAGCCCAGAATTTCTGCAGATATCCCCTTCAGATTAAATCCTCAATGAGATTTCGGAGATGTCTACAATCGTCGGTACTATGGCCTTGCCTTTGGTGGAAAGCACAATACTTTTCTTTATCGGCACCGACGTCCCCTTTTGGCTGTGGGAGCTGGGCTAACTTTGTCTGACATATCTCCTCCAGGACTCGAGTTTTAGACTGATTGAGAGGGGTAAAGGATTCAAATCGGGGGCGGACAAGGGATTTGTCTCTCCGACCTATTTTGCGGTCTTCCGCTGGTTTTTTATCTTTTTTATTTTTTTTTCTGATTCCCCTAGCAGTTCTTCTAGGTTGATGTGCTTAGAGGTCATAGTTAGGAGTTCAGACAAGCTTTCAAGAGGGTCGAGGGTTAGTCTTTCATGAAGAAGGCTGGGGTGGAGCCCTACCTGGATGGCATGCATTGCTACTGAATCGGTGAGGTCCCGAATTTTCAAAGAGAGCTTGGTGTAGCGATTCATGTAGTCTTTTAAAGATTCTGTTTCTCCTTGCTTGAGGGTGGCCAATATAGCGGAGGAACGTTGATGAGTTACACTGGTGGAAAAATGGGCGAGCAGAAGTTTCGACATTTGAGTAAAGCTAGAAATGCTATTTGGAGGGAGGCCTGAGAACCACTGAAAGGCCGCTCGACGTAGGGTAGTGGGAAAGGCCCGACACATGACCTCCTCCGTTGAACCGCTTAAGAGCATGATAGAATTAAAGTTTTCTAAATGCTCCCTGGGATCGGAAGAGCCGTCAAAAGGCTCGAGCTAAGGTAGTCGGAAACCGGTTGGTATTTGGTGGTCCATGATGGGCTGGGTGAACGGATGTTTGCCAACTCTCCTGGATTTTTCAGGGCAGGCCTGGGATAGTCTGGGAGAGCCTTCGAGGTGAAAAAGACTATCCCTGGATGTGTGGAATGTGGTTTCAGGGCCGCTAAGGCGTATTCTTGGTCAGCTACTCGTGAAGTTTGACTCGCTGGCTAATATCTCAATGGAGGGTTGGTAGAGCGGTGTATCTTCTGTTTGTGTAGTTTTGGAGGGATCCTGTTTTCTCCTGAAATCGGCAATTTCAGCCTTATCTTCCGCTCGCTCTCGCTTTTGAGTTTGAATTTCTTGCAAAAGGTATTGCAAAGTGTCGCCGATTTGCTCAGGGCGGGATTCCTCCAGGGGAGTTTCACAAATTGTCTCCAGGTGGCTCACAGGTTGCTTGTCCCTGGAGGGTGTGACTAGGCTCTGCCCGACAGGAGGAGGTGGGATAATTGGAGTTAGCGGGGGATTCGCACTCATAATGTTGGACTCAGGATCAGCCAATGAAATTTGTAGGTGTTGAGAGAAAATTTCGTTTCCCACAGACGGTGCCAAATGACGATGCCTGAGTTGCAGGTCGGGTTATGTCACGCGGAACTTTGGAGATGACAAGGGTTTTTGTCGGTTCGGAGATCTCCGAGGTTAATGAATCTCGAGGTCGTTGAATGCCGAGGTCGGTGTGCCTTGAGGTCGGTGAATTCCGAGGTTCCCTGAAATAGGAAAAGGTGGACCGGATTCTTATTTCCGGTCTCCGAAGATTAAGTTAGTATGTTCCGATCTTGACAACGTAGATCAAGTAAGTTTTTGGGATCCCTTTACCTTTGATAGCAGGGGCTATTTATAGGAGAATTTTGGGTCTTCTGGCGGTTTACCCAGGGCGAGCTGGCGAGTCATATAAATGGGCCAACGGGTCACCCGGTATCTTTAATAATTCACTGGGCCTCTAGCTTATTGGGCCTCTATTCTATTTTTGGGCTTTTAGGATGGTCCATTACAGTATTCATTTTGCCCACTAACATTTAGTTGTGTTTTGTTTTCATTCAATCACGCCAAAATAGTGATCCATGAAAGATATTGATTAAAAAAAGAGGGAAAAACAAAATTAAATAGTGTTGAAGATTGACGTAATAACCAACACAAGTTATAGCATAAGTTGATTATTGATAGATAAGATAGAGGAAGCTTCAGAGTTCCAGCACTGAAGCATAATATTCATTACTGACTTCTATCATTACAAATTAATGAGTAATACCAAGTAGCTTGTAGTTGACTGGTACTAAGGTTGTCCTCAAGGCTTGTGAGTTCCGTATTTGAATCTAGAGTTATGGCCAGATTGTGAGCTATAGGTTAGCTCATGTGGCACTAGATGGCACTGAGCATATAGCTAATTTTTTTTTTTTTCGAAAGGGGCTCTCTTTTGACTGTAGCATTAAAAATGCAATGATTGAGGTAAATATAAAAGGAATTTAAATGCAAGGTCTGTACTTTTGACAGTGTAGTCATCGTGGAGAAGAAATATATAATCAAATTAGTTCTAAGATTTTAAAATCTAAACTTGATCAAATAAAATTATGGAACCGCCTGAACTTCTTATGGAAAATTATTCTCAAGTGCTTGAAAAATATAATTTTATAAAAGAAGATTATGTAGATAAATGATATCACTATTTATTATAGTTGAATCTTGCTTTATTGGATGAGGGATGATTTTGTTTATATAATATGTTGTTGATAGATAGGTTGTTACATTAGTAATCATATGGGTGGGCCTTTGTCTAATCTTTCATGGATCCTCAGATATGTCATTTGTGTTCTGCTTAATAGTATTGGAATAACATATCCTTATTATATTTTTTATTTCTAAAAAAAAGAAATAACAATTTTTTTTTTATAATTTATTGGATTTAAATAAATTTAAGAGTAAATTATATAGACTAACAGCATTTCATATTGTGCCAATGAAATAATCTTATTAATCAAATAGTTTACCCATGCTGTCGCTTAATCCACGAGTTAGATTTCATTTTTGTTGCCTGCAATATCTATTTCCTTATTATAACAGAGACTAGATGCAGTGACCAAATGGATTCCTTCCACCGTTTCCCTCTCCCACGTTTCTAAATTTTTTTTATCTCTATCTTTATAGTATATTGATTTTGCAAATTTGATCCCTTTCCTTTTAGTGATTTATATATATTCAAAACCTATATGCAAGACAAGAAGACAAACGAAAAAGAACACTGTGTCCTAGATCTCTTTTTCCAAGTACATGGTAATCGAAGAAAGACATGATAGAAGGAACCTATCATATAGAATTATATAATCTGATACATGCATGGAAAAAATCAATAGAGAAAGAAGCAAAAAATCGATAAACATTTTCATGACAGTTAGGATCAATTCATATTAGCATAAATTTTACATTATCAATAACTTATAATACATAATGAAATATTATTAATAATTTCTTTAATTGCTAATAATTCTAAATTTTATGTTTTATTAAATTTTATTTTAATAATATCATTTGGGCATCAATACTTTTTAAAACTAGGTTATAATAGGTGGTAAACGAAAAAGAACATTGTGTCCTAGATCTCTTTTTCCAAGTACATGGTATTCGAAGAAAGACATGATAGAAGGAACCTATCATATAGAATTATATAATCTGATACATGCATGGAAAAAATCAATAGAGAAAGAAGCAAAAAATCGATAAACATTTTCATGACAGTTAGGATCAATTCATATTAGCATAAATTTTACATTATCAATAACTTATAATACATAATGAAATATTATTAACTGTCATTTCAAACTCATCCATCATGGATTT
This sequence comes from Cercis canadensis, assembly GCA_003255065.1. NCBI lineage: Eukaryota > Viridiplantae > Streptophyta > Magnoliopsida > Fabales > Fabaceae > Cercis > Cercis canadensis. The sequence continues at coordinate 273,232 of QAOA01004753.1, forward strand.
CTTAAAATTTTCAAATATGACAGCACAATTTCCAATAAATATAAGGTCATCAACATACAAGCAGACTATGAGCATTGTCCCTTTATCACCAAACTTAACAAATAGTGAATGATCATAAGGACATTTCAAAAAACCAGCTTTCATAAAATAAGTTTTAATGCGACTATACCAAGCTCGAGGGGCTTGTTTCAGCCCATAAAGAGCTTTTTTTAATCTGTAAACTTTATGCTCATTTTCAATCATGACATAACCAGGGGGTTGTTCAATAAATACCTGTTCCTCCAAGTATCCATGCAAGAATGCCGATTTGACATCTAGCTGAAAAATGGGCCAAGAATTCTGTGCTGCCAATGCTACCACTAACCTGATTGTGTCATGTCTTGCAACTGGCGAGAAAACTTCTGTATAATCAACCCCGTATTGCTGCTTGTATCCCTTAGCTACCAATCGTGCCTTATACTTGTCAACTTCACCATTTTCTTTTAGCTTTGTTTTGAAAATCCACTTTACACCAATGGTTTTATGCCCATCCGGTAGATCACACAGCTCCCAAGTGTCATTCCTTTCAATGGCATCAATTTCATCATCCATTGCTTTCCGCCATTTTTCTTCTTTGACAGCACTCTCAAATGTTGTAGGGTCATATTCTGAAAACAAAGCAAAATGAGTAATTGGATCTTCAATTCCAGTTACCTCATAATCTTTTAACTAAGCAGGTCTTCTTCTAACTCGGGGAAGAGATTGAGCTTCTTCTTCGTTGACTGCAGCAACTATTGATGAAATTTCAGTGGCTACTGAATTTGTGTTTGATGCATTCTCGGGTATACATGGTGCTGTCAAGTGTTGTTGTTCATCATTATTGTCACATAGGACTTGGGTAGGCTGCTGCCTATTCCAATCCCAAGTTTTTTCTTCATCAAAAATAACATCCCTGCTGGTCACATTTTTCTCTATAAGTGGATTAAATAATTTATAGGCTTTGGATGTTTCACTTACACCAAGAAAGACGCATTTTACAGCCTTATCATCAAGTTTCTTCCTTTTCTCTTCTGGAACATGAGCATAGGCGATGCACCCAAAGATTCTAAAATGATCCACATTTGGTCTTCTCCCACTCCAAGCTTCTTCTGGAGTCATATTTTGAACAGCAAAAGTTGGACTTCTGTTCAAGACATGAATACTCCAATTTACAGCTTCCGGCCAGAAAACCTTAGGAACTTTTCCTCCTGTGAATAAGATTCTTACCATATTAAGAATGGTTCTGTTTTTCCTCTCCGATACACCATTTTGTTGTGGTGTATATGCAGCTGTCAGCTCTCTTCGGATTCCATGCTCCTCACAGAAAACTCCAAACTCATTTGAGCAATATTCGCCACCACAATCTGTTTGAAGGGTCTTAATGGTCTTTCCTGATTCATTTTCCACATAAGCCTTGAAGCTTTTAAATGTAGAGAAAGCTTCAGATTTTTCCTGTAAAAAATAGACCCAAGTTTTCCTAGAAAAATCATCAATAAAGGTAATTAAGTATCTTTTACCTCTATTAGAAAATGGCTTTATTGGACCACAAATGTCAGAATGCACCAGCTCTAAAGCATCCTTTGCTCTCCATGATTTTCCTTGGGGAAATTGAGAACGATGTTGTTTGCTAACAACACATTCTTTACAGACCTTAGACGAAGCTATGATTTGTGGGAGGCCTGTCACCATGTTTTTTTGTTGGAGGGTCTTCAATCCTCCAAAACTTAAGTGGCCATAACGATAATGCCACAGCCATGAGGGGTCTTTCACTTCAGCCATTAAACTAGATTGAATACTTTCAATCTTTAACGGAAATAACCTGTTTGAACTCATCTGCACATTTGCAATAGCACCTCTAACAGGATCATAAATTTCACAAGCATCCTTCCTAATAGTGATAATATAACCTTTTTCTTGTAACTGACCAGCACTCAACAAATTATTCTTTAGGTCAGGAACATAGAGCACATTAGATATTTTTTCCACAAAACCATTCTTGGTTCTTATATTAATATCACCTTTTCCCATCACTTTTATAGTAGAACAATCACCAAAGCTTACAGTAGAATGAAAATTTTCATTTAGATATGAAAAAGATGACTTACTTCCACTCATGTGGTTGCTACATCCAGTATCCACATACCAAATATCTGGCTCAACATTCTTTCTGTCTTGAACAGCCATCAACAATGTTTCCTCTTCCTTCTTTTAGACAAAATTTGAACTCTCCCCCTTTTCTTTGTCATTAGGCAGCCTAGTATAGCAATCAGAAGCATAATGACCGAACTTATGACATTTGTAGCACTCCACCTTGAATTTGTCAAGATCCTTTCCTCTGCCTTTTCCTTGAGATTGCTCATTTTTTCTTTTGAAATTCCTGCTGAAATCTCTGTTTCCTTGATCTCCCCGTCCTCTACCTCTACCTATACCCCTTCCTCTAAAATTGTGGGAATGAGTATTGGTAGAAGCCTTCAATGCTTGCTCCTCTACTGTTGAACTTTTGTTCATCATTTGTTCATGGACCACTAAGGCACTCAGCAATTCATCAAGAGAGAGTGTATCTGTGTCATTTGACTCTTCAATTGAGCAGACAACATAGTTAAAATCTCGTGTCATAGAACATAGAATCTTCTCTACTATGGTTTGGTCAGTCATCTTCTCGCCATGGAATCGCATCTTATTGCTGATCTCCATTGTTTTGGCAAAATAGCTATTAACAGATTCTCCACCCTTCATTTCCAGTGTCTCAAAATCTTTTCTTAAGGCTTGAAGCTGTGCATGCTTCACCCTCTCAGAGCCATGATATTTCTTCTTCATAGAATCCCAAATATCCTTGGAAGTATCTTTGCAAAGAATAGTTTCCAAGATGGAACGGTCAATAGCCTGAAATAGATAATTTTTTGCTTTCAAATCCTTTAGCTTTCTATCTTCTAGTTCTGCTTTCTAGGCATCTGTCAAAGCTATCCCTGCTGGTGGCTCTTGAATTCCAGATTCTATGACCAACCAATACTCCTTTGATCGTAAGAAATTCTCCATTAGCATGCTCCAATGGTCATAGTGACCATCAAAGCGTGGAATCGCAGCCTGCATAAAATTTGAATCTGAAGCCATCGGTTCCTAAAAAAAACAGAGGAGAAAATAGTTGTTGCTATTTTGAGTTGTTTTTAGGAACTCTCACTATTTGGAAATACCTTCTCTTTTGTTTTCTCTCACACGTGAACCTTGCTCTGATACCACTGTTACTGTTATAGTGTTAAGAAGAAATAAAAGAGACGTTGGATTGTAAAGCTCTGTCTATTCATTGATAAAAATAAAGGCCTATAAATAGGCTTTACATCAGAACTTATAACTACCCACAACTCCCTAGCACTACCCACAACTGCTATAAGATAGGAACACACGTAAGGCACTTTCTCAGCCATGAAAACAAATAAACAAATATCTAAAAACTAAGTCAAACTAACAAGAGCTTCTAATTAATATTAATAAACAAAACATTTTAAATCTTAACAATCAGAGCACGGTTCGATTGCAAACGGGCGTGCACCTCATGGCAACTAACGGCAACATGGTGAGTGTGTCTCAACCATCAATTCCAATTTTCAAGGGAGAAAGCTACGAATTCTGGAGCATCAAAATGAAGACTTTATTCAAGTCTCAAGATCTGTGGGACTTGGTAGAAAATGGATATGCTAATCCAGATGAAGAAAATCGCTTAAGGGAAAATAGGAAGAGGGACTCGAAAGCACTATTCTTCATTCAACAAGCAGTCCATGAAACTGTTTTCTAAAGAATTGCAGCAGCTACCACGTCCAAACAAGCATGGACAATTCTGCAAACTGAGTTTCAAGGCTCAACTAAAGTAATAGCTGTGAAACTCCAAAGTCTAAGGCGTGAGTTTGAGACTTTGCTCATGAGAGGCAATGAATCAGTGCAGGATTTTATGTCAAGGGTGATGGCAATTGTCAATCAAATAAGGGCATACGGAGATCAAATAATTGATCAAACTGTTGTTGCAAAGGTATTAAGAAGTTTAACTCCTAAATTTGATCATGTAATGCCAGCAATTGAGGAGTCCAAAGACATGACAAGCTTCTCTTTTGATGAGTTGAGGGGATCCTTGAAAGCTCACGAGACAAGGATCAACAGCTCAACAGAAAAGAATGAAGAAAAGGCATTTCAGGTGAAGTGGGAGACATCCAATTCAAGAGAAGCTGACAAGATGGCAGCTAGAGGACGTTGGAAAGGTGCCTTTCGAGGAAGGTTTCGTGGCAGAGGCAGAGGCAGAAACTCAGAACAAAGGCAGCAGTCCTCCAGTGAACAGAAGGGTTACCAAAATGACATTCAATGTCATAACTGTAAGAAGTATGGGCACATGAAAGCAGATTGCTGGTCTAAAGACAAGCAAGTGAATTTTGCAGAAGAAAGTGAAGTAAGTAATTTGTTTATGGCTCATTATGATACTAATGATGTTGCAAGTAGTGTGTGGCTTGTAGACAGTGGCTGTTCTAATCATATGACAGGCATGAAGAATTTATTCAAAGAGCTGGATGAAACATAGAAAATGAAGGTAAAGCTTGGTGATGATAATGAATGCCAAGTTGAAGGAAAGGGGACAGTGGCAATTAAAACCAGTCAAGGTATGGTGAAACTGCTGCATAATGTCCAATTTGTTCCTAGTTTGGCACATAATCCATTCAGTGTTGGACAACTAATGGCTTGTGGGTATACAATTTTATTTGATAACGGGGAATGTGTTGTTAAAGATAAGCAAACAGGTCAACCAATGGTTAGTGTTCAAATGACCAAGAACAAAATGTTTCCACTTGAAGTGTCAAATGTGGAAAATTTTGGTCTGGTTGTTAGTGATTAGAACAACAACAAATTGTGGCATTTGCGGTATGGACACCTCAATATCAAAGGGTTGAAGCTGCTGAGTCAAAAGAACATGGTTCGAGGGCTACCAAACATTAATCAAATAGACATTTGTGAAGGGTGCATATATGGCAAGCAAACCAGAAAATCATTCCCTGTTGGTAAAGCTTGGAGAGCATCCACTTGTCTTGAGTTGGTTCATGCTGACTTGTGTGGTCCTATGCAAACTGAATCATTTGGAGGATTTCTTGCTTCTTACTGATGATTTCAACCGCATGAGCTGGGTGTACTTTCTAAAATTCAAGTCACAGACTTTTGAATGTTTTAGGAAATTCAAAGCCTTAGTTGAGAAGCAAAGTGGTTGCTGCATAAAGACATTACGCACAGACAGAGGTGGAGAATTTCTGTCCAATGAGTTTAATAACTTCTGTGAAGAACATGGCATCCACAGAGAACTGTCATCACCTTACACACCTGAGCAAAACAGTGTGGTAGAAAGAAAGAACCGAACTGTTGTTGAAATGGCAAAGAGTTTGTTGAAAGGGAGAGGGCTTCCAAATTAGTTCTGGGCAGAAGCAGTAGCAACTGCTATGTACTTGCTGAGACTTTTCCCTACTAAGGTAGTGTTGAATCAAACACCATATGAAGCTTGGAAAGGTACAAAGCCCTCGGTAAGCCACTTAAAATTTTTTTGGTTGTATTGCATATGCTTTGGTTAACTCTCAAAACCATCAAAAACTAGATGAAAAATCTGAAAAATGTATTTTTGTTGGTTACTACACTGAGTCCAAAGCATACAGATTATATAACCCTCTTAGTGGAAAAGTAATTGTTAGCAGAAATGTAGTATTCAATGAAGATGCAGGTTGGAATTGGAACAACAATGATGAAACACAGCTTAAAGTTCCATTGGAAGATGTAGCAGACCCAACACCTGCAAATACAAATCCTTCAACATCTAATAGTAGCAGTCCAGCAAGCTCACCAGGCACAAAATCAAGAGACAGCAACTCATCTTCTATAAATGAGTCATCAGAAGAATCACCTTCAAGGAAGTTCAGATCCTTGATAGAAATTTATGAATCTTGTTCTTTTGCACTTACTGTTTTAGATCCCACCACCTATAATGAAGCTGCAAAAGGGAAAGAATGGAAAAATGCAATGAAGGAGGAACTATTAGCAATACAAAGAAATGAAACATGGGAGCTAACAGACCTGCCAGAAGGAAAGAATACAATTGGCCTGAAATGGATATTTAAAACAAAATAACATGCTGATGGGAGTGTTTAGAAGCACAAGGCTCGTCTAGTTGCAAAAGAGTATTCACAGCTGCAAGGAGTTGACTTTGAAGAAACATTTTCTCCATTTGCAAGTTTGAAATAGTGAGAACTTTCCTTGCATTGGCTGCACAGTTAAAGTGGCCAATCTATCAATTTGATGTAAAGTCTGCCTTCTTGAACGGAGAACTAGAAGAGGAGGTTTATGTTGATCAACCTAAAGGATTTATAGTTAATGGCAGTGAAGACAAAGTATATAGGCTGAAGAAGGCATTATACAGATTGAGACAAGCCCCTCGAGCATGGTACAGTAAAATTGATAATTATTTTTTACAGCATGGGTTTGTAAGGAGTGAGAGTGAGCCTACCCTATACATGAAGATACAAGGTAACAATGATCTGTTATTAGTTTGCTTATATGTTGATGACATAATTTATATGGGTTCATCTCATTCACTCATTGATGAATTCAAAAATGGCATGATGAGTACATTTCAGATGACTGATCTAGGTTTACTGCATTATTTTCTTGGATTGGAAATTAAACACGGAGAAGCTGGAGTATTTGTCTCACAAAGAAAATATGTAGAAGACCTCCTTAACGTTTTAACATGCAGAATTGCAAAAAGGCAGCAACACCCATGAACATGAATGAAAAATTGTAATTAGAAGATAGTACTGGAAATGTAGATGCAAAAAGGTTTCGGAGCTTAGTTGGAGACCTAATTTATTTGGCTCACACACATCTAGATATTTCATTTTCAGTTGGGGCTGTGTCAAGGTTTATGAGCAGCCCTTCAATGCATCATTTTGGAGCAGAAGGATCTTGCGTTACATTGCTAGAACAGTGGATTTTGGGATATGGTATGGTCATGTTTTAGTTTTTAAATTATATGGATTTACTGGCAGTGACTGGGCAGGGTCCTTAGATGACAGAAGAAGCACCTTTGGCAGTGTTTTTAGTCTCGGTTCTGGTGCTATTACATGGAGCTCAAAGAAGCAGGAAATCACAGCATTGTCTACTACAGAGGCTGAATATGTGGCAGCAACATCCTCAGCATGTCAAGCAATTTGGCTAAGGAGAATACTAGCTGACATGAGTCAAGAACAAATTGAAGCAACACAAATTTTTTGTGATAACAGATCAGCTATTGCGATAGCTAAAAATCCAACTCTCCATGGGAGGACAAAGCACGTTGACATAAAGTTCCATTTCATAAGAGATCTAGTAGCTGATGACATCATAGCCTTGAAGTATTGCAGTACTGAAGAACAGGTGGCAGACATATTTACTAAAGCACTTCCTGCTCAGAAACATATTTAATTTAGATCATTGTTTGGTGTATGCAACTTTGAATCAAGGGAGAGTGTTGAAGATTGATTAAAAGCTGCATACGTGGAGTAGGACTTGGTCTCTTTGACTTAGTCTAGTTTCTATTGTATTTGTTCCTTAAATATCTGAATAAGTTAGGTTGTTACTGTTGCAGTAAAATCTGCACAGTTGAGATTATTTTGCTTTGTTTACGTTGCTTGTAAGCCTATAAGTAGGCACCTTATTTTATTCTAAAATAATAGAGTAGAACACCTAAAATATTATGCACTTTCCTTCACTGTTTTCCTTCTCATTGTGTCAGTTTCCCCAACATAGAGAACCCATATCCTCTATCTCCTCGCCCTTATTCTCATTCTCACTTGTCTCTGCTATTGGAACATCTATAGTCACAACTTTGCCACCATTGTCTTCATCATCCTCTTCACCCTCACTTTTCCTGCTATTTTTTCCTTCTTCCTCACCTACCCTCACAGAATCACCCTCACACAAACCATCAGCTGAAGCTGGTTTTTTCACAGAGCCCAGCTTGTCAGCACTGTGACTCCCACCGCTATAAGAGAAAATTACATTTTTGCCACTTTCTCGCATTTTCAACAAAGAAAAAATCCCATTCATCTCAGAATCAGCAAGACCATGACAATCATTCCTGGCCGAAGTATCTATATCTCGGCCACCGAAATCCCTATGAACCGAAACCTTGGTCTCAACGACCCTACTCTTGACGACCTCGACAACCCCATCATTGGCATAATCACCCAAGCCCTCATTTCCATTAAGAGAAAACCCAACCCCATTTTCTCGACTCCCTCTAACAGAGACCTCAGAACTGTCCTACCCTTCTTTCAAAGCTTCTTTGAGGTCCCCTTCCTCGTGCTCTGAGGTTCGAGGTTTAGCTTTTTCTGGCGAAGGAGATGAACCCTCAGCTGGGGAAGAGAGAGAGATAGAGAAATGAGAGAGACTGGGAAGAGAGAGAGAAATGAGAGAGGCGTGGAAGAGAGAGAAAGACTTCTCATAGTAAAATCACGTCGTTTTATGTTTCCCATATCAGCAACCAACCCAACTGCTATGTCACTTTGCCAAATTATCAATTAACAGACACATCAATATTTAACATGTTACGTGACAATTTCTATTAAATCTAACTAACGGACCCTAACCAATGACTAATTTGTCAGACAGAATAACAATTCAAAGACCTAATTGTCACTAAAATTTTTTAAAAGACTAATTTGTCATTGACTGAATTTTTCAATGACGAAAAAGGAGTTTTACTCTTATATATTTTACCAATATTTATGTTATAAGCCTTTAAAATTAAAAAAAAAAATTATTGCTTAAAATTATTTGAAACATTTCTTAAAAAATATTCTATTTTCACAAAATTTTTAAAATATTCTCAAAATGTTTCCGTTTTCTAAGTGCCAAAACGATACTCCAAAACAAAATTTTGTTTCTTGAAGAAAACTACTTTGAAATACGTCGGGGGACACATCTTGATGATCTTGATTGCAGAATAAGACATATTTAAGAAACATAAATAGATAAATTTGTGTTCATATTGCAAAAAATATTAAATCAAGTACATGGAAAAGGGTAAGTAGTTAAATTCATGACCCAAATGTGGGATTAACTGTTCAGATATAGTTAATGTCAAACCTATCCCGTAGCTGATCTTTTTCACTTAATGCATCTGAAGGAACACCACTAGAAAAAACAGGAAAGCCTTTCCTATTCCACTAGCCCGCTACGGACAAAATGCTTTGGAAAACATGATTAGATCATAAACATGTAATAAACACTGTAGAAACTAGAAACTACTTACCAGCGAAAATTCGTTCTTAGTTGAGTTTGGTGCAAAAAGACAAGAAGACAAGCTTCACAATATAAACTCATTGTCATAAAATAAAAACGAAATTGAAAATTAGATTAAGTTACAATAATTAAATTAGAGTACTAAGGTGTGAAAATTCCTAATCATATGGCATATAGTAGTTAAATTAGAGTACTAAAGTGTGAAATTCCTACTTAGATGGCAATAATTGATTGCAAACTGAAAGTTCTTGAGCTACTTGCTGCATAGATGGTCGTGATTTTGGCGTGGAACGTAGACATGCTAATGCTAGTGTTACCCCAAGAACCACATCCTGAGCATCTTTTCGAAAGTAAGGAAGAGGGAGACGTGAGTCCAAGACATCTCTTAGCAACACATTGCCCCTACAAGGCTTTGATAAAGAGGAAATGAACTCTCCTGGATGCCTTCCCATTATAGCTTCTAATGCCACCACACCAAAGCTATACACATCACATTTTTTTGTCACTGTCAATGTGTACGCAAGTTCTGCAGCGATACAAGAAATTAGAGAAGTTCTTCCATGAAATTTAGTTATATACATATATTTTAATATTAAAGACAATTTTAATATAGGAGAGAGAGAGAAGATAAATGTCTACCTGGGGCAACATATCCATAAGTACCAACTAGTAGAGTTTGATTGGAAGAATTAGGATCAAGGAATCTAGCTGTGCCAAAGTCTGAGACAATAGCTTCCATCTCAGAGTTCATCAAAACATTGTTGCTTGTGATATCTCGATGAATAATGGTTGGGGTGCAATTGTGATGCATGTAAGCCAAAGCATGTGCTATTCCTTTGATGATATTCACCCTCTTACCCCAACTCAACTCTTGGGCTTCAGCATCATTACTCAAGGCACAAAATAGGCTTCCTCTTTCCATGTATTCATAGATCAAAAACATACACTTGTTGTGCAAACAGAAACCATGAAGCTTCACAATGTTTCGATGACGAATTTCTGTCAACATCTTGATCTCGTTGCGAAAACTCTCAGCAAATCTTGGGTTTTGAGATTCCATTGTATGGAGTTTCTTTATTGCAACAATTTTGCCCGTGGGTAGCTTTGCTCTGTAGACACTGCCATAGCCACCCGTGCCAATGCAATACTTGATATCAAAGTCTTCTGTTGCTTCAATGATATCTTCAAATGCGATTTTACCATCATAGTTCCATATGGAGAACAAGTCTCCATTCTTGGCTACTTTTTTCTCAAATTTGGCTTTCTTGTGCATATATCGAGAAACTAGCATAGTCCCCACAAATAGAATGACAAAGAAAGTGGTGATGGGAAGAATAATCTTCATGTAATGCTTTCCACTGGTAGGTGAGGTGTCAAAGGTAGAGGCATCAATTTGTGAACAAGAAACATTTTTCCATGGATCTATTAACCCCTTATTACCGTGAAAGCTATTTTGAGAAAAAGAGCAATCAAGTTCTTTTGGGAGACAGCCACTGAGAGAATTGTATGACAAGTTGATATAATTCAGCTTATAAAGTCCTTTAGGTATGTTGCCAACGAGATTATTGTAGCTGAGATCCAAATCTATCAAATATTTCAAATTTCCCAAGGATGATGGTATTTGACCAGTGAGAATGTTTGTACCAAGGTTTATGTTATTTAGGTTCATTAATGTCCCCAATTTGGGAGGAATTGGACCGGTCAACATGTTCCAACTAAGATCTAATGACTCCAAATTCCATAAATTCTCTATTTCTGGAAAAATAGGACCACTTAAATTGTTAGCACTCAGATCCAAGGTCAACAAATTTGTTAAATTTCCTATGGTTGAGGGAATTGGGCCAATGAGGATGTTATTAGAAAGGTTTAGAGTAACTAAGCTCTGTAAGTTCCCTAGTTCCCTAGGTATGAAACCTTTGATATGGTTTGACTCAAGAGACAAATCTATCAAATATTTCAAATTTCCCAAGGATGATGGTATTTGACCAGTGAGAATGTTTGTACCAAGGTATATGTTAGTTAGGTTCTTTAATGTCCCCAATTTGGGAGGAATTGGACCGGTCAACATGTTCCAACTAAGATCCAACCAAATCAAATTCCTTAAATTCTCTATTTCTGGAAAAATAGGGCCACTTAAATTGTTAGAATTCAGATCCAAGGTCAACAAATTTGTTAAATTTCCTATTTGTGGAGGTATGAAACCACCAATGTGATTTTGAGAAAGATGAAGCTCCACAAGTTGAGTAAGATTAGAGAAAGTGCTAGGTAACTCGCCTGTTAATTGGTTGTTGGATAGGTCGAGATATGTGAGCTTCTGGAGAGTACCTATCTGGGCAGGAATGCTTCCCTGCAGCCCCCTTCCAGCAAGATCCAAATGGACTAAATTAGGAAATGCAGTTAAGTTGATATCCCCTAACTCAATCCCATTCCATTCTGTATAGAGCCAGTAAATCTCTGTAATGCTTCCAGCCTCATTGCATTTAATACCATACCAATTGCAACGGTCTGAGATATTGAAATAACTAGTGTCCCATCACTGGGTCTGACGCAAAGCATTTGCCTCCTCATTCGTAGATGACGAATTTAGCTTTTCTGCAGTAGCATTATGGAACATGGCAACGGCGTCCCATAAGAGTAATACTACCAATATCAAAATGATGGAATTATTGGAGAATGCCTACTCTACCTAAAGCTTGTTGATATTCACTTTGCTTGTGTTCTTGCAATGACTTGTTAGGCTTCAAGTGGAGACTTTATAATAGTAAAGATGAGCTGTAGTCAAGGTCAATGTTATTTTCTTAGTCAGCCAATCTGAGTTAAGTGGCCAAAAACATATTTCAAAGAAACTGTCCCCACGCGGTATGGGCAACTTTCTTTGAAATTTCAAGGCATGATCTCAACTCTTCCACCAGTGAAATTATTGAAAGTAGCACACTTCCAGAAATTTCACCAAGCATCATCACCAAACCAGAAAATTCAGCTACTCACCGACTTACATCATCAATAACCAAAAGCTACAAAAACAGCTGTGAACCGCCATACATGATGAGGCGGTAAAAGACACCTATAAATAAGCTCCAAGTACAGGTAGTGAGGTAAGCCAAAATCCATAGCCAGCATGCTATAATCTCTTGTAAAATACCATTTGCTTAACCCTTTCTCTCTTCCATTATAACTTTGACAAATCAACTACTTTGCATCAAGTCAGTCTTGATCTCTTGCTTTTCTAGGCAACGCCCGTATCCTTTTTCTCATGGTTATAAGTCCATGGACTTTGAATTCTCAAATTATTATTTCGAGGGCAAGATCGAAGAAAATCACAAGATAATTAAATTACCAAAACATTTATGTTTTGAAAATTACACCAAACTTATCAATGTTAACATACAGAGTATGTTTGGTAGAGGAGGTAAAAGGGTAACATTTAAGAAAGTAAATTTTACTTTCTTTATGTATGTTTGGTTGGATAAATGAACAATGGGTATGGAGCAACCATTACCTTTCATGTCAGTAAGTTGACATTTATATCCTCATTAACCTCCTTATATGTTACTCCATTACCGTCCCCTTACTGAAACCCGCTAGACACACACAATTATCCTTCCTTTTGTTGTTGTCTCTTTTTCTTTTTATTTTCTAAAAATAATGATAGATTCCTTTTATAAAAGTCAAAGAGAATTCTATTAATGAAAAGTCAACATTCAATCAATCCACATACATCAAATTAATCAATATGAAAGTTCACATCTTGGAGGCCAGAGTACTGAGATCAAGTCAGTCAATGCAAGTACCAAATGGGCGGAAATTAGAAATTGAAAATTGATATTTGGCTTGGAAAAATTGTTCGAGTTTTGTTGCAAGATTGATATGAGATTCTAATAAACCTTATAGATAAGTGGTAAGTACCATTTTGATTTAGAGAATGACCACCTTTGAATTAATCCTAGTAAAATTTCATGACCAAATACGAGTGCTCTCAGAAATTAATGCTACATAAACACTTACTGAAGCATATCACTCTAGCTGAAATACTCTGCAGTTTCGTACAATTTATATCTTGCAACTTCATTGTAGTACTCATAGCAACTTTTGAAATTCTATTGGCAGAATGTAGTGACATTATTAGAAAGATAAAATTAAGAATTCTTAGGTTGTAAGTCTACCAAAAAAAATTTCCAACTTTGACACTGCACGAATTCTTTGATGAGCATGGAAGTCAATATTCTTGGACGTGAGAACCTGCTTAGAAGATTACTCTATTTCACCTTCATGAATGCTGTCTCAATCTTGGTCTCTACTTTGACATGTTTTCTGCCGTTTCCTATAAGTTGTTACTCAATCAAACCTCTTGTAGCCAATTACTGTCAAATGAGAAGTCATAGGTCTCCACTGAGAAATAATGAAATGCATGTAGGCCCCTTTTAAGGACATGTTACTTTGGGAAAGGGAATTTAAATGCATTAGAAAAGTAATAGAAAGCAAAACACTATTACCTAAATATAAACTATAAAGATTACTCTATTTCACCTTCATGAATGCTGTCTCAATCTTGGTCGCTACTTTGACATGTTTTCTGCCGTTTCCTATAAGTTGTTACTCAATCAAACCTCTTGTAGCCAATTACTGTCAAATGAGAAGTCATAGGTCTCCACTGAGAAATAATGAAATGCATGTAGGCCCCTTTTAAGGACATGTTACTTTGGGAAAGGGAATTTAAATGCATTAAGAAAAGTAATAGAAAGCAAAACACTATTACCTAAATATAAACTATCAAAAATTAATGCAAAGAAAGCCCTCTCCTCTAGGGAACATAGGGTTGAAGTGATTGTAAAATCTACAATGTTTCCACAGAATTATAATTCCAAGTCACAATTTAAAAGCATCTTGAGAAGTTTCATATTCATAAGTTGCTACTAAACTTGGGCTTCAGAGTAGCATAATGCCGTTTCCAACAAGTTTTTAGCCAGTCATACCCCAAGTAAGTGGCCAAGGTTTCAGTTCTGAAGTCTACTTCAGTTGTCTCTAGCTCAATTATTCTAGTCATGATCTCAACTCTACCACCCATAAAATACTCCTTTGTAGTTCACTTACCAGTCTTTCCCGTCTATTGAATGGCAGGTAATGATAATCAATTATTTGCTTGAATGGAAATCAGCTCACTGATACTGTGTATTAGTTAAGATTCCTCCAACCTCAGCCAATGCTCACCTGAGTTTGAGTGAAGGATAATTAACAATATTTTGTTCCTCTGTTATTGGGCAACAGTAATGGTTCGTCAATGAACCAGATTCTGCCACATGTCAATAATATATGAAATGGTAAATAAAAAAAATTATATTTTATTTTAGTAAAACAAAATATGTTAATTCTTTACTCCACTTTTTTTTTATAGAATAGTTGGTTGATACAGTTAGATGAGTACTTAGTCAACTGGGTTAAAAGGATGAAGTTGACAGTTCAGTATGGTTTGCAGTTGAGCTAGGTAGCTCACCTTCAAGATCATTATGGGAAAGATTTAGATGGGTGAGCTTCTCAAGAGCACTAATTTGATCTAGTTGTCCAAAATCTCTGTTACACTTTCAGCATCACTGCACGTAATATGTTGAGATATTTTACTCAATTCACTACTCTCACACCAAAAGCCATTGCCTCTTCATTAATTCTGGGGTCAATTATATGCTTCCACCATGAAACACTTCTAAATTTCTAATTCATACAAAAAATGAAACACATAAGGGATTAAAAAAGTAATTGACATTATTAGAAAGATAAAATTAAGAATTATTAGGTTGTAAGCGTATGAAAATTTTTTTCCCTAGTTTGGCACTGCACAAATTCTTTGATGTGCATGGAAGTCAATATTCTTGGATGAGAGAAACTGCTTAGAAGATTACTCTATTTCAGGTTCATGATTGCTGTCTCAATCTTGGTCTCTACTTTGAAATATATTCTTCCGTTTCCTATAAGTTGTAACTCAATCAAACCTCTTGCAGACAATTACTGGCGCAAAGTTGACGATTTATAGGTTATTGGCCCAGTGGGGCTAGTAGCGGCAACTGCAGGAAAGAACAAGACATAATTGATGAAAGCAAAGTAAACAAATAGTACTATAAAGATTGAAAAAGGAAATGCCATGGTGAGTTGAACAGTTTCTGGATTGTTCATGAACTTATATTTATGTCATGGTCAAGGCAGGGCATTATTTTCCATGATCTGCTTCAAACTTTGCATCAATAGTCTTTGATATCTTGCTTTTCT
>QAOA01004753.1:288853-324753 GCA_003255065.1 Cercis canadensis
GACCCAAACAAGTAAACAAATTACTTGTATTATACCCACAATAAAAGACACTACAACACTTTGCAAGGACCACTCACAATTGAAGAGAAATACAACACTCAAAAGAAAGCTCACAACTCAAGACACCACTCTCATATAAAGAGATGTCTCACTTTCTCTTACACACAAAACAAGCTTAGCTACTCCTATTTATACTTAGTCTTAATATGAAAAAGTTATAGAGAAGAAACAATCTTGTATCAGTGCGGTAAACCGTAAACCCAAGGTGGTGCATTGGACTTGTGTTGAGTAAAATTTAGAGTAAGCAACTCTAAATTTACTAATGTTGGACCCAAACAAGTAAACAAATTACTTGTATTATACCCACAATAAAAGACACTACAACACTTTGCAAGGACCACTCACAATTGAAGAGAAGTACAAACACTCAAAAGAAAGCTCACAACTCAAGACACCACTCTCATGTAAAGAGATGCCTCACTTTCTCTTACACACAAAACAAGCTTAGCTACTCCTATTTATAGGTGATGGAGGAGGTGGGAACTACTAGCCTAGACACATGTAGAATAAGCTACAAAGTTCTAGAATAAACTACAACATATCTCAAGGTTTCTAGAACCTTCTAGACAGCTCCAGAGTCTTCTAGGATTGTCTAGTTCCTTCATCCAGGTTCTAGGATGCTCTGGAATCTTCTAGAAGCTTCTTCATCCTTCCAGCACCTTCTAGGATGTTCTAGAATTTTCCAGCACCTTCTAGCTCATGCTAGTATACTCTAGAACATTCTAGAGTCTTCTAGTCTATTCTAGCTATCTTTAAAATTTTCTAGAAGGGAGAAGACAATGCTGCATACCTTCTTTAACACTCCCCCTCAGCACTGACTTCTCCAAAGCAGATTGTCATCCCAAATCGTTCATGAAGTTCTGAGGACTTTGTGATGCTTCTTCGAACGTNAGAACTTAGAAGAATTTAAGCTTTTCGTGAATATGTCTGCAACTTGGTCTCCTGTTTTGATCGTCTTCATTTCTATTTCTCCATTTAGCACGTTCTCCCTCACGAAGTGATGATGGACTTCCACATGCTTAGTTCTTGCATGGAAGACCGGATTCTCTGCTAAACGAATTGCCGACTGATTGTCACAGTATAACGGGACTGCATAATCTACTGGTTGATGTAGATTATTCATTAGCTGTATCAACCAAGTACTCTCTTGAGCTGCCATTGCCGCTGCTCGATACTCAGCTTCAGTGGTTGATAATGATACTGTCGGCTGTCTCTTGCTACACCAAGAAATTGTTCCAGAACCAAGCTTAAACACATACCCAGTTGTTGATCTCCTAGTGTCGTGATCTCCTGCATAGTCAGCATCGCAGTAGCCAACTAACTTGCAGTCTCCACCTTTCTTGTACAAAAGACCATAGTCAATTGTACTCTTCACATATCTCAGTATTCGTCGAACTGCTTCCAAATGAGGCTTCTTTGGATTTTGCATGTATCGACTCATCACGTTGACTGCATAAGAAATGTCAGGTCGAGTCAACGTTAAGTAGATCAGACTGCCTACCAATTTTTGATACATTGTCGTATCTTCCAAGTCTTTTCCTTCATGTGCACACATTTTGGCATTTGGTTCCATCGGCGTCGAAATCGGCTTGCATTCAAGCATTCCGAACCTCTTCAGCAAATCTTTGGAATATTTTTGCTGACAAAGAAATATTCCTTCTTGTGTGCGATCAACCTCTAGACCAAGGAAGTGCTTGAGTTGTCCAAGTTTCTTCATCTGGAAACGGATTGATAAATTCTCCTTCGTCCGAAGAATTTCTGCCTCATCATCACCGGTTATGATTAAATCATCCACGTGCACTAGCACGATAGCTAGCTTTCCTCCATTGGCTTTGACAAACAAGCTGGAATCTGCAGGTGTCACTGAATAACCACTTTGTGTTAGAAATTCAGCAATCTTACCATACCACGCCCTGGGTGCTTGTTTCAATCCATAAAGTGCTTTCCGCAGCTTACACACGTATTCAGGATGATCTTGTCTCTGAAAACCCATTGGTTGGATCATGTAGATCTCCCGATCCAGCTCTCCATGAAGAAAAGCATTCTTCACATCCATCTGCCACAAATTCCAGTCTTTGTTGGCTGCAAGTGCAAGTAGGACTTGTACAGTTGTAAGTTTCGCCACTGGACTAAACGTTTCATCATAGTCTAGTCCGTACTGTTGAGAGAAACCACGAGCTACCAATCGTGCCTTGTACCTCTCAATTGACCCATCTGGAAGACGCTTTATCTTGTAAACCCACTTACAAGATATGGGTTTCACATCTCCTGGCTTTGGCACCAGATCCCAAGTCTGATTTTGCTGAAGTGCATCGATCTCTTCTTTCATAGCTGTCATCCACTCAGAACTTTGCGATGCTTCTTCAAATGTCTCAGGTTCTATTATAGTTGCTTCTTCAACTATGGCTGCATTGGCGTATTTGGGATTTGGCCTTCGTGTTCTTGTTGACTTTCGGAGTTGAGACTGTGGAGTTGATTCTTCTGTTTCAATAGGCCCACCTTCTTCATTTGGTTGTTGATATACGCCAGTTTGCCAAGGATTCTGAGTCACTCTTTGTTCGACATCATCGTTGCTTGGATCTCCTGATTCATCTGAACTTGGTTGAAGTTGAACAGTATGCTCCCTCATATTTTGTTGCAGCTTGTCTCCAAATTCTCTCGAGTCTGGCAACTTTCTCTGAGGACCACCAAGAAGATGTTTCATCAAATACCACATTTCGTGAAGTGTAGCATCTTCCACTCGTCGGATCGCAACATTTCCACCCTTTTCTCTGGCTGTCGTATCCCACAAAGATACATCTAACAGCTTTCTTGTCAAACTTGCTCCGCAAATGATCAGGAACAAATACATAACATACACAGCCAAATACTCGAAGGTAGCTGACTGTAGGTTTCATGTTCCATAGTTTCTCAAAGGGTGAAAGAAATCCTAACCTTGGTTGAGGAAGTCTGTTGATCACAAAGGCTGCAGTCCTCATTGCTTCAGCCCAAAACCTTCCAGGTACATTCTTTCCATGTAGCATACTCCGACAAATTTCTGCAAGATGCCGGTTCTTTCTCTCCGTTACACCATTCTGTTGTGGCGTGTTGGCACAAGTGTACTGATGACGTTATAGTTTCTCAAAGGGTGAAAGAAATCCTAACCTTGGTTGAGGAAGTTTGTTGATCACAAAGGCTGCAGTCCTCATTGCTTCAGCCCAAAACCTTCCAGGTACATTCTTTCCATGTAGCATACTCCGACAAATTTCTGCAAGATGCCGGTTTTTTCTCTCTGCTACACCATTCTGTTGTGGCGTGTTAGCACAAGTGTACTGATGACGTATTCGGCATTCCTTTAGGTATTGAGAAAACTCACTTGAGCTATATTCTCCCCCGTTGTCTGTACGCAAGCAACGGATCTTCTTTCCTACTTCTCCTTCAGTTGACTCTTTGAACTCTTTAAACTTTGAGAATGTGTCAGATTTTTCTTTCATAAAGAAAACCCACACATACCTTGAGAAGTCATCAATGAATGTCACCATGTACCGCATACCGCCAACTGATGGTTGCTTAACAGGCCCGAATACATCAGAGTGAACTAACTCCAATGGTTCTTTTGCTTTAAACTTCGATTCCTCGTATGGCAATTGGTGGGCTTTACCATACTGGCATCCTGCACAGACTGTGTCTGTTCGCACGTCTAGTTGAGGAAGCCCTTTAAGCATCGACTTCTTCGCCATCACACTTAGTTTGAAATAGCTAACGTGACCCAACCGTATGTGCCATAAATCCGCTGTCTCATTTTTTCTTGTCCTTTCTACATATGCGGATTCTGCTGACATCACGTAAACTGATTCCAATCGCCGCCCCTCCATTGTCGGTGTTTCTGAGATTTTGAGGTCACGATACACCTTCACATCTCGGGGACCGAACAAGACATAATGGCCTGATGATGTCAATTGAGCCACAGATAGCAAGTTTTTCTTCATTCCTGGGACATGATAAACATCTTGAAGTGGCACCTGGTTAGAATTATATCGAGGCGAAATTATGGTCTTACCGATGTGAGCTATTGGCAACCTTGAGTTGTCGGCTGTCACCACCACACGACTTCCTTTATACTCAGACAAGTTTTGCAACTTCTATTTATCACCTGTCATATGATTTGAGCAGCCCGAATCTACGATCCAGTCATTCTTGTAGTCAATCTGTTCTGGTGTTGTTACCGTGAGAGCTAATTCTTCTTCCTTTGTAGCGAGTAATGCTTCGGCATCCCAACCATCTTCGCTATTCTCCTTAGTAGCAGTATTACTTTCAACAGGCTTTTTCTTGCTCCAACAATCTTTCGCCATGTGGCCTATCTTCCCACAGTTATAACACTCACCATCGAACTTTCTACTATTACCGCGATTCTTCGAAGCTCCCCCTGGACGAGAGCCTCCCTTTCCTTGGTGAGTTTTCACCTTGTCACCATCCTTTTTAGATCCACCTCCAGTGTGCCGCTTAGAACTGCCTCTGCTTTTGTTGGTGTAGAGCGCTTCCTCTTCACCCTTCAGCGAGACTCCTCCCATTTGCTTGGCCATAGCTTCTTGACCTGCAAGCAAATTTTCGAACTCAACAAGCGATGGTTGTGTCGGCCATCCTTGTATAGCGGCAACGAACCCTCGATATTCAGGTCTTAAACCATAGATAATTATGCTCTTTATCCTGGTTTCCCCAATAGGAGCTGTTGGATCTAACTCTGAAATTTCGCGGCATATCGACTTTACCTTGTGAAAATACTGGGCAATCGTCATGTCACGTTGCGCCATCGATAGCAGCTCGTTCTCGAGAAGTTGCAGTCTTGTATCATTCTTCTTTGAAAAGAGTGTAACAAAAGTGTCCCATGCTTCCTTTGGTGTTTTCGCATCCCGAATGTGCTCCAACATTTCTTCTTCAATTGTGGTCTTTAAAGCAAACATTGCTTTGCCTGCTTTAATTTTCCACTTTCGCAAGACGCCATTGGCATCTTCTGCCGCCGGTTGTGTAACTTCACCACCACCGACAACCTCCCAAAGGTCCTGACCTTGTAGGTAAGACTCCATACATGTTGCCCACGTGTTGTAGTTTTTGTTGTTGAGCTTCTTGATTCCTCCAACTACTTGAAGGTCACCCATCGTGCCGGCAAGACTTCGACTATACCAAACAAGCTTGACTATCAAACTTGCAGAGTACTAAACTCCTCATGACTCAAGATAGCTCCATCAAGAACGATCCCTGACCGTCCCGCTCTGATACCAATTGTTGAGTAAAATTTAGAGTATGCAACTCTAAATTTACTAATGTTGGACCCAAACAAGTAAACAAATTACTTGTATTATACCCACAATAAAAGACACTACAACACTTTGCAAGTACCACTCACAATTTGAAGAGAAATACAACACTCAAAAGAAAGCTCACAACTCAAGACACCACTCTCATGTAAAGAGATGCTTCACTTTCTCTTACACACAAAACAAGCTTAGCTACTCCTATTTATAGGTGATGGAGGAGGTGGGAACTACTAGCCTAGACACATGTAGAATAAGCTACAAAGTTCTAGAATAAACTACAACATATCTCAAGGTTTCTAGAACCTTCTAGACAGCTCCAGAGTCTTCTAGGATTGTCTAGTTCCTTCATCCAGGTTCTAGGATGCTCTGGAATCTTCTAGAAGCTTCTTCATCCTTCCAGCACCTTCTAGGATGTTCTAGAATTTTCCAGCACCTTCTAGCTCATGCTAGTATACTTTAGAACATTCTAGAGTCTTCTAGTATTCCAGCACCTTCTAGCTCATGCTAGTATACTCTAGAACATTCTAGTGTCTTCTAGTTTACTCCAGCTATCTCTAAAATTTTCTAGAAGGGAGAAGACAATGCTGCATACCTTCTTTAACAGCTTCTGCAACGAAATCCAGACCAAGTCCTGCTCCTATGTGAAAATTTCTTGATGAGTTGCAAACGAGATCAAGTGATGAAAGAGAGAAAGAACAACTCAGAAAATGTGAAAAGTTTCTGTATATTCTGCAACTAACTAATACACTATACATTCTGTGTTTATATACAAAAAGTAACAGAAAGGAAAGTGCCACGTATGTGAACTACAGCTCAGCAACACTAACTAAATAATAACCGACTTTAGATAAACTAACCAACTATAGTTAACAGATAGTTAACAGACTAACAAGACTTAGTAAATTAACTCACTACTATGGTTATAAATAAATCTGTACACTATGGATTCAGGTCCTGTTCCTGTGGCTGCACTTGAATCCCAGAATAGAAAATATAGCAGCACTGGTGTGCAAGAGATAACTTTAGCTTGACTGATCAAGCTGGCTATACCAAGGGAAACACGAATGGAGCCATTAATTAATTGGTGAATTACCTGCATAAGGCACTTGATCAAGATATGTAGCATTGACCAAGCTATCAGGAGGACATGAGAAGTACAAATAATACTTGTTATATATGTACATGGTATATTATGTACCAAAAATAAGAGCTTGAGAGCTTTCAGATGTACAGACGCTTCATGTCCTCCGCTTCGAGTGATTACTATTAATTATATGTTCTAGCAATGGAAGTTGATATATAATTAGTGTATGTATACGAATGCTTTCCTTGATGCTATAAACAAAAAAAAATCTCATTTAGTTCCGTAAAAATAAGGAAACATTGTATAACTTGATCAATTATTTCAATTGGAATTTTCTCTTAAAACTTTTATTTGATTATATCATTCTCTAATCCATTTCTGTTATTTGTAATTTGTTCCTTGATAGCATTCTACGAATTAACTTCAAGATTTATTTTGACAGTTTTGCTATAAATGTGACACTAATGTCTAAAGCTTTGTTGGCTATATTAAGTAACTAATTGTCCAAATAGGGGTTAACGAGGGTTGGTTTAGCTGATAATGATCGAATTACTTCGCTTGTAAGACTTAAGTTAAAATTTCACTGTGAGCAATCCTCTTTGGGTAGGTAATTTGTAAGTACTACTATAAATTCTCACTAAGTCCTATGGCATACCCGGGCCTTAAAATATGGTAGCCTCTTATAATCATAAACTTTTACTCACCAAAATTGTCTAAATAGGGTCTATTGGATTGAATTTATATTTTTTTGTACACAACCAGTAAAGTCTAAAGTTTATACAAGTAGCTTGATTAATTTTTTTTTTTTGTTGGTAATAAAAACTATATAAAAATCATCTTAATGATGATCTACGTAATATTAGATAGTTTATCGATGATTAACTTTAACAAAACAAGATAAAAAGTGATCAAATTAGATCCATATTTAGAATCAATTATGACCATTCATTTTATGTTCTTATGTATTTTGTATGAAAAATATATTTTGGAATATAAAAACATCTTAAATTGATATACATAAATAAGTTAAGAATATTGATGTCTAAATTTGGCTTGTTATAAACAAAACTATAAAATTTCTATCACTTGTGTAAATATTTTACTTTCCACCACCAGTGTACCAAATAATAACTCCTTTTGGATTAATTGTATATGATGTGTGAGAATTTAGTGCAATATGTAAGAAATAACGATAGTAGTCCACTTATTAAGTTTGCTTTTAGTAATTTATAAGTTTTTACTATTCTATATTATCTAATTGTACCTAATATGAATTATTATTATTATTATTTTAGTTACATAAGGGCATGAACGCTCAAACTTCTGACCTCCTATAAAGTAAGCAAATTCCTTATCACTAAATCACACCTTGTGATTTATTTCCTATTATTTTACTATTAAGAAAAAACATTTCAAATAATAAAAAGAGATTACGAGGCAATAAGCTCAAACAAAAGTAATATGGTATAAGAGCCTCTTCAATCAAATAATCAAAACTTTAATACATTATTGCAATTTTTCAACCCCCTTCTACTAATTAAATTAAATTTCATCTTAAAATTACAATGAGTCTATGTCTTATTCCTTTGTTTTTTTTTTTTTTGGGAGTTTATGTCTAATTCCTTGAACTCTTAGGTTGATTGGCTTTGACATTATTGTCATGAAACGAATAAGTAACGTGGATGTTATGCTATATTCCCTATTGAAATTGATAAGTCCATTACCTTCGCATTGGTTCCCTGAACAAAGCTGGAGATGTGAAAATGACTAAATGGACACCTTACTTGCTTTCTGGATTCATCTATATCAACTATTTTACTATTCGTTAAAATTCCCACTATATATTAGCACTTTATACTATGTGGAACGGCGTAGACCAGGACCCACAGTTTTATTCTGGGTTCATATTCTTCACAATCTTTGCATTCTCACTCAATCTATATTCCTCTTCCTGTGTCTATAAAAGGGAGGCTTTTTCCTCTTAAGACATAACAAAATTATCTAAACCTAATCAAAGAAACACTCTCAGTTCAATTTTAGTCTTCCATCTTTACAAGCCAAAACATTCTATGTCAGCCTCAGGCATTGGAGCTGGAATCGCCAACCTTGCTGTTGGCACAGGTAATCCTCGACCAACGCAAGCCCAATCCGATGCTAATGCTAACAACACTCCAACACCAGCTGAAGAATCTCAGAGGGACGGCTATTACAATTCTGGGATGCAACACATCAAAGGTCTTACCAATCAGACCGGATACATCGAGGGCAACTTTAATGGCGATCACGTCAAAAAGTTCATGGGGTCAAATAAACTGCGGCCGAAGAAAATTTTCTGAATAGAGCTTGAAGCACATATTAATGAGAAAAACCTCTGCTGCTATGGACCACAAAATTATGTGTGAGACACCATATTAAGAATAAGTGCTCCACATCGTTGTAATTTATGGATCTCATAATTTTCATGGAAGACAAGTATAAGTCTTTCGCTGAATCTATGTATAAAATATTATTAAATATCCCATGGTTTGTGTTACATAGAAAATTATTCATGGGCTTTCAACTAATAGTTTAAGCTTTTAGATTGAATTGGTTTTTGACATGATATTAGAATCAAGATCGAATCCTTATGTCTCATTTTCTCAATTAAATTGAAATTTCAGCATATGACATAAGTACGTATGTGTTTTATCTAAGCTTCAAGTCCAGAAAGCTTTTGTATGAGGGGTCGTGTTAGATATAAAATCATTACAGTACTTTCACCTAATATTTTAAGCTTTTAAGTTGAATCGGTTCTTGACAATTTGTACGCTTAAGATCAATGAAAATGACTAATATGATACAAAGTATTGGCTAAAATGAAATTGCAAGTTTAATTGATTTTTTAAATAAATAAATATGTGGTTTTTTCCATTCTAATTAATATATTATTTGATCATTTATTGTTATTGACTTTTTTTTCCCTTATTCTCTCCCCATAAAGAAAGCAAGTTATAATATTTTTTTAACCAAACAGTTTGTAGCCGAGTAATATTAAGATCATCCTAAAAGTTTGTGGGTTTGGGTTCAAGGACTTGAAAAAAGGACAGAAAAGTTTGGAAGATTTTCACTTTCTAAGGAAGTGCTTATTGATGAACACACTTTTTATACAATAGTTATCCCTCATACTTAGTCTTTTAAACCTCTTTTGGGCTGAATTGAGTAGACTTGGACCTCATTTGATGACCTTGGATCCATTTGTGCCTAATTGCAATTTCCAGCAATACTTAGCATTTTATGTTGTCTCTGTATTTCGTGCATATCTTGAGTTCTAGATGTCTAAAAATTCTGAGTCATACCTTGTAGGAAAGTTGAGAGAATTGTCTACAACTTTCTGTGAAGGCTCCAAAGCCAATTCAGACGTCCAGAAGGTCATATGCAGCCTGGAAGCCAGAGAAGACATGTTGTCGCAGGATCCTGACCTATATGCAGTGTTTGGGCCATAACTTGAGCTGTGTATGTCATATGGACTTGAAACTGGTACCATTGGAAAGCTAACAGACAGAGCTTCAATTGTTATGAAGACTAGTTTACCATATTTTATATTAAAGATGGTCTTATTTGCGGTCGAAGTTGGCTGATGGTTCCAGACACCTATTGGCACTTAAATGGGTCTAACTTCCTCATGACAAGTCCAAATGGGTCCAAACCAAAGCCCAATTAAAGCTAAGGCCCATGGGAACAAGTGTGCCCTAAGGGCAATTTGGGTGTATATGTAATTTTGGAGGTCTATATCAGCACAAAGGGGCAGCCGAAATTCATATCAAGTCATTTAGATATTTTAGATAGCTTTTGAGCTTTCCTTAGTCTTTAAGTTTTCTCTTTAGATATTTTGTAAGAACTTGGCTTCTCTTGTTCATGGAGAGCTAATTCATCAAATCAATTCAGGTTTTGGCTATTCTGATTATTGGTTTTGAGATTATGTGTTGTTGTTATTCATTTAGTTGTTAATCAAGTTCTTTCAATCCTTTGAAATATGCTGTTTGAATTGCTTAATTCGGATTTGGATTTTCATATTCTTTTTGCATGTGATAAAAGAGGATTGTATGGTTAATTAATGGTTCTAAGCTTGGACGAATTAATTACCTTGACTGGATTCTGGACTTAGGTTAAACTGGACTTGAATGTTTGCTTAATTCATTTAGTCTCCTATTGAACCGAATCTGGTTGCTTAACCAGTGGACATCCATAGAACATTGAGAGTAGGCTTCTTGATATGTTTTAAAGGCCAAGAACATGGTTAATAATTAAATGGATCCTTGGAAATCAAGGATGGATCAAAATCAGAATTAGTTAAGATTTGGATTTGTTGTTTTCCCTAAAACTTTACCATTTACAATTAATTTATGTCAAACACTTGAACAAACAAAACCGCTCTGTTGATATGGTTCTTAATATGATTCACTGAATAGAACAATCCTTAGGTTCGACTTAGGGCTGGCTTATGCTACAAGTAGCTTAGGTAACCGACCTTAAACTTTAACTAATTTGAGGAGCCTCGGCAGCTCATCAAATTTTGGCGCCGTTGCCGGGGATTGTTCTATCTTTGAATCAATATTATTAGTAGTAAAACTGACTTTTAACTTCCCCCTAATTCACCCTGCTTGTGTTTGAGTTTTTGTTCTTTTTAGGGTTTTGGCCATTTTTTTCATAACTTTTTGGCCAAGTATTCATTCTGTTTGAGGCCAGTAACCATTGTTTTTCTTGCTTTGAGGTTCCCCTCAATGTTTTAGGTTGTCCTTGTGTGAAACATGTTAATTTGGTTCCATTTTTCCTTTTTTTCCCTTCGGTTTGGCTTGATTTAGTGATTTTCGGTTCTACTGTTTCGAACAAAATTTTGTGCTCCGATTAACCTGAAACTTGGTCAGTTGAAGGAAAAGGGGCTAACAACCAACAATCACATCCTTTGGTTGTGAGGTCTGCCTTTTTAAGCCAAATTTCACTGTTTTGACGACTTTTCCATTTTTTAAAGATTTTTTATTTAATTTTTGAGTTCCATTTTCATCCACCTTTCATCCTGTGGTGGTAGAAAAAATTTTAAAAATGTTTAGATACCTTTTCTAGTCTTATATTGGTGTCTTTTTACCTTTGTTTTATGTTTTTGGTGCGTTTGGTTTTAGCTAAATTCTGTCAGTTTTGTGTGTTTTTCTGTGTTTTTGTGCATTGTGGTGTGTTTAGGCATTTAGTCACTTGTTTGCATGGTGTATGACTAGATCTTCTCCTTTTGTATTGCTTGAAGTAGACCCTGAAATAGAAAGAACATTGCATACACTTAATAGAGCACATAGAGCAGCTGATAATTTAGATCCAACCATGGCTGATCCTGTTGTTATTCCTGTTGCTGATCCTGTTGATCAGGGTGATAGAGCTGATAATGCTAATAGAGCTGGAAATAATAATAACATGCAGCCTAGAGACAGAACTCTTAAGGAATTGGCTACCCCTGATGTTGCTTACCAACCTTTAGGGATCCAATATTCTAAAATTGATACTGCTTTGGAATTGAAATATGGATTGATACACTTGCTGCCAAAGTTTCATGGTCTTGTAGGTGAAGATCCTCATAAACATTTAAAGGAATTCCATGTGGTTTGTTCCACAATGAGGTCACAAGGAATCTCTGAAGAGCAAATCAAGTTAAAAGCATTCCCTTTCTCTCTTGCTGATGCAGTTAAAGATTGACTCTTTTACTTGTCACAAGGTTCAGTTAGAAATTGGAGTGACATGAAGAAGCTGTTTCTGGCAAAGTTCTTCCCTGCATCCAGAACTGCTGCCATTCGAAAAGACATATGTGGCATAAGGCAACTGCTAGGGGAGACACTGCACGAATCTTGGGAGAGGTTTACCAAGTTGTGCTCAAGCTGCCTTCCTCACCAGATAAGTGATCAGCTTTTGATACAATATTTCTATGAGGGCTTGTCACCTTCGGACAGAAGTAACATTGATTCTGCTAGTGGAGGAGCATTAGTGGATAAAACACCTGCTGCTGCCAGAGATTTAATTTCCAATTTGGCAGAGAATTCCCAGCAGTTTGGTGTCAAGATGATTCATTCCACCAAGGGAGTCAATGAAGTTGGTGTATCACTTGCTGACCAACAAAGAATGGAGCACAAACTTGATGAATTGACCTCCTTGGTCAGGCAATTGGCAGTGGGGTGACAAGTATCCACACCTCAACCTGCAAGCTTGTGTGGCATTTGTGCTTGTCCATCACATCCTACAGACGCATGCCCTACAATGCAAGATGGTGATTCTAGATTTCAGGATCCCTCTGTAGCTGCAGCAGGTGTTTTTCCTGGTCGACCCCCATACCAATCGCAGCAGCAGCCTAGATATGATCCGTACTCCAACACTTACAACCCTGGTTGGAGGGATCATTCAAATTTTTGATATGGCAATACTGCAGGACCACAACAGCAGTCCTCCCAACAACAGCAGCAATAGCAGCAGTATAGGCAACCCTGGCAACAACAGAACCAATTTCAATCAGCCAGGCAGGGCCAGTTTCAACAAAATAGGGCACCATTCCAGCAGCAGCTTATGCAGCCAGCCAACCCGTCAACATCCAAACCTGAGCCTTCATGGAAGATTTGGTGAAGCAGATAGCCACCAGCAACATCTAGTTCCAGCAGAGGGCAGAATCCACAATGCAGAATCTGGAAACGCAGATTGGGCAATTGGCATCATCAGTTAGCCAGTTGCAGTCCAAGGGTTCTGGCAAACTTCCTTCACAGACAATTCCCAATCCAAATGGGAGTAATGTGAGTGCTATCACATTGAGGTCTGGCAAATCCTTGCAAGAGCCAGCCGAGCCTCAACTTGCAAGTGAGTCCCAACCAGCAGAGAAAGCAGTTCCTGAGCCAATCAACCTTGCACCTGAGAGCAAGTTGCCTGCAGTAGCTCTTCCCTTTCCACAGAAAGCTACTCTTTCCAAGAATACAAATGAGGCAGAAAAGGATAGAGAGTTTCTGGAGACGTTCAGGAAGGTGGAAGTTAACATTCCCTTGCTGGATGCTATCAAGCAAATTCCTAAATATGCCAATTTTCTAAAGGAATTGTGCACCCAGAGGAGGAGGCTGAAGGGCAATGAGCGGATTAGCATAACTCAGAATGTCTCAGCCCTTATTCAGCCTCTGCCCCAGAAGTGCAAGGATCCAGGAACTTTCATAATCCCCTGTGTTATAGGCAATTCCAAGTTCGAGCATGCCATGCTAGATCTAGGCACTTCTATCAATGTCATGCCTATGTCTGTTTTCAGTTCCCTCGGGCTTGGACCCTTGAATGCCACTGGAGTTGTGATAGAGTTAGCCAATAGGAGCAGTGCTTATCCAGCTGGATTGATTGAAGATGTGTTAGTCAGAGTTGATGAGCCGATCTTTCCAACAGATTTCTACATTCTGAAGATGGAGGGACAGTCACAATCCAGCAAGGCTCCACTCATTCTGGGCAGACCATTCCTCAAGACTACGCGGACCAAGATTGATGTGTATGCTGAAACTCTATCCATGGAGTTTGGCGATTCTGTTGTGCAGTTCAACATTTTTGATGCTATGAAGCATCCCATGGATGAGCATGTTGTTTTTCACATTGATGTGATTGATGATTTGGTTGAGGATGTTTACCGTCATATGTGTGCTGATTTACCTGATTTGGTTGGTTTTGATGATTCTATTCAGTGCCAATCTTGTAATGATTGTGACGGTGATTCTGACTGTGCTATTTGTGCTGAGATCTCCACCTTTTTACGTGATGATGACTTTGGTTCCCTAGAGCTGGTAGTAGCTACTGTTCAGGAGGAGATTCAGTCTGCACAGATTGACATTCAGCCACCGAGATTTCTGCCCTCTGCAGTGCAGCCACCCAAGCTAGAGCTGAAGCCTCTGCCTAAGCATATGAAATATGCGTATTTGGCATCTGCAGAGCAGCTTCCAGTAATTGTGGCTAACAATTTACTTTCTGAGCAAGAGGAAAGATTGCTGCGCATTCTGCGAGAGCATAAGCAAGCCATTGGCTGGACGTTAGTAGATATTCCTGGCATTACTCCATTTACACGCATGCATCGCATATTACTTGAAGATGACATTAAACCAGTACGGCAACCCCAGAGGCGATTAAACCCTCTCATCCTGGATATGGTAAAGAAGGAGGTGACCAAGCTTCTGCAAGCTGGCATCATTTATCCTATATCTGACAGCACTTGGGTGAGCCCAGTGCAGGTCGTCCCGAAGAAATCCGGGGTTACAGTGGTGGCTAACCAGAACAACGAGTTGCTACCTACCCGAGTGCAGAACAGCTGGCGGGTCTGTATTGATTACAGGAGGCTCAATCAAGCCACCAGGAAGGATCATTACCCTCTGCCGTTCATCAATCAAATGCTGGAGCGGTTAGCTGGGAAATCGCATTACTGCTTCCTGGATGGCTACACTGGGTACTTCCAGATTCATATAGCACCGAAGGATCAAGAGAAGACCACTTTTACATGTCCCTTTGGCACGTTTACTTACCGGCGGATGCCTTTCGGCCTTTGCAACGCCCCTGGTACCTTCTAGAGGTGCATGGTAAGCATATTCTCTGATTTTTTAGAGGAGTATATAGAGGTGTTTATGGATGATTTTACTGTTTATGGTTCTTCTTTTGATGACTGTCTGAGTAGCTTAGCTAGAGTACTACATCGCTGCATTGAGACTAACCTTGTCTTAAATTTTGAAAAGTGTCATTTCATGGCAGAGCAAGGTATAATTTTAGGCCATGTAGTATCTAGAAAGCGGGTTGAGGTAGATCCTACTAAAATAGATGTCATTACTGCTTTATCTTATCCCACATGCGTGCGGGAAGTGCAGTCATTCCTTGGACATGCAGGTTTCTACCGGCGCTTTATCAAAGACTTCAGCAAGATAGCCATTCCGCTGTCTAGCCTTCTGCAAAAAGATGTGGAGTTTCTGTTTGATTACAAGTGCAAGGAAGCTTTCAACCGTCTGAAGCTAGCTCTCACCAGTACCCTGATGTGCGACGCTTTGAACTATGCCTTGGGAGCTATCTTGGCGCAGTGAGTGGCCAAAGTTCCCCATGTGGTTTACTATGCTTCCGGAACTCTGGATGCTGCTCAAGTGAACTACACCACCACTGAAAAAGAACTTTTATTTATTGTTTTTGCATTAGATAAGTTCAGGTCTTATTTGATAGATTCTAAGGTTGTAGTGTTTTCGGATCATACAGCTCTGAAGTATCTCTTGAAGAAATCAAATGTCAAGCCACGACTGATTAGGTCGATGCTGCTGCTTCAAGAGTTTAATTTGGAGATCCGAGACAAGAGTGGAGCAGAGAACCTGGTTGCTGACCACCTGAGCTGCATAGAGCGAGATCCTGATCCACTGCCCATTCAGGATTCCTTTCTTGACGAGCAGCTGTTAGGGCTGCAGGTGAGTTTCCATGGTATGCAGATCTTGTCAATTATCTAGCTGCCCATGCTTTACCCTCACACCTCACACGTGCCCAAATAGACAAGTTAAAGAATGAGGCAAAATATTATGTGTGGGATGATCCCTATCTCTAAAAATTTTGTAGTGATCAAATCATTAGGAGATGTGTGCCTGATAATGAGTTTCAGTCTGTTCTTAGCTTTTGCCATACCTTTGCATGTGGTGGACATTTTGGTCCTCAACGTACGGCTAGGAAGGTCTTAGACTCTGGATTGTATTGGGTCACTTTATTTAGGGATGCACATATATTTTGTAAATCTTGTGAACAATGTCAGAGAATCGGGAATATTTCCCATAGGCATGAGATGCCCCAGCAGCCTTTGATATTCTGTGAGATTTTTGATGTCTGGGGTATTGACTTTATGGGGCCTTTTCCTGTTTCTTTCGGTTTTGTTTACATCTTACTTGCTGTGGATTATGTGTCTAAGTGGGTGGAGGCGAAAGCCACCCGTACTGATGATTCTAAAGTTGTTGTGGATTTTGTTAGATCAAACATTTTCTGCAGATTTGGCATTCCTAGGGCCATCATCAGTGATCAGGGTTCACATTTCTACAATCGGACCATGACAGCTTTAATGAAGAAATATGGTGTCATGCATAAGGTTTCGACCCCTTACCACCCTCAGACCAATGGGCAAGCTGAAGTCTCCAACAGGGAGATCAAGCGTATCTTGGAGAAGACTGTCCAACCTAATCGGAAGGACTGAAGTTTGCGACTCGAGGATGCTCTGTGGGCATACTGGACTGCTTTCAAGACACTTATTGGGATGTCTCCCTACCGGATAGTTTTTGGCAAAGCCTGCCACCTTCCAGTGGAGCTTGAGCACAAGGCCTATTGGGCGGTCAAGCAGTGCAACCTTGATTTGAGCCAAGCCGGGTCCCAGAGAAAGCTTCACCTCCAAGAGCTTGAGGAGCTTCGTTTGGATGCTTATGAGAGCTCCCGCCTTTACAAGGAAAAGACCAAGCGGTTTCATGATAACATGGTGTTGAGGAAGGAGTTCTCTATTGGCCAGAAAGTTCTTTTGTATAACTCTCGCTTAAAGCTCATGCCTGGCAAGCTCTATTCTCGGTGGCTTGGTCCATTTGTTGTCACCAAGGTTTTTCCTTATGGTGCAGTGGAGATAGCGAGTGAGTCCACCAGCAAGGCTTTCAAGGTGAATGGGCATCGCCTCAAGCCATTTTATGAGGCCGCTCAGGAGGACATAGTGGAGGAGGTCCACTTGCAAGATGCCATCTACCTCCCCTGATAAGGATGTTTCTTCTCTCTCTTTTACTTTACTTGTCCTTATGTGACTGCTTGCTATTAATTTTCATCTGGTGCTACTTTTTGAAGTTTTTACATTGAGGACAATGTAAAATTTAAGTGTGGGGGAGAGATTTCTGTATAGTTTAGTTGCTTTATTTCTGTTTAGTTGATTAGTTTAGTTGTTTCTGTTCTTGCTATTTTTTCTATTTTTGTTATCATTTTTCTGTTTTAATTACCCTCTAATGATGTTGTAGAAATTGTAAAGTTGTAAGTTTAAAGTAATTACATTTCAAGGTTCATAGCATGATTGAATAACTTGTTTTCCATCCTTAATTTCACATGCTTGGTTTTAGATGTTGGATTGGTGATTAAGTTTGATAGATACATGCATGCCTTGTGAGATTTTGAGCTTTTGATGAATGGATTTAGCAAATGTGCCATTCTTTTCCTTCTTGTGTGATTTCACTCATGAAATTTGTTAACTCTAGAACTTGCTTGATTCTTTTTGAGGCTACATTTTCATTTGCATACATGAACATAATTGAAGGATTCTTTTTTGATTTAGCTACTTTGCCAAATAGCCAACCTTGTATTATTTTCTTTTGATTACCCCTATTGAGCCTATTTGCCTATCTTTGATCTTAGCTCATTATATGCCTATGTACAAAAATACCATGTTGTTACCTTACCTTAAGGAATGTGAGAGCATTGGTTCATTGTCTTGAATGAGCTCTTATGCTTGTGGGTAATTAATAGTACAAGTGTGGAAGTTGTGAATTCTAATGTGCAAAGTATTATGTGAAAGAAAGAAAAAAAGAGAAAATTGGTTCTGAAAAAAAAAATTTGAATTGTGAAAAATGAAAAGGAAAAGAAAATGAAAGAATATGTGCAAAAGAAGGAGAATATGCTTTACACACTTGGAATTTAATGCTTGTCATTTGAGTTCCTCCCTAGTGTTCTTTTATTCTCTTTGAGTTTTTACCTTGTGATATCCATTTTGACTCATTCATTTACAACCTTAAATAAAGTCCTCTTGATTTGTGTGTACATTTGTTTGAGTAGTGGAGAAGTAGAAGATAAGCAAGCTTATGGTAGTGCATCTCTTCATGAGTTTGATTGAGTGAAGTACCTAATTTCTAAACACTTGAGGGATTGAGAGTAAGAGTATATATTGTGAGGATCTATCATTCTTGACTTATGCTTTCCAATTGAAGTTACCTTGTTTGTTGATTTTGGATGAGAAAAAATTTTATTTCATGAATGCTGTGACTTCCTTGAATCTTTAATTGCTCATCTTACTTATGGTATGAACTTCTGCATATCTTAAATATCATTGGGAGGTGATTCTTTAGTTTTTAAATTTGTTTTTGTTTCCTTGTTCTTGCTTTTCTTAGTTTTGGAATTCTAGTTTGCCCGAGACGTGCAAAAGCTAAGTGTGGAGAAATTTGATGAACACACTTTTTATACAATAGTTATCTCTCATACTTAGTCTTTTAAACCTCTTTTGGGCTGAATTGAGTAGACTTGGACCTCATTTGATGACCTTGGATCTATTTGTGCCTAATTGCAATTTCCAGCAACACTGAGCATTTTATGTCTCTGTGTTTCGTGCATATCTTGAGTTTTGTATGTCTAAAAATTCCAAGTCATACCTTGTAGGAAAGCTGAGAGAATTTTCTACAACTTTCTTTCAGGGCTTCAAAGCCAATTCGGACGTCCAGAAGGTCATATGCAGCCTGGAAGCTAGAGAAGATATGTTGTCGCAGGATCCTGAACTACATGCAGTGTTTGAGCCATAACTTGAGCTGTATATGTCATATGGACTTGAAACTGGTACCATTGGAAAGCTAACAGACAGAGCTTCAATTGTTATGAAGACTGGTTCACCATATTTTATATTGAAGATGGTCTTATTTGCAGTCGAATTTGGCTGATGGTTCCAGACACCTATTGGCACTTAAATGGGCCTAACTTCCTCATAACAAGTCCAAATGGGCCCAAACCAAAGCCCAATTAAAGCTAAGGCCCATGGGAACAAGTGTTCCCTAAGGGCAATTTGGGTGTGCATGTAATTTTGGAGGTCTATATCAGCACAAAGGGGCAGCCGAAATTCATATCAACTCATTTAGATATTTTAGACAGCTTTTGAGCTTTCCTTAGTCTTTAAGTTTTCTCTTTAGATATTTTGTAAGAACTTGGCTTCTCTTGTTCATGGAGGGCTAATTCATCAAATCAATTCAGGTTTTGGCTGTTCTGATTATTGGTTTTGAGATTATGTGTTGTTGTTATTCATTTAGTTGTTAATCAAGTTCTTTAAATCCTCTGAAATATTCTGTTTGAATTGCTTAATTCGGATTTGGATTTTCATATTCTGTTTGCATGTGATAAAAGAGGATTGTATGGTTAATTAATGGTTCTAAGCTTGGACGGATTAATTACCTTGGCTGGATTCTGGACTTAGGTTAAACTGGACTTGAATGTTTGCTTAATTCATTTAGTCTCCTGTTGAACCGAATTCTGGTTGCTTAACCAGTGGACATCCATAGAACATTGAGAGGCTTCTTGATATGTTTTAAAGGCCAAGAACATGGTTAATAATTAAATAGATCATTGGAAATCAAGGATGGATCAAAATCAGAATTAGTTAAGACTTGGATTGGTTGTTTTCCCTAAAACTTTACCACTTACAATTAATTTCTGTCAAACACTTGAACAAACAAAACCCCCTTGTTGATATGGTTCTTAATATGATTTACTAAATAGAACAATCCTTAGGTTCGACTTAGGGCTGCCTTATGCTACAAGTAGTTTAGGTAATCGACCTTAAACTTTAACTAATTTGAGGAGCCTCGGCAGCTTATCACTTATCACACGAGCTGAAATGACCAAAATATCCCTTTTATGTTACATGGTTATTATATTTATATATGCATGATTGTAGTTATAAATATATGGTTCTTTTTTTTTTTAGCATGTGGTTATCATGTTTAAATATAAACAAAATAATCATATATATACAATAGCCACATAGTAGTAAAAGGTATTTTCGTCATTTCGCCCCGTGTGTTTGGCACTTCCATGAAAAGCTGAAAATTTCCAAACTTCTCTACTTTTTTGTTTGAAGTGCTGAACTTGAGAATAATTTTCTTTATTTTGTATAATAAAAACAAACGTAACTTGCTAAAAAAAATGAAGAAAAATTAACAAGGTTTGACTAGTTCCCCTGTCGAGAGTTTTAAATATTTTATGTATCATTGATTTTATGATTTCATTTTTATAACAACTAACTTGTGGCCTTGTGCCTGTCTAGTAAAGGCACTAATGAAGATTTTTTTGTATGGGCTTAGCTAATTAGGGTGCAAAACCAATTGTATAAGTATACTTCCACACTTAATTTTTTTTAATCCTATCAAATATTTTGATTGCACTCATGATTTGATAACTTTAGGAAAAGAAAAAACAAAAACAAAGATAACTCCAAATGATATTCATCGACAAATATTAGCAAGATAGAGGAACGTCCGGGAAGAGGAAGTGAAGATGGACTCCGGTATCACATGAGAAATACTGTTGAGTGCTTCTACGAAGAGAGAAGGAGTTTGTATGAGTACCTCTTTCCTAATGAATTAAGAGTCTAATTAATATATCAAATTTGACTTGCATAAAAAAAGAAAAAAGAAGAAAAAAACACTTGCCAACAGGTGCATAAAAGAAAAACAAACAAACGCTTGCCAAGAGGCACTTGGTGCAATTGTGAGAAATTCAGACTCTTCTCTCAATGGCTTAGGTTTTGAGGCCCTAAAAATCTATTGGTAAGACATTCTACATGAGCATGCCTTTGGTTCTAGAGTAATCTAGTTAGTCCCTACATTTTTTGTTTACCAGAAAAAAAAAAAAAAACACACACACACACACACACATTTGAATATGGGTGTTTTAAACAAAGAATTAAACTAAAAGTCGTTAAGAAAGAGTGTAGATAGACAATTGAGAATGACTAATGGAGATTGGTTCAGTTGGTTAGAATCGAAGTACTTAATTTGTCTAAGTTTGAATCTCACTGTTAACAGTCTCCTTTTGATAAGTAATTTGTAAATACTATTGTGAGCTCTCGCTGAAGTTTGGGGTATGTCATGGCCAGCCTCCCTTTATCCTAAATTTTAATGTACAAAAAAAAGAGAGACAANTGTAAATACTATTGTGAGCTCTCGCTGAAGTTTGAGGTATGTCATGGCCAGCCTCCCTTTATCCTAAATTTTAATGTACAAAAAAAAAAAGAGACAATAACCTAAGCTAATCTTTAACATTGTGGTTTCTATTAAATATAAAATTATTTTTGAGTGTATACTTAATTGTTTAAGTTTTTATTAATTTCTAAATAAGTAAATAGCCATAAAGTGCTTGTGCTTTATTATCTATATGTGACAATATCACAATTAAGTTCTCTGAAGTGTCTTGCTAATTAAGCAGCCAAAGGACTGTGTACCGGACTACGCACGGAACAATTAAATATACATTCATAGCACAGATAAAATAAAAAAAAAAAAAATATATACATTTATAGCGAGACCACAAGGTTAAAGATTAGCTTCCATTGAATCACGTATTGATTTGTTTGAATATCCAATATTAATCACGTATCATATATTTATTATTTCAAAATTATCCTTATAATTATTCTTTTTTTTTTTTTTTTGTGTTGGTTTTGGTATGTATGATGACTATTCTGTCTATTTTTACATAATCCAAAGTACAAAAGGATGAGATTAGGAAATCAAAGCTCTTACAAAGAATTATTATTGGGGGATTTTTAGAAACATGTCAACACAAGATTCATGATACCATGAAAAGAGGGGAAAGGGCAAAAAAAAACGATGGACAGTTTTAACTAAGACCAATATTCTTAAATTAAGGGATCCGAGTCCATTAACAATTTGAAACTAGAAGTTTAAAAGTGAGTTTTTTTCTTGAATTTTAATCCATTAAATTTGAAAGTAATTTTGAATCAAATTCTGCCTACTTATTGGAGAGAATAAATTGTAAAATTTTTTTTTGTCAAAATTATGGGAACTTATTATAACNTTATAAATAAAATATAAAAATAAGATATATATATATTTATATATATATATATATATATATATATATATATATATATATATATATATAACGATTTAAAAACGATTTGCTGGAGATTTTTTCATTATTGGGATCTTGTGTCTTTATCAAAATTTTTTATTGTCTATTTTCCCCTTAATTTTCTTTTCATGTTACTTGAATAATGAATAATATAGGGAAAAAAATCAAAACCATATTTTTTCCATTAGTGAGCTGAGTCTATGGACCCTATCAGTTCTCCTATTCCTCTTTTTTCCATTCTCTTTTCGTAAATTATACAAAACCATCTTCAATTTTTGACTTATATGTGAAAAATTCCTTAAAACACTTAAAAATATGTAATAAATCCTCTAAGCTTTATATTTTGTGCACATGTGAATAATGTATTTAGTTGAATTATGATCTTCCCATGTTTCAGAATTTTGTGCACTTCGAGCCCGGTTGTGAATATCATGAACAGCTACCAAAGTTTCTTCTTGGATCTCCTAAGCTAGAAGTTCTCAAAATTCTTAAGTTTGGTGTACTGAGTATGAGGAAATTTTCTGTTTTATCACTTTTGAATCTGCATTACTTGAAAATGTTTGTCTGATTTTGTCAGGCAATAGCCCAATGTGGACCTGAATTTAGCTGGATGTCACCACAGGTTCTTCCTCAATGTCTTAAATTGTATCTTAAAGTGTTTTCTTATCACGGATACAGTGGATTAAACGATGAAGTAAAAGTGCTGCCTATATTCTAAGGAATGCAACTGTATTGAAGAGAATGAGATTCACTATTCATAGATTTTTAAATTTGGAGGA
Organism: Cercis canadensis; assembly: GCA_003255065.1. Classification (NCBI taxonomy): domain Eukaryota; kingdom Viridiplantae; phylum Streptophyta; class Magnoliopsida; order Fabales; family Fabaceae; genus Cercis; species Cercis canadensis. The sequence continues at coordinate 311,971 of QAOA01004753.1, forward strand.
AAAAATTCAAGCAATTAGAAAACTATCAATTTTACCAAGAAGTTCCAAGACCTGTGAAGTGGTTTTTCATTGAGATGTATTTGTTAAAGGTATGGATTTAATTCCTTCCCCAGTTTTGTTTAAAGGCCACCATATGATTTAAGGTGTGTTTATAATAAGATTACAAATTTGGATAACCACTAAACCAATTCCAATGGATAATTCAATAAAAAATTTTATAGCACTTAAAAAGACCATATAGACAAGTTTTCAACAATTCTAATCGAATTATAATTTGGATAACCACTAAACCAACAACAACAGGTGATCTAATAGAATTTCTTACTTTGTGTGTGCACCACCCCCTCTGCTCGTGCTTCGGCTTGGGGACCACTACTAGTGATTCTAAAAACATGGCATCGATCACCAAGGCAGGGTTTATCGCCTTCACATCTTTATTAATTAGAGTTAAAAGGCAATTAATTGGGGATCCAAGAGCATATGCGAGGATGGATCATGGATTGAGTTGGATAAGGAGAAGTACGAATTCCCTCATCAAACGCTGTTTTCTTCGCATTTTGACACCTTACTGGCCTTTCCATTTTGTTTTTTCCTTCTTTGTTTGGCACTCAGTCTCTCCAACTCTGTCATGTTGGAACTGTGGATTTTTTTGGCAAGCAAAACAAAAAAGCCCAATAAGGACACAATTCGTTGTAACTTGTAATGAAGTCTCATTAGCCCAAAAAATAAAAATTTGTAATAATGAAGTCAATGCTTAATAAGCCCTAGTTTAGGCCGACACGAGCACTAACGGCTATACTATTACTGTATTTCTCAAACAACAACCCCAAAACATTGAGGGATATCCTTTTTATTTTCAAAAATGATATTTAGTAAGGAAAAATCATTCAAATTGTTGTCAACAGTGATATGAAAAATATAATCACTCTTAGATATACAAATGATATCACTTTATTTTATCCAACTACCATTTTTGGAGCCGAGAAATTTTAGACAAATGACAATGCTATTTCTTTTCAAAATAAACACAGATAGTTGAATCCGAAATTATATATATAAAAAAAGAATAAAATTATTTATAGGTTCCTTAAATTGGGTATTGTACTATATATTAAACTAGTTTGCAAATAACCATACTTATGTCCACGATAACCTAAAATCATAAGTGTGGTTACTATGTTATACTTTATATTAGTTTGAAAATAACTAAATGATAATCACTTAACCTAAGTGTGGTTAACATGTGAAAATTTACTATGTAAAAATTAAAAAAATTCTCTCAAAATGAGATTTTTGAAAATTCGGCCTTGTAGTCATAGAGTTATAGACATTAGTCAACAAATATTCAATATTTGAAGAGATTTTTTTTTTTTGAGAAAAAAAAAGGTGATAATTTGAGAGAGTTAAAATAAAACATGTCCTAGTTCNAAAAAAAAAAAAAAAAAAAAAGGGAAGAAGATCTAAATGCCTTTTTCTTTGTTATTTTTATGGGGAATTCTGCATTTGCAACTGTGTACAAATTTTGTTTGAGAATTAATTACTCCTATATATCTACATGAGTAGTTGATTGATTATCAAGTGTATATATATAGTTTTGTGGTGCTACTGCATTCAGGTGATTAATCCCGCGCATGCCATGATGTGGAAGAGTAAATATGATTGTATGATCCTTGTGATGCGGTTTTTGTTCAAAATATAAAAAATAATAATAAAATATTCTGGTTAGTGCTGCTAGAGCACACGATATATTATATTATACATTATGTTCACCACATAATTAAGGCATGTGATTTTACGCTTTAATGTAAAGCCATCTAAAATAACTTAGCTTAAAGATTCAGTATACAAAGGTAGAAACAAAGAAAAATTCAAACATGCAAACTTGACTTGAAAGCAACATCTAAGACATATAAAGCTATATATAAAGCATCCCCCTCTCCCCATTCATTCACATCCCTCAATTATCAAAATCTTGTTATTGTCTAATATTGAGAAATCAATATGTCCAAAACACTTGTCCTGGCCTGCTCCATTTTCCTATGTCTATGTGTGTTTTCAGCTTTTGGGCGTGACTTATCCATCATAGGGTATTCGCCAGAGGACTTGAAGTCCATGGATAAGCTGATTGAGCTGTTTGAATCATGGATGTCCAAACATGGCAAGATTTATGAGAGCATTGAGGAGAAGTTGCGTAGGTTCGACATTTTCAAGGATAACCTGAAGCACATAGATGAGACAAATAGGAATAGCAGTAACTACTGGCTTGGGCTGAATGAGTTTGCTGATTTGAGCCACCAAGAGTTTAAGAACAAGTACCTTGGCCTCAACCCTGAATTGTGTAGAAAGAGACAGTCCTCAGACGAGTTCACTTACAGAGATGTTGTTGATTTGCCCAAGTCTGTGGATTGGAGAAAGAAAGGTGCTGTTACTCAGGTCAAGAACCAAGGCTCATGTGGTAAGTGCTACCTGCCAAAACTTTTTATTTTATTTTTCCATTGACAATTTGGCGTGGTGACGTACGGCCATGCATGGTCTTGAATTGAGGAATATATATATACCTATTACATTCCATTACTACTTACTAGAGTTAATTTGTGATGATGGTGCAGGTAGTTGTTGGGCATTTTCAACAGTTGCGGCGGTTGAGGGAATAAACCAGATTGTGACAGGAAATTTAACATCTCTGTCTGAGCAAGAGTTGATTGATTGCGACAAAACTTACAATAATGGGTGCAATGGGGGTCTCATGGACTATGCATTTTCCTATATAGTCTCTAACGGTGGGATTCATAAGGAGGAAGACTATCCTTACATAATGGAGGAAGGCAGCTGTGAGATGAGAAAGGTAATATTTAATTAATTCTCAACAAATTAATCAATTAAACACGTTTCAAAATCATTTTTGATTTTGTGTTTCTCCAGGAAGAATCTAAGGTTGTGACCATTAGTGGTTACCATGACGTGCCAACGAACAATGAACAGAGTCTATTGAAGGCACTTGCCAACCAACCCCTCAGTGTGGCCATAGAGGCTTCAACCAGAGATTTCCAGTTCTACAGCGGGGTATGTAATGTATATTGATCATCTCACTTTCTGTTTCTTTAATTACAACAAACAAACTAATTAATTTATATATAGGGTGTTTTCGACGGTCATTGCGGAAGTGAACTTGATCACGGCGTGGCCGCTGTTGGATATGGGACATCCAAAGGCTTGGATTATATCACAGTGAAAAACTCATGGGGCCCAAAGTGGGGTGAGAAAGGCTACATAAGGATGAGAAGGAACATTAGTGGCAAGCCAGAAGGTCTCTGCGGAATCAACAAAATGGCTTCCTATCCCACCAAAAAGAAATAAGGGCCAATTAACAAGATTTCTCTCGTGTTCACTTTTATCATCATTTCATTTCTATCTCTCTCTATTTCTTAATTAGTTTCCTTACTTGTCTCTTATACCCTTATCTACCAACTGTCTGCCATCATTTCCATCCTTTCCTTTGAATGGAAGCAATGTAATCTCTTTCATATAATACAATTAATTAACTACTCTGATTTGGTTTACTCTTAAGATACTAAATCTCTTTAGTCTTTAATATACAAACTTTTTAACCATCGATATTGATTCATATACAAAATATAAAACATAAATGACTAATGAGATTCTCAGANAATATATATATACCTATTACATTCCATTACTACTTACTAGAGTTAATTTGTGATGATGGTGCAGGTAGTTGTTGGGCATTTTCAACAGTTGCGGCGGTTGAGGGAATAAACCAGATTGTGACAGGAAATTTAACATCTCTGTCTGAGCAAGAGTTGATTGATTGCGACAAAACTTACAATAATGGGTGCAATGGGGGTCTCATGGACTATGCATTTTCCTATATAGTCTCTAACGGTGGGATTCATAAGGAGGAAGACTATCCTTACATAATGGAGGAAGGCAGCTGTGAGATGAGAAAGGTAATATTTAATTAATTCTCAACAAATTAATCAATTAAACACGTTTCAAAATCATTTTTGATTTTGTGTTTCTCCAGGAAGAATCTAAGGTTGTGACCATTAGTGGTTACCATGACGTGCCAACGAACAATGAACAGAGTCTATTGAAGGCACTTGCCAACCAACCCCTCAGTGTGGCCATAGAGGCTTCAACCAGAGATTTCCAGTTCTACAGCGGGGTATGTAATGTATATTGATCATCTCACTTTCTGTTTCTTTAATTACAACAAACAAACTAATTAATTTATATATAGGGTGTTTTCGACGGTCATTGCGGAAGTGAACTTGATCACGGCGTGGCCGCTGTTGGATATGGGACATCCAAAGGCTTGGATTATATCACAGTGAAAAACTCATGGGGCCCAAAGTGGGGTGAGAAAGGCTACATAAGGATGAGAAGGAACATTAGTGGCAAGCCAGAAGGTCTCTGCGGAATCAACAAAATGGCTTCCTATCCCACCAAAAAGAAATAAGGGCCAATTAACAAGATTTCTCTCGTGTTCACTTTTATCATCATTTCATTTCTATCTCTCTCTATTTCTTAATTAGTTTCCTTACTTGTCTCTTATACCCTTATCTACCAACTGTCTGCCATCATTTCCATCCTTTCCTTTGAATGGAAGCAATGTAATCTCTTTCATATAATACAATTAATTAACTACTCTGATTTGGTTTACTCTTAAGATACTACATCTCTTTAGTCTTTAATATACAAACTTTTTAACCATCGATATTGATTCATATACAAAATATAAAACATAAATGACTAATGAGATTCTCAGAAACAGATTAAATCCTCTTCTTCTATATATATTTACAGTCACATACAATGTGAAATAAGTACAAGAGACATAAAAGCATGCATATATGTTTTTTTTTTGTCTTCTCACACACACACACATAATATTGTCGACCACTCAAGTTGTAATAAGTGTACTAGTAATGAGGTTCACACCTTTACTTAACCTCTTATAGGCAATAGAATATTTAATATAAATTTTGACAACAAAATTTATACTTATTACAAATAGGCCCCAATGTTTAAAAAGAAAAACTAAAAAGTCCTATTCTACAAAATTATTGATAAATTAAAAATTCTTTAATTTAATTTTATGCAATTAATTTTAATTGAACGATATTAGTGTCAAATTAAAAAATTTCAATCTCTAAGAAAGTATGGCTAATGGACATAGTTTCAATAATTTTTTCTTGATGCACAATAGACATCCTAGCTTGATATATACTATAGAATATATTCTATTATCTATATCTTACTTTTATTTATCTTATCAAATTTACTTTCTAAGAGGAATTCAGTAATTAGTAAATAGATGTATAAAGTGCCTTAATTTACCGTAATCAAATACTTATGCTTTTGTTCATATTATCAAATTAATTTTATATTAAAATAAAATTATTTACTACCTAAAATTTTGGCCAAATACTATTTTATTTTAAAATAATAGTTTTTTTTTTTCATAGGAGATTATAATATAGTGGAGAGATTAATCATATAAGAGCTCATTTTTTTCATATAAAAAAATGTGAATAGTGTAGCTATAACTTACATAAGATATCTAGTAAAGTGATACTATTAAACTAACATTCTCTTAAGTTGTTTTAACTTTAGTAATTATAACCCATAAAACTAGACAAAGCAAAAAAAAGAAAATAAAAACCCAGTAACCAATCTCTAAGAAAGTATGGCTAATGGGCATAGTTTCAATATTTCTTTTTATAATGCACAATAGAAATCTTAATCAACTAGTCTCTTTCTACTTGTAAAATAACTCTACCTCCAAAGATAATCCTTGGGTGGGCATTAAAATTTAAGTTGCGTGTGCTTAAAGGCACAATTGCTTTTTTGCAGCACTAGTAAAAATACTATACCAAACATTAATTTCATTGTCATGTTCCAAAAAAATTACATACCTTAAAAGGTAAAGTTAGAATATTGACATATATAGAGGTTGTCCTCATGGCTTGTGGGTTTTGTGTTTGAATCCATAGTTATACTCAAAATACCAAAAGACCATATGAAGTGTGGATGGAAATGTCCATTTTTTTTTTTTTGNTATTTTTTTTTTTCTGTTTTCATACATCGAATTTATTAAATATCAATCTTTCTCCTGAACTTGAGTATTTATATTTAAAAAGAATTATTGACACTTGAATGATCATAATCTATGAAATTATGAATCGATTGTCACTTTTCTCTCACAAAAATATATTATTTTACTCAATTTTATATCTCAAAAAAAAAATCATCTCTCTTGTTTNATATATTATTTTACTCAATTTTATATCTCAAAAAAAAAAATCATCTCTCTTGTTTTGATTTTATTGGATTTATGGCCCAAGGGGCTCTCTCTTAGCAAATCTTATTATCTCTTTTCATAAACATAACAAGTACTTAAAAAATAAAGGATTAGGCAAATGAAAAACAAGGTAAATTATCTAATCCATAATTCATAAAATAGTTAAAAGTCACAAAATAAAAAGTGAATTTAATAATACATAATCTATCAATAAATCATATACCATAACTAAAAAGAAACTAAACAAACAGCAACAGCAGTGCAGCACTTTGTGCAAGAAAAAGAAAAAAGAAAAAAGTGTAGATATGCTACAGACGGTGTACATTCTGCCACAAATGATGGAGTTATTTAGCCCCATATTTATACATGGGGTAAGTTAAAATACGATTAATTGAGTCAGAGAGTGAGGTGAAAGGGGGTGATGAGGAGGAGGGTCATAGGGTTCAATCTCATTCTCTTCGAGTGACCTTCCCATGGTTTCTGTGCTGAAGAAAAAAGTGACCAACATTCCCAGTATGCACACCCCTCCACGTATGAGGAAGGATGCCTTCATACCAATTCCCTTGGGATACCCATCTTCCTTCTTATCATGTGAGGCCCACAGAAAGCCAACGAATCCAATGATTGCCCCGACCTTGCCGGCAGCACCCGAAATGCCATGACATGTTGATCTAAACCTGGCAGGGAAAAGTTCAGCAGGGACTATGAAAGTGGTGGTGTTTGGTCCGAAGTTGACGAAGAAGGAAGCAAGGCCGTACAGGACCGTGTACCCTATGTACCCTGCTATATTGCTCCAAAACTTGTCATAAAAAAAACCGATGGCAATATAAACCATTGCCATAAAGAAAAACCCCATCATTTGGATTTTGACTCTTCCCACTCGATCAATGTAATACACCGTGAAGAAGTAGCCAGGGATGGTGGAACATGCCGCAATAATTGCTTGGATCTTGGCAACATTGAATGCTTCCTCATACACATTCACTAGGTCGGCCTTCTTCAGGTGTCGCTCGTATATCTGATACTGGAAGAGGTTGTTGCTGTAGAACACAATGTCCACCAGTAACCATGCCGAGGAACAAGCAAAAAGATCACGACCGTGTCGACGAAAGAATTCCCGAGACAGCAGAGGATACCCTGCTCTCATTGTTGGCAATGGGTTCTCTTCTGCAATCTGGCTAATTGACACGTCCAGCACTCTTTCCATGTCCCTTGCTGCTTGCATCACGTTTTGCTCCACCAACGCTGTATATCTGCACCGCACCAACGTTGAACGAATGCCCCCAGATAATTAAAGAAATAAATAAATAATGTGGGGTTGGGGAAGGGATGCGATGGAGTAAATTACCTGGCAGTTTCGGGCATCATCATTCGCCAATAGTAAGTCATGGCTGCCGGAATTGCACCAAACATGAGTATGAGCCTCCATGCAACATCGGCCGGCGGCGGCGATGGAGTAGATAAAGTAGAGGTTGTGGATGGAAGAGCATCACGGTTAAATATGGAGCAGACGACCATGGTGACGGCGGAAGAGGCCAATATACCAAAGCCCTGCATAGAGAAAACGGCAGCTATGAAAGCGCCACGTGTCTTCTTATTGGCAAACTCCGACATGATAGTAGCGGACAAGGGATAGTCGCCACCGATGCCAAGGCCAAGGAAGAAGCGAAAGAAGGCGAGGCTGACGAAAACGCAGGTGCGGCATGTGGTACAGATGGAGAAGCCGCACCCAAAGGAGCTCAGCACCATCAACATCAAGGCCAGCCCGTACACGCGTCGCCTCCCGATTCGATCTCCCAGCTTTCCGAATACCACTTGACCAATTACTGTCCCCAATAGAGCGATAGCTACCAAGGCCGATACCACTTCGGGTGGGGTTTTCGATCGATTCTGGTTGCGTGGGTCTGGGTCGTAGTAGTATATGCGTCCCAGCATATTCATGATGAGTGTGATTGAGAAGAGGTCGTAAGCATCGGTGAATAGTCCCATACCGGCGATGATAATAGCTTTAAAGTGGTACACCTGGGTCCGGGCCGTGTCTAGGGCTGATAGCACTTTTAACCTCGCCATTAATTAATTCTGAAACAGCCACAGAAAGAGAGAGAAAGAACACTATTGTAGTATTTGTAATAATAAGATCAGTAATGTGGTTGCTGCTATATTATGCCTATGGCATAAGATGTTTACTCATTGAAAGCAGGACTGAGCTTTATGGTATTTTAAAGCAAAGTTTTTGAGTTTGAATCATTGAAATTGTATTTATTGAGAGAAATTTACCAGTATTATTCTTATTTTAAATAGAAATTAATTTCATATTTAAAGAATATTATAATACTTAGTGTAAATTAAAAAAAATAAAAAATAGAGCAATCAATTAATTTAAATTTGTTGTATTGATTAGTAACAGATGATTACTATATACATGTAAATGTAAATAATATTTAATATATATGCGCGCCCGGCAATTACTAGGAAGTTTGTTGTGTTTCATTTATGTGTTTAATTTATTCAGGTCCNACTAGGAAGTTTGTTGTGTTTCATTTATGTGTTTAATTTATTCGGGTCCTCGGTTTTCCAAGTGTATGATTCCATTAAAGATGCGCATCCATTTTTAAGCTAAAATAATTTGCAACCAATTTAATTCATGAGGCTGATCAGTGTCGCTGCCGGTGAGGTGAGCACAAATATGATATACCCTCCTCATGGCATCTTCTTTGGATTTATGCTGAAAGTATGTATAAGGCTCGCTTGTCATTTACTACTTTTTTACTTTTCTTCTTCTTCCTCTAAAAAACAAAAAGAAATAAAATATATTAATTATTATATCACGCGATTTTGTCGATGATTGCCAAGGTTTATATATCTATCTTATCTATATCTAAAGAGACAGCATTCTATTTGATTAATATTATATGACTGTTTTCGCAATCAACTTTTGATCCTATAAAATATATTCTAGGCTCGCTTGTCATTTACCATTTTTTACTTTTCTTCTTCTTCTTCTTCCTCTAAAAAGCAAAAAGGAAATAAAATATTTTCGTTATTATATCACGCGGTTTTGCCGATGGTTGCCAGGGTTTATATATTTATCTTATCTATATCTAAAGAGATGGCATTCCATTTGATTAATATTATATAACTATTTTCGCAATCAATTTTTGGTCCCTATAGGTGTAAATACATAAAAGTACTCATGGGAATTTGTTTCATATTGAGTATAATATTTTATGTACTTGATATACATCACAAAATGCATTTATGTATCATTTTCTTTTTCACGATATGATAAGGGAAACAATAGCTTTATATTTAGGTTGGACAAGCTAAAAAATATAGAGGAGAAAAATCTAATTGACAAAACCATGTGCACTAGTGAAGTAATTCATCATGAGCTTTGAATTAAGAAACTCTGTTTCAGATGAGCCTAATTTAATTTAAAAAAAAANAAATCTAATTGACAAAACCATGTGCACTAGTGAAGTAATTCATCATGAGCTTTGAATTAAGAAAATCTGTTTCAGATGAGCCTAATTTAATTTTAAAAAAATACAATTGCTTGTTAAGACCAACAATTTGCTGTACGGTTGCTTCTATTACCAATTCTAATCCTAGAAATTACATTTCTTTAAATTTGTAATCGTTGTCCATTATGAAAAAAACAAGGATAAAGAGATAAGAATGATTGAGAATGATCAAAGTTGGCAGCTTTAGAGGAGCCAAGAGACAAGTGGATCATTGGTTTCAAATGGGTATTCAATTTTTTTTTTTTTTATTGAAGATGGCTCACTTCAAAAGCACAAGGTAATACTTTTATAAAAAGGCTTCAGTCAGCAAATAGGTATATACTTGAACTAGACCCTTGCACCCATTTCTCGAATAGAGATAGTATAGACTTTCTTAGCTCTTGCTAATCATTTAAAACCCTTACAGGTTTTCTTACAAAGGAACTTGAAGGAAAACCATATGTAAAGCAAATACAAGACTATATCATTGAAGGGCAAGAACCAAGAAGAGAAAGTGTATCACCTTTAAAAGACAATTTATTGCCTAAAAAAGGTCCAAAAGGTTTAAATTGTAAGGTAGATAGCTATTTACAACAGAATCAATTCCAAAGGGTTCCAAGTGAGCCCTCTCTATAATTATGTCAACCTTTCTCTTTTTTTTTTTTTCGTTGAAAAAACTTTCTCATTTTAAAAGCTAACTTTGTGTGGTAGATATTCCAGAAATCAGTGGGTTTGTTAAGATCCTCAATATCATCATGTTGGAAAAAATGAAAAAAAGGAAGAGCATCTAACAACCCTGTTGGGTAATCAAATATTGGTTTGTGCGAGGTTCATGGTAGAAAAACTTACTTGTAACAATTTATTTACAAGGCTCTTTTTCTTTGCAGTTGTTACTGCTTCATCAAAGTAGGAGGCTTTTTCATCAAACCTAGAATCAAAGAAATATAGTGAGCTTACTTAATAAGGCGAATTCTTTGTAGTCTTTGAAGATTGAACAAAGTAATACATATATAAAGGTTGAGGTGAACTAGTTAATGGTTCGAAGAGTAAGATAGTCTCTTGACGTGAACCGGGTCGCAGGAGAATTTATGGACCGGAAAGAGCATAATAAGGTCCAGAAGAAAAAATGTCACAATGGGTTTCTTTTAGTAAACATGGCATAACTTTCAGCTCGGGTGAAGTTACGGGGCTCATGACCCGGTGTTTTGAAGCTCGTTCAAAGGCCAATACCGTGGCAACCCAATTGAGGCTGTTTTCAGGCCCAAAATCTTTCAAAAATGTCTGTTTTGTAATTTGCTGATATCTTTTGTAATCTTTTAGGGTTTCCTTTTGGTACTTAAGCTTTATGTTTTGCTTGTAGCCGTATTCAGAATATTATTCAATTTTTTTGAGATTATATAGTTTGTGTTTGAGGTTCCTTTGATTACTTTCTCCCTGCGTCATCTCTGAACTCACTTCACATGCCCAAATGTGTTTCCTGAGGAACATTAAGAAAATATGACCAAGACAGAACCCTTAAAAGGAGAACTATTGACCATTAATAATAACGCATTTTAACTAGCATGTAAAATAATTTGATTGTTTCAGTTTGTTATACTAATATGAGACCAACTGAATGACCGTATGGCAAATGACATCATGACCAAATAAATTAATTTAGAAAAAACTATCATTTTGACTCTTGAAAGATGTATAAATCTCTGAATGTTCAAAATTAAATATTTCAATGGGCGGCATAATTAGCAGTTGCACAGAATGCCCACCAACAGCTTGATAATCGAGTTTATAGAGATGTTACCTTGAAACAATTTGAATATTCAGGGATTCAGTTGAGTGAAATAAAAGAGTAGGGACTAAATTAAGAAAGTGTGTGCATATTTTATGGACTAATATGATAGTTTTTTTTTTTTTAGTTTAAAATAAGCGAAATTGAAACTATGACTATATTAGTAAGACATAACCTAAATGTTAATATTGAACGTAAGAACGTAGATAAGACATAAAATGAAATAATAATTTTTTTTATTGGAATGAAAGTACTAACTTTGACAGATAATTGTGGAGAATTGAATTAACTTTATTACCAAAATCACGAATGAAGCCATACTGTGCTGCATCCTTGCATAAGTTTCTCCAATCCTGGGTAGTCAATATAAAGTCATTTAAAAGATACATATGAAAAATCAAATCAAGACGTGCTGCTATATGAAAGCAGTTAGTTTACACACCTCATCATTCACTTCGAAAGAATCATACAGTTCATCGGTAATCTGATCACAGCGCATACTTGCCACCAAAACCTGTAACAAATGAAACTTTTATATTTGTCAAGCCAAGAATAGAAAGGAAACAATAACAGAACACTGACAAATATACAAAATGTTATTTGAGATCGCAAAAGTTGCTTGTATAATTAAAACTTGCAGAGTCAAATGAATGAAATAGTTCTCTTCTAATTTAGCAGAAAATGAAATAATTCTCCTCTAAAAATAATACTATTACCTCACTCTGATTGAGGTGGTGTTATCAAAGTTATCCTAAAAAAAGAAATTAATGGATAGAGTTAGAGTTTAGGTAAATTCAGTCAAATTTAATTAGTGATTTGTGAGTACAATGTAAAATCATGTAACAATTGTTTGAGTGTAGCTTTTTTTTTTTTTCTCGAAATAGGAGCTATTTGATACAACGGCAGAGGGGTACTTTAATCTGGCATATGACCTCGAAGTGTAACTCAATTACAATATAGGTGAGCTTTATATACCTCCAAATAATTTTTCCAAAGAAAAATAATCACCTTATGGGCAGGAAGATTTAGGTCCTTATTATCCATGATGTCTTGCCAGATATTCTTTGCACTAATAGTAAACCCTGAAGCTGGCTCTTTTCCATCCTTAGTATCTGCAAGCCCACCAGGTGCAGTGGAACGGGTAAATCGTCTCTTTAAGTCCTCAACCT
>QAOA01004753.1:331320-367233 GCA_003255065.1 Cercis canadensis
TTTTTTTTTTTTTTTTTTTTTTTTTTTCACGCTGAAGGGCCAGCGCCCAGCATTGGCTTGGCCGAGACTGGCTTCTTTTGGATCCCAAATCAGTTAAATCATTATACCACTAAGCAAAGATCAAGTTAAGCTTAGTTTTAGCCCAAAACCATACATTTAACTTAGAAAACCAAAACACACTTCAAGCAAATTTAAACTAAGAGCAAACAACCACAAAAACAACATATTATATAAACCTAGCACAACAACCAAGCAAAGAAAACCAACACAATTAAAGGGAAAGAACACCAAACTAAAAGGAAATAAACATAAGAACAACTAGTCATGCAAAGAAAAGGGAAATTAATTTCAATCAAAACTAATCAACCATTAAAGCGAATAGAGATAAAGAGCTTGGGTTGTCTCCCAAGAAGCACTTAGTTTATAGTCCTAAGTTGGACTTTCTCGGAACGGTTCACTTGGGATCTTCAAGGGTGAAGGAAGATTTGGGGAAATCTTTCACACCATCAATGTAGCTCTTGAGTCGCTGACCATTAACCTTAAACTTTCTGTCCATACTTTGAATTTCCACAGCTCTATGTGGGAATACTTGAACCATGGTGAAAGGGCCCGACCACCTAGATCTTAATTTTCCAGGGAAAAGCCTCAAACGAGAGTTAAAAAGAAGGACTTGTTGCCCAGGGGCAGAGTCACGCTGCACAATATGTTTGTCATGCCATTTCTTCGTCCGCTCTTTATAAAGCTTAGCGTTCTCGTAAGCCCCCTGACGAAACTCTTCCATTTCATTCAGTTGAAGACAGCGCTTTTCACCAGTAACTTGAAGATCAAAGTTTAGCTTTTTGGTGGCCCAATACGCATGATGTTCTAACTCAACAGGCAAATGGCAGGCCTTACCAAACACCAACCGGTATGGGGACATACCAATTGGAGTCTTAAAAGCCGTGCGATACGCCCAGAGTGCATCATCAAGCTTTTTAGACCAATCCTTTCTGTTGGCATTAACTGTCTTTTCTAGGATCCACTTCAGCTCCCTATTTGAGATCTCCACTTGACTACTTGTTTGAGGATGATAAGGAGTGGCTACCTTATGCTTTACCCCGTACTTGGCCAATAAAGTCTCGAACTGCTTATTGCAGAAATGCTTCCCCCCATCACTGATAATTGCTCTCGGGGTTCCAAACCGAGTAAAAATATGCTTTCGGAGGAAAGTTACTACCACTCGAGAGTCATTGGTAGGTAATGCAGCAGCCTCAACCCATTTGGAGACATAGTCAACCGCTACTAGAATGTATTGGTTATTGAAGGAGGATGGGAAGGGTCCCATGAAATCAATGCCCCATACATCAAAAAGTTCTACTTCCAAGACAATGGTCAGGGGCATCTCATGACGGTTAGAAATATTGCCCGTCCGCTGGCATTTGTCACAAGAGGACACAAAGGTATGAGCATCTTTGAACAATGATGGCCAATAAAATCCCGACTGAAGAACTTTGGCAGCAGTACGATTAGCTCCAAAATGACCTCCATACTCTGACGAATGGCAACAATGAAGAATATGATCCATCTCCGCTTCAGGGACACACTTTCTGATGATCTGATCAGAACAATGTTTGTAGAGAAACGGGTCATCCCACAAATAGTGCTTCACATCAGAGTAAAACTTCTTCCGCTGGTGACTAGTTTGCTCCGGTGGAAGTGTCTTGGTTGCTAGAAAGTTTGCAAAATCTGCAAACCAAGGGGACTGTCCAGCTTGGATACGATAGAGCTGCTCATCAGGGAATGCATCCTCAATTTGTGGAGTGGAAGGTGCCTGCTGCTCATGTGGTTCTAACCGTGACAAGTGATCCGCCACCACATTCTCTTTGCCTTTTTTATCATTAATTTCAAGGTCAAACTCCTGAAGTAGAAGTACCCACCGAATGAGCCTGGGTTTTGCATCTTTCTTCTCAATCAAGTACTTGATAGCTGAGTGGTCAGTAAAGACTATCGTTTTGGTGCCAATCAAGTACGGCCTGAACTTATCAAATGCAAAGACCACTGCCAATAGCTCCTTTTCAGTGGTGGCATAGTTCATTTGTGCAGGATTCAAAGTGCGACTCGCATAGTAGATGACATGAAAATGCTTAACCCGACTCTGTCCCAAAACAGCCCCTATGGCGAAATCACTAGCATCGCACATCAACTCAAAAGGGAGATCCCAATCCGGAGCTACAATAATAGGAGCAGAGATTAAGGCTTTCTTCAGAACCTCAAATGCCACTAAACAATCTGCATCAAATAGGAAGGGAACCTCCTTAAGAAGTAAATTACACAGGGGTTTTGTGATCTTAGAGAAATCCTTAATAAACCGCCTGTAGAACCCAGCATGCCCCAGAAAACTTCACACACCTTTAACCGTGGTAGGAGGAGGTAATTTTTCAATGATGGCAATCTTCGCCCTATCCACTTCAACACCAGCAGCAGAGATTTTGTGGCCCAAAACGATGCCCTCTGTCACCATGAAGTGACATTTTTCCCAGTTGAGCACCAGATTTGTTGCCTCACACCTTTTGAGAACTGATGAGAGATTGATCAGGCAAGTGTCAAAAGACTCCCCAAAGACTGAGAAGTCATCCATGAAAACCTCAATGAAGCGCTCCACCATATCAGAAAATATCGCCATCATGCATCGCTGAAAAGTGGCCGGTGCATTGCATAACCCAAAAGGCATGCGCCGGAAAGCGAAAGTACCATAAGGGCAGGTGAAGGTAGTCTTCTCTTGGTCTTCAGGTGCGATGGAGATCTGATTATAGCCCGAATACCCATCCAAGAAGCAATAGTAAGGATGTCCAGCTAGCCGATCGAGCATCTGATCGATGAAAGGAAGAGGAAAATGGTCCTTTCGAGTGGCTGTGTTGAGCTTCCTGTAGTCGATACATACTCGCCACCCTGTCACCGTCCTTGTAGGAATTAACTCATCCTTCTCATTTTTTATCACTGTTATCCCACCTTTCTTGGGAACCACTTGCACCGGACTGACCCACGCACTGTCGGAGATAGGATAGATGATCCCTGCATCCAGAAGCTTCAGTACCTCTGCTCTCACTACCTCTTTCATGTTAGGGTTCAACCGGCGTTGGTGTTCCACAGACGGTCGGTAACTATCCTCCATCAGAATCTTGTGCATGCACAAAGAAGGGCTTATACCTCTGATATCAGCAATGGACCACCCGATGGCAGTCTTGTGCTCCCGAAGCACTCTCAGTAGCTTATCTTCCTGATCGGTCGTCAAAGAAGCAGAAAGAAAGACTGGCAGAGTAGATGAGTCTCCCAGAAACCCATATTTCAGATGCCCCGGTAACTGTTTGAGCTCTAAAGTCGATGGCTTGTGAATGGATGGCACTGGTCTACTGGCCCCTTTTCCTAGCTCTTCAAAGGAACGGTGGATAAAAATAGGAGCGGTGGCCTCAAGTTGACTCACAACCGCTCGAATCTCTGGATCATCAGGAGGAGAACTGCCAAGCAAGCATGCCTCAAGCGGTTCTATAGGACTTGTCCCTCTAACAAGATCTCTGGTACACTCATCAATGGTGTCAAGTCTGAAGCAGCTATCACCATCCAAGGGGTACTTCATGGCTTTGAAGACATTGAATGCTACTTCCTCATCTTGTACCCGCAAAATTAACTGTCCTTTTTGCACGTCAATCAGAGTCCTCCCTATAGCTAAGAATGGTCGACCAAGAATAATTGGGATTTCTTGGTCTTCCTCCATGTCCAGAACAATAAAGTCAGTAGGGAATATGAACTTATCCACCTTGACTAGGACATCTTCAATTATACCCCTGGGGTAATTGATTGATCGGTCAGCTAGCTGCAATGAGACTGTCGTAGGTTTCGCTTCTCCAAGACCCAATTTCCAGTAAACTGACAAAGGCATCAAATTAATACTAGCACCTAAATCACAAAGGGCTTTACCGAAAAAAGAATTACCAATAGTACAAGGTATAGTAAAACTCCCTGGATCTTTCAATTTAGGTGGTACTTTCTTTTGAAGAATAGCGCTGCACTCCTCAGTAAGTGCTACAGTCTCAAAGTCTTCCAGCTTCCTTTTGTGTGATAGTATATCCTTCATAAATTTGGCGTAACTGGGCATCTGTTCAAGAGCATCAGCAAATGGTATGTTGATGTGAAGCTTCTTGAATACTTCCAGAAACTTAGAGAACTGTGAGTCCAGCTTTTTCTTTTGCAATCTCTGAGGGAATGGTAGAGGTGGAACATAGGGGGGAGGATTGTCTGGAAACAATTTAGATGTATTCTCCACAGGTGCTACTGGAGTCTCCACTGGAGTGGTGTCTTTCACCTCAGGCTCAACTGGCGTACACGGGAGCTTCTTGGTAGTGTCAGAGGGTTCATCCAAGGTCTTACCACTACAAAGGGTAATAGCCTTGATGTGTTCCTTGGGGTTAAGAATGGTATCACTAGGTAAAGAGCCCCTGGGTCTTTCAGCCAATTCCCTTGCCATCTGCCCCACCTGAGTCTCTAATTTCCTAATGGATGCATCTTGATTACGAAACCCACTCCTTGTTTCATCCATAAACGTTATGGTTTTTTGAATGAAGGCTGAGGTTTGGGTTGTTAATTTCTCTAGTGCACTTTCCAAAGTGGAATTCTTCTCATTAGGTTGGGGTTGTGAAGTTGAACTTGGAGGAGGCTGTTGTGGAGATTGATAGGAGTAGTTAGATCTTTGAGGAACTCCTTGATTTCCCTGATTACCCCAAGAGAAATTTGGGTGATTCCGCCACCCTGGGTTATAGGTTGGGGCATACGGGTTATTCTGAGGTCATGGGGGATTACCCATATAGCTGACTTGCTCTTGAGAAGGAGAGCTAAACATATTACCAGGACACTCCCCATTTGCATGATAACCTGAACAGAAATCACATACACTTGGAGGGTGACTCACAACATTAACATTCATAGTCTCAAATCTCTTGGAGAGGTCAGACATTTGTTGGGTCAGCAATTTATTCTGAGCTAAAATTGCATCTAGGGCTCCCACTTCCATCACACCCTTCTTATGCATAACTCTATCCCCTTGGCTTTGGTAGTCATTGCTGGCCATCATCTCCAACAAATCCCATGCTTGCTCCGGTGTCTTGTGATTCAAAGCCCCACCAGCTGCAGAATCAACATTGGATCGCATGTAGGGTAGCAGCCCGTTGTAAAAAGATTGGACTTGAATCCGAAAATCAAACAAGTGATGAGGGCATCTCCTCAATACATCATTGTATCTCTCCCAGGCTTCACTCAATGATTCTCCCTCTTATTGACGGAAGGAGGTGATTTCATGTCTCAATCTGGCTGATTTAGCTGGAGGGAAATACCAAGTTAAAAATTTTTGCACTAAGTCCGCCCAGGTTGTGATACTCCCTCTTGGTTGAGACTCCAGCCAACTCCTAGCTTTATCCCTCACAGAGAAGGGAAATAACCTAAGTCGTATAGCGTCATCGTGAACCCCATTAAGCTTAACTGTATCGCATATTTGGAGAAAACTCGCTATATGAGCATTAGGATCTTCTATGGCAGAACCACCAAACTGGTTTTGCTGCACCAGCTGAAGCAAAGATGGTTTAAGTTCAAAATGATTGGCGTTAACTGGTGGTCGTGTTATACTAGTCCCATATCCCTCAGCTGTGGGAATGGAATAGTCCATTAGAGTTTTAGGTGGAGGATCAGGTCTCCCTCTTTGATCTTGATCTGCCATAGCCTCAGGTTGTGATTGCCTTGCTTCCCTTGTTTGCTTGCGAAGTCTCCGAGCTGTCTTTTCGATCTCAGGATCAAAAAGCAATGAATCAGGATGAAGAGTACCTCGCATGCACCAAGTTTCTATGGAAGATATTAGTAACCTTGAAGAATCAAAAAAAGAATAAAGAATAATTGATTAAAAGAATTCAATTAACAGAAAAATAAGGCTCCAAACTAGGACCTTATTAGTTACTATTAATATTGCTAAATACCATAATCCCCGGCAACGGCGCCAAAAACTTGTTGGTTTAAAAGATTGCTACCGGCAAGTATACCGGGCCACACAAGTAGTATATAAAAGTGAGTAGAGTATCGTCCTCAGGGATTTAACGTTAGCAAGTACCAATTTCACTAACAATGATTCTATTTGGAATGATAAATGTTTTGGTTTGGAGAAAGATATATCTAAATGATTATGAACAATCAAATAACTAAAGCTAGCTAATAAGTCTCAACAACTTGGCAGAAATTTTGGTTGAAGAGATTTACAAGGAAATAAAGAAAGTTAGGGGTTAATTTCACTTGGTTTGGACTCCGGTTATTTCATAGACAAAACAACCTTTGAATTACTGAAGAATACATTATCTTAGCTACAAATCCTTTGTTGTTAGCCAATTTCCCTAAATTGATTGAACCCAATCCCTTGGAGAAACAATCCTCCCTATGCCAACTAATTGCCCAATTCCTTGGTACAATTAACTTGTCTAGGTGATTAAGCTCTAGGAAATTACTTAAAACCACATAAACTAAGTTATCTATTCCTAGATTAACTTGAGTTATGGAAGAAATTACAAGAGCATATTCATATCTTACTATCCCTAGCATCAACATGAATCAATAAACCATTCAAATGGTAGCTAAGCATTTAAAGGCATTAAGAGCGGTAAAATCTACTCCAACAAAGAGACTTGCATTAAAATAACTTCATTCAACAATAAAGCTTCATCCAAACCTAGCTACATCAAACCCCTAACTAAAGGGGGTTTAGCTATTCATAGCTACAACAGAGAAATATAGAGAAAAAGAGTTCATTAAGAGAGAAGAGAAGAAAAACTAGATGAAATCTGGGTTGAATCCTCCAAAAGTGCTCTAGCTCCTTCCTCTTCTTTGTTCTTGACGGCTCTTCTCCGGATTGCCTTCTTTTCTCCCTCTTG
The DNA here is from genome assembly GCA_003255065.1 of Cercis canadensis. NCBI lineage: Eukaryota > Viridiplantae > Streptophyta > Magnoliopsida > Fabales > Fabaceae > Cercis > Cercis canadensis. The sequence continues at coordinate 338,259 of QAOA01004753.1, forward strand.
TTCCTTTTTATAGGTAGGTTATGGCCAAGAGAATGGTGGAAAGACACCTCAGCAATGAAGCCAGCGCTGGGCGCTGCGATACCAGCACTGGGCGCTGGACAATGAAGACAAGACAGGTTCTGATGCTGGATGTCTGGCGCTGGGCGCCAGGATTACTGGGACTTCTCGGACATGCTAGCGCTGGGCGCTGGATTTCTGGCGCTAGGCGCTGACTTGTAGAGCGCTGAAATTCCTCTCTGCCATGCTGGCGTGGGCGCTGGCTGGCTAGGCGCTGGACTTCTTCTCTGCCATGCTGGCGCTGGGCGCTGGCTGGTCAGAGAGCTTTTCCAGCACTTGTGTTGTCCCGTTTAGTTCCTTCTTCACCCTCCTAATGCTCTAACCTTCAAGATCACTCAAAAAGGGACTATGAATGAGCTAAAAACATGCTAGTAAGTTAAATAAAACTATAACTTTGACACTAACTAAAATTAATAAATAACTAGAGAATATGATACATATTCATGCAAAAATGACTTAAGAGCTAGCCAGATAAAGCATAATTGGAGCTATAATAATTCTATTTTATGGAATTATCGCACAACTTTCATATAAAGAAATTTAACAAATTTGTAGCAATACCTTATAATTTATACTACAGAATATCCAAGTTAATTTTCTTTTTAAGAAAAGAAACTCTTACATATTTACTAAAACTACATCTGCTATAGCCAGAGCAAAACGAGCACTCCGCTTTCAAATGCAGTATCATCCTGAAAAGGAAAGAAAGCCATGCATGGACAAGTGAGTATTTTATAAATAGAGATTATTGCACATATTCATTCCGATTTGTTACTCAATGGTAATTTTGTCCCTAAACTTATTCTATTTATATATCTTTCTTTTGGTTACATGACCACAAGGAAATGGAGATAGAGAGAAGCGCTAACTTAGCAAAACCCTTAATTTTATCATCTTTCAACTCAAGAAAGAATATGTCTATATTCTTTGTTTGTGTATGTCAATTTTATGAGAAAGATAAAGTCAATCATGGCAATAAAATCGATTACCGTGTTATGGTATAAATTTAGAAGCAGAATTAATTTAGGGCAAATACAAGCATCAAACCTCTCTTCTTTCACTTCCATCTCTGTACCCTCTATATCCATCACAAGAGTTGGAGGTTCTATGTCAGGGCATCTTGCCAACCAAATCCCTTGAGTTGTTTGAGACCTAAAAATAATCCAATACTCGTCATATAATTTGTTAAAAGCAACGAGATACACACTTGCAATTCAGAATTACATACCTTCCTTCAGAATCGTCCATTAACTTGAATTTTGTATGAAACAAATGATTGAGAAATGTGCTTTTCCCTGTAGAAACCAGGTAATAGGAAAAATGGCACTCATAGATGTCAAGGCTAAATTAAGAGTGGTAAGAATATTTATCTGTGTACTTTTATTTCATTTAACTTTGTGGACAATAAGGTTATTGAATGAAGAACAATGCATACCGCTACTTTGTGGACCCATTATAGCCACTACAGCATATGAACAACCATATTCGTAGAGATTTACTTTCCTAGCAAAATCTTCCAATCTCATGTCCTCGAAGTTGCCATCTCCATCGATGAGTTGAAAAGCAAGGTCATCATCACTCTTGACTAGATGAGTGAATTTTATATTAGTGTCTTATTGACAAGTAGTGCTAGGTTGCAAAACATCATAAGCGAAATAAATTAAAATATTTATAGAAAGAAATTATGATTTATTTTTCATGGTTTTTCCAATTCAAATAATAGCTAATCCCTGTAGTAAACTAGAATAATTAGGACAAGAGTACATTTACTAATCAAAACCAAACATTAACAATTATAGAAGTCATGACCAGCCCCCTATAAACAGGCCAAGTAAATTTAGCTTTACAGAGTGAAACATCTACTAAGCCACATCCTCAAATAAAATTATCAAAACCCTGCATTCTTGTACTAAGCCTCCCGAAGGCTCAGAAGACTGGAGAAACTCCCACTCTTTTGATCTAGAATCTCAAAATTCCCTTATTAAAAAACCATCCGCAATCTCCAGTTGAGTCTCTAAGTTAAAAACCATGCCAAAAAGAATTACATTATTACCTTCTCCCTGCTTTGCCGAAGCTTTCCTATATAAACCTCTGAAATCTGCAAGATCAAAATATGTTTTGATAATCAAGCAAAACAATAAATTTTGAACAACAGACAGTGCTTAAAGTAAATAGATGGGAAATCTCAGAGGCCTACTCATTCTTAAGAATTGAGTTTGCTCTTTAGCTTCAGAAGAGAAAGAAGAAATCAGATATTAAGGGACTAGGAGGGAAAGAAGATGGAAGTGCAGGGCTTTCTATTGTCAAAGAGGGAAAGGAAGAAGAGAGAATCTATATATATAGATGAGAGTTGAGAGAGTAACAATACTTATCTGAACGAGCACTTTAACTGGGACAGAGTGTAAAACAAAATTCCTGTCTAGGCCCTCAAGCAATGCCATATTCTTTCTTTTTTCTTTTTGGCCAGAAAGTAAAGCGTTATTCAGATGCACTTTGTATCGGTGTACTGGTAGTTACTAAACCAATACTTCGTAGAAATTAAGGTAACCGTTTGCCATACCCATATTAAGTTCTTAGTTGCTGCCTCTGTGTTTGCTACGAACGCTGGCACCTACTCAATCAAATAATTCGAGTTAAAACTTAGTTTAGACTTATTTATTTGTGTTTTTGGCCAAGGACTTATTTATGTTGTTAGTTAATAGTTTTTTCCCTGATAGTTTATTAAAATTCAAACACATAATGTTATAACGATTTTTTACACATAATATATATATCGGGGATTCTATGATACTACGTAAGTATGTCATACTACACTGACGTGGCAAGTATACATAATTTTCATATTTTATTATATATAAAATATAATTTATTTAATTTTTTAAACAAACTTAAAAACAATTAATTTTTACACATGTCATTCATTTATTGGTTATTCCTATGTAGTATGACATACTACATAAATACTAAAAGTATCTAAGAAACCTCCTATATATATATATATTGACTTATTTTATTTTTTGATATTTAGGATCACTAAGTGCTAAAATACATTATTTGAATTGCTTTTTTTATTCCAAACTTTTTTGCTCTATAGGCAGAGTTGGTTAGAATATTATAAATGTTTAGGAATATAAAATCATTCTTGAAGTGCATCATGCGTTTAGTTGTGGGAGTTAGATAAAGAAAAAGTTGACTTGAGAAGATGGAGAAAAAGTGTTCTTGGATAAGAAAGAGATAATACATAAAGGTCATGCAACTTGAAGAAAATTCCTAAACTGAAGTACGGGTAATTCCTAATTTTTTTTTTTTTTTTNGTTTTAATAGTAAGGGCACTCTCAGTCTAGCTTTTATATTTTTTAAAACGGCAATATTAAAGTGAACATCCTCAGTTAAACTTGTAAAGCTAGTAGCCTACCATCCATGTATACAAAATTGCTAGATATAAAATTATTCATGGGCTTTCACCTAACAGTTTAAACTTTTAGGTTAAATCGGTTCTTAACATAATATTAGAGCCTCTTTGACCAAGCGATTAGGAGATCAAATCCTTCTACCCCCACTTAGTCAATTAAATTGAAATTTCATCACAATGTATAATTGACATGTGCTTTGTCCATGCTTCAAGCCCAAAAGGCTTTTGCATGCTGGGACGTGTTAGATATAAAAATATTATTAGGCCTTCACCTAACAATTTAAGTTTTTGGGTTGAATCGGTTCTTTGACATGGTATCAAAACATCTTTGACCAAGAAGTCAGGAAATCATATCCTTCCACCCTCACTTTCTCAATTAAATTAAAGTTTCAGCACAAAGTATAAGTGAACCTATATATATTGGGTTCATGATGTGAGTGTATGCATATATGAATATGATTGCATGGAACATAGAGGCGAGAAAGGCTGCTTTTTGTAATGCTAAGAACTGGAACTCATGTTATTCTTCAATTTTTCAGTAGACAAAACTTGTTAAATGAAATAAACCTGATTTATTCTGATTTACAGCAATTAAAAAGAGTAGTATCTTGAAGAGAGGCCTCTTTCTTTGTTGGCACAGGGAGGTGCCTTTGTTGTTTCATTTATGAGAAATTCCATATAGTCATTTCCATCATAATTATATTTGATCTGTAACATGTCTTTAAAATGATATAAAAAGTACTCTACTGTCCCTTAGACCCAAATGAAGAGATAGAACTTACAAAATCAATTTCATCAAAAAGCCACCATGCGTGCACCAAATAGTTCCTAGATTTTAATATATTGTAGAAATTCCACTCCATATAGCCAGAAACTATTAACATTTTTCAACAAGAAAATGCTAGAGAAATCCATGCGACCTTATATTCTCCCTTGCCTATATATAGATGATTTAGTGATAGACTTACTAAACCAGTAAATCACAAAAAAGTTTACAAGCTACAGAACTTATGTCTCATAACCCTACTCGAAAGTTCTTGCTAATTGTGCTGATATTCCTTCTTCTTGAACCAATTTCTGCAAATGATGCTTTTCCTTTCGATCTTCACAAATATCTGGATATGTCTTTCCCTCACTATTCTTTTTACCGTCATATTTTCTCTCCATCTATTTCCAAAGATCAGTTGCGAAGAAGGTCAACATTCATAGTAATAGAACAAAGGTGTCAGAAGAAATGCACAAGAGAAGGTAGACTCTTTATGGAGGTCCACTTCAAGTTGTGTATGGAAAAATGCATGAAAGAAAAGATTGGTCATTAGAGGGAGCTTTTCTAGATGGTTGTGTTTGTACTCATTTCTCTTCCTCTTATCAGGCCTAGTTTGCACACTGTATATGATAAGGTGGAAAGGATAAAGGTCAATAGATAATATTGCTTAAGTTATCTATTGTATAAGCTTTTATTCAATATAATTAATGAACCTGTATAGGTATCCGTTGTGTATGTTATAGTCGTAAAGGTCAATAGATAATATTGCTTAAGCTATCTGTTAGGACAAGTGACATGAGAATCAACTAGAAGCGCAGCTACAAGCAAATTTCCAGCTGTAGTTCAGTTACACCAAGGGCCAGCATGATGTAAATTTTTATTTTCTTTTACATGTAGATAAATTAACTGAATTTGAAATAGAGGGAATTCAAACCGAAGAAGTGAATAAAGAGAGCCTTATGACTAGAAGTACACTGCACTGAACTTGAACTCTTCCACATGTAAATTTTCATGACATTTAGTTATATTTTAAAATCTTCTTACTTGTTAAAATAAGATAATCCAATGCAGTATCAATAAATTCTTAAACTTTATGAGCATGATCTATATAATAAAAAATTTCGACGTAACGGTTGAATATATAAAATTTAGCTTCTACAAGAAGTTTTTGAAAGGTGTAAATATGATAAATTTTACACCCAATGTAAGTTAATCCCATATATATATATTGTTATAGAATGTAAATATGGAAATAATGTAGATAGCTTAATTATAGGGATTGTAGCATGATCATAAGGATTAGATAACTTGATCATAGGGATTAGCCTCTGTATATATATGACTGTCCTATGAATGAGAAATTGACTTTTTCCCATCACATTCACCTCTGATTACATGGTATCAGAGTTGGTTCGAACAATTTGACTAGGCTTTTAGGGATTGTGAGGATTTGTGAGGGTGTGAGTCTAGGGCACCCACATAAGGTGCTGGTTTTCTCTCACCACCCCCTTCAGTGCGTTCAAAAGCTACCAGTCGGCCGACCCAGAGAGTCCGTCAGCCAACGATGGCACATGTGTGAGCCACAGGCCGATCAACCAGTCTGCCCACCATCCTACCCGTCGGCGCGTGAGGGCGCATCCGCCCTCCCCTTTGTTTCCGATTTGTATCGCCGACTTTCTCGTCCTATTTCCAATGACATTGCTTTCGTTTGGTCACTTTTCCTCTCCTATTTTGCCTACTATTCTGCTATTTGGTTAGGGAATTCTGGTTTAGTTTGTGGTTTTTTGCTTTGGTTGTCTGGGTGTTCTGCTGTTTATGTATTGCTTTGGTTGTTTGGGTTTTCTGCTGTTTCTATATTGCTTTGGCTGTTTGGGTGGTTTTGCTTGGTTGATTTGTGTATTGCTTCACCTATGGCAGCAAATATACCCACAGTCATGGCTGAGGTGGTTCCTGTTATGACAAAAATCATTGAGCACAAACTCAAAGGCTCCAACTATTTAGACTGGAGTAAAACTGTTTGGGTGTATTTACGGAGCATTGAGAAGGACGATCATCTCACCTCTAATCCACCTACGGATGATACCCGACAAGCCTGGTTGCAGGATGATACAAGACTATTCTTGCAGATTCGGAATTCTATTTATACTAAGGTACTAGGCTTGATTAATCACTGTGAGTTTGTGAAGGAGTTAATGGAGTATCTGGATTTCTTGCACTCTGGACGGGGAAACATATCTCGTATCTACGAGATATATAGGATCTTTTCTCGGGGAGAGCAGTAGGATAAGTCTCTTACTGCTTATTTTATGGAGTTCAAGAAAACCTATGAAGAACTCAATATGCTTCTCTCCTTCAGCCCTGATGTCAAAGTTCAACAAGCTCAAAAGGAGAAAATGGCAGTTATGAGTTTTCTAATAGGCCTACGTCCAGAGTTTGAGGCTGTTAAATCTCAAATTCTCTCAGATTCTGAAATCTCTTCTTTGCAGGAGACTTTTGCTAAAGTCCTTCGCACAGAAAACCTGCAGACTTCTCAGCCTATTGCTAATAACAGTGCTCTTGTTAGTCGTGAGGTTTTGTCATGGTAGTTCTCGAGGTGGGTTGAATAATTTTTACCGGAATATGGAAAATCATAGTCAGCAGTCAGGAGAAGTTAAGCGTTTTCACTGCCATGAGCTAGGGCATACAAAACACGCTTGTAAGAAACTTCTCAATAAGAATTAGAAAGGGCGATCTGCACATGTTGCATCGTTGTCTGATAAGACTATTACGATATCTGCTGATGACTTTGCCCAGTTCATTTAGTATCATGAATTACTGAAATCCCCTGCTCCTACTGTTATTTTTGCTGATACAAGTAAATCCCCTGCATGTCTTCTCTCTTCATCATCTAAGTAGGTCATTGATTTTGGTGCATCAAACAACATGACAGGTAATCTTAACCTTTTCTCCACGTTCCATACCCATGCTTCTTCATCTCATGTGACTATAGTTGATAGGTCTACACCTAGTGTCCTTGGTTTTGGCACTGTTAACCTAAAGCCATCCATTTCTTTGCCCTCAATGTTGAGTTTACCTAATTTTTCATTTAATCTAATTTCTGTTAGTAAACTCACTCGTACCTTGAATTGTAATGTCTAATTCTTTCCTGATTATTGTCTCTTTCAGGATCTTACGAAAAAATGGATTATTGGTAAAGGACATGAATCTGGAGGCCTCTATGTACTTGACACTTAGGTGTCGAGATCCTTAGCATGCTCTAGTTCATTGTCTCCGTTTGAGGTGCACTGTCGTTTCAGTCATCCGTCTCTCCAGGCTCTCAAGCAGCTTTATCCTTAATTTCGTCATTTATCGTCTTTGCATTGTGAGTCGTGTCAATTTATCATCGTGTTCCCTTAGGGTCTAGAGTCAATAAACGAGCTACATCTCCATTTAAGTTAGTCCATTCAGATGTTTAGGGTAATTGTCCAACTTTGTCCAAAACTGGTTTTAAGTATTTTGTTACCTTTGTTGATGACTACTCTCGTGTTACATGGTTATATTTAATGAAAAGTCGCTCTGAGGTGTTTTCACATTTTTATGCCTTTTGTGCTGAAATAAAAACGTAATTTAATGTTTCTATTCAAACCCTGAGAAGTGATAATGCTAAAGAGTACCTATCTGGTTCCTTTTAGTCTTATATGCTTCAACATGGCATTCTTCATCAATCCTCCTGTGTTGACACACCCGCTCAAAATGGGGTTGCTGAACAAAAGAATAGGCATCTACTTGAGGTTACTAGAGCACTTTTGTACCAAATGAATGTTCCTAAACCATTTTGGGCTGATGTTGTCTCTACAGCTTGTTTTTTAATTAATCGAATGTCATCTTCTGTTCTCAATGGGGAAATTCCCTATTCTGTTCTTTTCCTATCTAAATCTGTGTTCCCTATTGCACCTCGTATATTTGGCAGTACCTACTTTGTTCGAGACACCCGGCCCCAAGTCACTAAGTTAGACCCTAAGTCCCTTAAATGTGTCTTTCTTGGTTATTCTCATATTCGAAAAGGGTATCGGTGTTTCTCTCCCACTCTTCATCGCTACCTTGTCTCTCCCGATGTCACCTTCCAAGAAGATATTCCTTTCTTCTCTCCTTCCTCTCCTTCCCATGGTCAGAGGGAGGACGATGATTTGTTGGTTTATACTTTCCCTTATTCTCACCCATCTACAGATACTCTTGCACCTCCTCCAGAGTCTACTCAGCCCCTTATTGTCTACACTAGACAGCAACCTCCAAATGCAAGTTCAGATTCATTTCCTTCACCATCTGCTTCATCGCCAGATCTAAGCTCCAGTGCCCCTACTCCTGACCTATCCATTGCTCTTCAAAAAGGTAAACGTCAGTGTCCATTCCTAAAACAGTTCGTGAGCCTTTGGCCCATCTTCGATGGCGTGCTACTATGATAGAAGGGATAAATGCTCTTGATCATAATGGCACTTAGACATTAGTGGATTTACCTACTGGCAAGAAAGCTATTGGGTACAAGTGGGTATTTACAATTAAAGTCAACCTTGATGGTTTTGTGGCTAAACTGAAAGTCTGTCTCATTGTAAAAGGATATGCTCAGACTTGTGGTACTGATTACTCAGATACTTTTTCTCTAGTTGCCAAACTTACCTCCATTCGTTTGCTGATCTCCTTGGCAGTCACTCATAATTGGTCATTGCACCAGTTGGATATAAAAAAATACTTTTCTTCATGGTACTCTTCAAGAAGAGGTCTATATGGAGCAACCACTTGAGTTTGTTGCTCAAGGGGAGTATGGGAAAGTATGTCGGCCCCAGAAGTCATTGTATGGTCTGAAACAGAGCCCTCAGGTGTGGTTTGGCAAGTTTAGTCAAGTTGTTTTGAAATATGGAATGAAAAAAAAAGCAAGTTTGATCACACACTGTTTTACAGGCGGTCTAAGGATGGCATCATTCTACTTGCGGTAGATGTTGATGACATTGTGATTACTGGAAGCGATAGTTCAGGCATATATGGTCTCAAGACTTTCTTGCACTCCCATTTTTAGACAAAGGATTTGGGACCTTTGAAATATTTCTTAGGGGTTGAAGTCATGAGAAACAAGAAGGGCATCTTCTTGTCCCAAAGGAAGTATGTCCTTGATTTGTTAAAAGAAACAGGAAAAGTAGGGGCTAAGCCATGTAATACCCCAATGATTCCTAACATACAACCTGCAAAGGATGATAGTGAACCACTTCATGATCCTAAGAGGTATAAAAGGCTTGTAGGGAAGTTGAATTATCTTACAGTGACTCGCCTCGACATTGCGTATTCGGTCAGTGTTGTTAGCCGCTTTATGTCCTCCCCAATAGTCAACCATTAGGCGCTCATAGAGCAAATTCTTTGCTACTTAAAAGGAGCTCCAAGACGTGGATTATTTTATGGGCATCATGGACACACTAAGGTAGAATGTTTCTCTGACATGATTGAGGCCTATTCTGATGTAGACTATGCAGTGTGCAAGGATGATAGGAGATCCACTACTGGCTATTGTGTTTTTGGTTTTTGGTTGGGGGGGNGGGGGGGGGAACCTAGTTTCATGGAAGAGTAAAAAGCAAAATGTAGTCTCCTGATCTACTATAGAATCAGAGTACAGAGCTATGACAAACTCCATATGTGAGATTGTATGGATATATCAATTGTTGAAAGAAGTTGGCTTCGAGCTCTCACTAGCAACAAAACTATAGTGTGACAACCAAGCTGCTATTCACATTACTTCTAATCATGTGTTTCACGAACAAACTAAACATATTGAGATCGACTGTCACTTTATTCGTGAAAAGATGGAAGAGAAGCTCATTACTACAAGATATGTAAGAGCAGAATACCAATTGGGAGACATCTTTACAAAAGCCTTGAATGGAGCTTGCATTGATTACATTTGTAACAAGCTGGACATGATTAACATCTATGCTCCATTCACCTCTGATTACATATATAAACAACATATAAACTATGAAGTGTAATTGTATCACACATTATTAATTTAAAGCGAAGAACATTTAAGGAATGGCGTTGAAGCCATTGTTATAGAGAAAACGATATTGTTAGTAATAAGACATGACAATGGAAAGCTATTGTGTAAGGACTTGAATTTTTCCGAAGAACTTTCTTGAAACCCAATTAACTAATGGAACAGCTATCCAGACAACCAGAACTCTTCTTCCTTTTTGCCTGCAGTGGAAGAGTGCAATAAATCAATAAAATCATTATAATAAACGAGAAAATAACTTAAAGGAAAATAAATGGAACATCAACTAGTGTAGATTAAATATTATATATGATTGCAGTAACCGTATCATGAGCGGAAATTCAAAGCACAACTGTTCTTGGAGAAGTACATAGGTAATTATTATGTAGAGTTCATATTGTGCGTCCTCAACTAGTGTCACAAGAAGTGATATTAGTAATTGTCCAAAACATTTCTCTTCCAGTNATTGTGCGTCCTCAACTAGTGTCACAAGAAGTGATATTAGTAATTGTTCAAAACATTTCTCTTCCAGTTTTCTTTTCTTTTTTATATTTCTTCTAGTTAAGTAATACTCTCTTCTTTCTTTAATGATAAATAAGGAGACTATTAGTTCTGATAAAGCTCTCTCAGAAAAAAAAAAATGCTTGATAAGAACATATATATAAACTGGATTCTAAGTAAATATATGAACGATTCTCAACTGTATTAACCTAATTCATTTCAAAATTTTCATTTTTTCTTTTTGACTCTCATTTCAACACACCTTCCACCAGTTATTCTTACTTTGAATTTTGAGAAAACTAAAACACTATACTGTTTGAATGTCCAGGTAGGGTTTTTTTCATAAATTAATCTTTGACTAATGTACCTTGCTACTCTTAAAAATAATAACAAAATAATGATCTAAGAATTGTAAAGGTAAGAGATAATTATTCTAAATTCTTAAGAAGAAAATAATATCTTATTAAAAAAATGCTTGATAAGAACAGTTATTTGAAAAGAATATATATCTGGCGTACAGAAAAGCACTGAAGGTGGGCAATATGGTACCTCAAGATCCCTAAGAGCCTTGTTGACAGCATCGTCTGCCCCAGTCTGATACTCTTGCCATAACTGTTTGCACTGAATAGGTGTTATCAATGTTCTAGAGGATGGAACCTACATTGCATAACACAAAAACAACGTATAACGGTTAGAAGTAATGAACATAGTTGGCACATATAACAACAAGCCTCTTCTTGTCTCTAGTACCAGCAATGTAATTTGTAAATAATATTATTTTTTCTGTATAACCCATTCAACTTGCCAGCAATAATANTCTAAGAATTGTAAAGGTAAGAGATAATTATTCTAAATTCTTAAGAAGAAAATAATATCTTATTAAAAAAATGCTTGATAAGAACAGTTATTTGAAAAGAATATATATCTGGCGTACAGAAAAGCACTGAAGGTGGGCAATATGGTACCTCAAGATCCCTAAGAGCCTTGTTGACAGCATCCTCTGCCCCAGTCTGATACTCTTGCCATAACTGTTTGGACTGAATAGGTGTTATCAATGTTCTAGAGGATGGAACCTACATTGCATAACACAAAAACAACGTATAACGGTTAGAAGTAATGAATATAGTTGGCACATATAACAACAAGCCTCTTCTTGTCTTTAGTACCAGCAATGTAATTTGTAAATAATATTATTTTTTCTGTATAACCCATTCAACTTGCCAGCAATAATATTTTTAGATTATCACCTGTGCCCAAGAGGGAGAATCCAGAGGGTTTAATGTATTTGGTTTTCCATCAATGGCAGCAGACATTATTTCTCGAATATTATCAGCATCACCAGCTTCCAAACGGATTGCAGCCAACCCAGATAGCACGTCCAAGGGCTGGAGAAAGTTTAATGTAATTAAAAAGATCAAAATCAGTTAGATGCATTGTAAAATGAGTACTAGGTAGTTGTATTATAATGCTCTCTTTGCCACTGAGACAATTACTACAAAAGAAAAATGTTCACTTTTGATTGAAATTATGACAAAATAAGGTAATAGGTAGTAATTTTCAAAACCATGATATTGTTATTACAGCCATAATAGTGATTGTTGGATGCAATTTAAAATTCTGCAAAATTAGTTATGATACAATACAGTGTATTTAGCAGCCTGGGCAGCACAATCAATTTCTCCTTTGTTCTCCCAATCACGATCACTCTTGAAAATTTTGAGAAATCTGCTTTTCATCAAATATGAGCCAAATTTGTAAGAATTTTAAAACAATGGAATCAAATTTAAATGAGTAAAATATCTTTTTCGTCTTGGAATTATTTCTCAAATGTCATTTTAATCTTTGATTTATTTTTTTTGTCACTTTAATTTTCGAATAATAATATTGTCCGTCAAATCAGTCCTCTATAACACAAAAATGATCACTTAACTTACTGATTTGATAGGCAGAGTAGTTATTTAAGTGACATTTGAAAAATAAATCAGGGATCAAAAAGGTATTTAACTCAATTTAAATTCTATGATTAGATGTGACTTACTTTCTCATCATATGCGCTTTGGCCCTACCAGATTCTTCTCGGGCCTTTGCTTCTACAGCATCTTTTGCATATTTATCTATACTCTCAAGCTTTTCTTTCCTACCTTCTTCATCAACCCCAAACTCTGATAATGTATCATTAAGTCTAGAGACTGTTGACTGCATCACGCTTTCAAAATGCTTTCGTATTTTCGACCAAGTAGGATCTGTTTCTTCACACAAAAGATATCCAACAGAATCTGATAATTCCTGCTTCAATTTTGGCTACAGACAAAGAAAACATTAGTAGACTAATTCCCATGGGACACTCGTTAATATTCTTTTAGTGCTTTGGTTTTGCAGTTATGATAATTACTAATATCAAGGTGAATTGGTGTTCAAAATATTTGGTAGAATTAAAAAACTATTGTGACAACTGCTCTTATGAAATTTCACATTAAATCCCAATAACAATAAATGCACATGAAAAAGCAAAATTTAGAGGATTATCATTTGATGTATAGACTCATATCCATAATCTAAAAAATTTAAGTGCAACTATCATTAAAAACAAAACAAAAATTATCACGAGAATGAAAATAGGGTGAGGTAGGAAATGGAAACCAATTTGATTAGTGCACCCAGACGGTTAGAAGGAAAAATAAATACAATAAGTCCCCGTCCAGCATCTTCAACTAGACTCTAGATGGGTTTAAGCTCAGAAAATCAGTGGCCAAATTTTTTTCAGTAGTGTATAGAAAATCAAAAACCACAGCTTAACAAAATGGAATATAATTATGTTAACTAAATAACTTTCTTATTAAATGGAAAAGAACTAGAATTCAGATTAGCTTTAGTAAAAAAATTTGATAAATATTCAACTCCAGATGGCTAGACTTCTCTAATTGTAATAAAACATTCTATAATACAATATATCAAGGTAAATTATATCAGTCAACACAGTAAAAATTATCTTCAGTGATTTGGAATAATTTCTCAAATATTTTATTTTAAATCATGTTAAACATGTCCTTTTGTAGACGATGACTTGTTAGTTGTATAAAAATGAACAATAAATGTTATACCTCATAAACTCTTCTGATTTGTGAAGCTACTTTGTCTTCACGTTTGGCTGCAATGTATGAATTCATATCCTGTTGAAGTTTAGCCCTTGCTTTCAATGTGTCCCAGTTCGCTAGATCAATTTTGACAGCTGCATGGTTAAGTTTTCAGTATATTTTGTGTATATACATCAATTTACTAACTACCCTCATTTAGCTCTTTCAATGCACCACACATTATTTCTACATATGTTAGCTATGATGTCAAAAAACTCCGAAGTATATGCCAAATGAAAGAAAATATAAAACCCAATAAATGTTATAATCGTTTTAATCTCCCTTGGGATTTATTGTGGCCTAAATCTACTACTCCTTCAACTACAATTTTTATAAAACAATATTTAACTTTGATCCATTGACAGTGTAAAAGAGTTTTACAGAATCATTGAATCTTGTAATGCCATATATGAGAAAAATTGTTAAAATCATTTACTGTGAGTAAAAATCCTCAGTTACTTAGGTGATGTGGCACTATTTTGTTAAGTGATAGTAGATCAAATTTAAATTCATAAAACAAACTTGCATGCACAAAGTTTACAATACAAAACATTAATCCCATGGAGAACTAAGAGATTCACAGTTGATTTATAAAGCAACCTGTCTAACTGTCACATTACCTTCACAATCTTTATCAAATTCATGCAAACAATCCTTGATGCAACCATCAGCAACTGCGGCAAATATCTTTTGTTCATCTGAGTTCTTATCAAATGCTTCCATGAATTTCGTCAAATGTGCCAGCCTCAAATGATTCAGCATAGCTTTATATACAGGTTGGACAAGCTAACAAATATAGAGGAGAAAAATCTAGTTAACAAATCCATGTGCACAAGTGAAGTAATTCATCATGAGCTTTGAATTAAGAAACTTTGTTTCAGATGAGCCTAATTTAATACAAAAAAAAAAAAATACAATTGCTTGTTAAGACCAACAATTTGCTGTACGGTTGCTTCAATTACAAATTCTAATCCTAGAAGTTACATTTCATGAAATTCGTAATCGTTGTCCATTGTAAAAAACAAACAAGGATGAAGAGATAAAAATGATTGAGAATGATCAAAGTTGGCAGCTTTAGAGGAGTCAAGAGACAAGAGGATCATTGGTTTCAAATGGATATTCAAAACAAATTTTATTGAAGATGGCTCACTTCAAAAGCACAAGGCTATATCACTGAAGGGCAAGAACCAAGAAGAGAATGTGCATCTCCTTTAAAAGACAATTTATGGCCTAAAAAAAGCTCCAAAAGGTTGAAATTGTAAGGTAGATAGCTATTTACAACAGAATCAATCCCAAAGGGTTCCAAATGAGCCCTCTCTATAATTATGTCAAACTTTCTCAATTTTTTTTTTGTTGAAAAAACTTTCTCATTTTAAAAGCAAACTTTGTGTGGTAGATATTCCAGAAATAAGTGGGTTTGTTAAGATCCTCAATATCATCATGTTGAAAAAAAGAAAAAGAAAAAAAGGAAGAGCATCTAACAATCCTGTTGTGTAATAAAACATTGGTTTGTGCGAGGTTCATGGTAGAAAAACTTACTTGTAACAATTTATTTACAAGGCCCTTTTTCTTTGCAGTTGTTACTGCTTCATCAAAATAGGAGGTTTCTTCATCAAACCTAGAATCAAAGAAATATAAATGAGCTTACTTAATAAGGCGAATTCATTTTAGTCTTTGAAGATTGAACAAAGTAATACAGATATAAAGGTTGAGGTGAACTAGTTAATGGTTTGAAGAGTAAGATAGTCCCAAATGTGTTTCCTGAGGAACATTAAGAAAATATGACCAAGACAGAACCCTTAAAAAGAGAACTATTGATATTAATAATAACACATTTTAACTAACATGTAAAATAATTTGACTGTTTCAGTTTGTTATACTAATATGAGACCAACTTAATGACCGTATGGCTAATGACATCTTGACCAAATAAATTAATTTTGAAAAAACTATCATTTTGATTCTTGAAAGATATATAAATCTCTGAATGTTCAAAATTAAATATTTCAATGCGCGGCATAATTAGCAGTTGCACAGAATACCCCTGCAAAACATTTTTCTGCATGATTAGCAGTTGCACAGAATGCCGACCAACAGCTTGATAATCGAGTTTATAGAGATGTTGCCTTGAAATAATTTGAATATTCAGGGATTCAGTTGAGTGAAATTAAAGATTAGGGACCAAATTAAGAAAGTGTGTGCATATTTTATGACTAATGATAGTTTTTTTTTTAGTTTAAAATAAGCGAAATTGAAACTATGACTATATTAGTAAGACATAACCTAAATGTTAATATTGAACGTAAGAACGTAGATAAGACATAAAATGAAATAATAATTTTTTTTTATTGGAATGAAAGTACTAACTTTGACAGATAATTGTGGAGAATTGAATTAACTTTATTCCCAAAATCACGAATGAAGCCATACTGTGCTGCATCCTTGCATAAGTTTCTCCAATCCTGGGTAGTCAATATGAAGTCATTTAAAAGATACATATGAAAAATCAAATCAAGACGTGCTGCTATATGAAAGCAGTTAGTTTACACACCTCATCATTCACTTCGAAAGAATCATACAGTTCATCAGTAATCTGATCACAGCGTATACTTGCCACCAAAACCTGTAACAAATGAAACTTTTATATTTGTCAAGCCAAGAATAAAAAAGAAACAATAACAGAACACTGACAAATATACAAAATGTTATTTGAGATCGCAAAAGTTGCTTGTATAATTAAAACTTGCAGAGTCAAATGAATGAAATAGTTCTCTTCTAATTTAGCAGAAAATGAAATAATTCTCCTCTACCTCACTCTGATTGAGGTGGTGTTATCAAAGTTATCCTAAAAAAAGAAATTAATGGATAGAGTTAGAGTTTAGGTAAATTCAGTCAAATTTAATTAGTGATTTGTGAGTACAATGTAAAATCATGTAACAATTGTTTGAGTGTATTTTTTTTTTTTTTTCTCGAAATAGGAGCTATTTGATACAACGGCAGAGGGGTACTTTAATCTGGCATATGACCTCGAAGTGTAACTCAATTACAATATAGGTGAGCTTTATATACCACCAAATAATTTTTCCAAAGAAAAATAATCACCTTATGGGCAGGAAGATTTAGGTCCTTATTATCCATGATGTCTTGCCAGATATTCTTTGCACTAATAGTAAACCCTGAAGCTGGCTCTTTTCCATCCTTAGTATCTGCAAGCCCACCAGGTGCAGTGGAACGGGTAAATCGTCTCTTTAAGTCCTCAACCTGCAACAATAATAATAATAATAATAATAATAATAAAAGACAAGTATAATTGGAATATATTTGCAAATAATGTTTGAAATTGCAATGCATATTGCATCGTAATAATGGTGGATTTTAATATTTTACAGAAGTGATTATTTTATACCATTTTATGATAACACTACAAAAAATTTATCACAATGATAGTGTACTTACCTTAGATAGTGTTTCAAAACGGAAATACTGGTAGGTAAAATTATAAAATGATAGTAACTTAAATCATTAACTATAATAAATTATATGACTATCCATTTTATGTATCATCTAATTTTGGAGAAAAACTGAAATTTATTTACACTTAAATATATTTTTTATACTTTTTGTTATAATTTTAAGTTTGAACATGAAATCAGCAATCTTTGAAGAAGACTTCAGTACCATTTAGTCACAAGTTGAAAGTTATTTTTGGTTAAATCTTTTACTTCAACCATTACACAATAGCAATGATTGTCAGACGTAAAGAAAGACAAAAAATACATATTCTGCCTCAAAATTTCCCTTCACATGCATTGGATACGTATGTAGATAGTAATACCTTCAATATAAATTGTGCTTCCTGTAATTCGTAACTGGGAAGAAATACAACTTCAACCTGTCGAAATATAAATGGTGGAACAAAAAAATGTTGTTAAATTATCGTTAGAGATATTTTAAAGACCCAATCATACGTTTAGCAGAAGAACAAGAATAAATTAGAATCTCAAATTACTTTAAAAAAATCACTAAGTGTGATATTGCTGCTTTCTGATGGATTTTGAATAGAGGCCCAAATCTGCACAAAAACGCAGAAATATTTCAAAAAAAAAAAAAGATAGAAGATTGGATTTTACAACTCTTCATACCAAAACAAGTGGAAGGGATAGATAACAGATTACCTTCTCAATATCTCTTCTCAGAATAGCTTCCAATTTTTTTTCGGGTGACTGTGTAAGCAAAATGGAGTTCAAACATTTTTCGAATGGCAGTTGTAATGCCATGTTAGACATTAGAATAAAACACATACCCTTGTTTTGTCACGCACAACAAACATCAACGTTATTTTACGTGGTTTATTACAAAATCGTTTCATGACCTAAAACATATTAAAGAAACGTGTTAAAGAAAAGGCTTATATATAGTGAGAAATTTGCTCTACAGTTACTTTTAGAAATTACTTTTCCTGCCAAAATGTACATATACCTGCTGAAATACAGCTCTCAAAAGAGGCCTACTTCCAGCCTGTTCACGGCCAATGTCATGACACCACCTAGACAAAGAAAAAAAACAAAATCTAGTAAGACTGCGAAGTACAACTTTCATATAAAGAAATTTAACAAATTTGTAGCAATACCTTATAATTTATACTACAGCATATCCAAGTTAATTTTCTTTTTAAGAAAAGAAACTCTTACATATTTACTAAAACTACATCTGCTATAGCCAGAGCAAAAAGAGCACTCCGCTTTTCAAATGCAGTATCATCCTGAAAAGTAAAGAAAGCCATGCATGGAGAAGTGAGTATTTTATATATAGAGATTATTGCACATATTCATTCCGATTTTTTACTCAATGGTAATTTTGTCCCTAAACTTAGTCTATTTATATATCTTTCTTCTTGTTACATGACCACAAGAAAATGGAGATAGAGAGAAGCGCTAACTTAACAAAACCCTTAATGTTATCATCTTTCAACTCGAGAAAGAATATGTCTATCTTCTTTATTTGTGTATGTCAATTTTATGAGAAAGATAAAGTCAATCATGGCAATAAAATCAATTACCGTGTTATGGTATAAATTTAGAAGCATAATTAATTTATGGCAAATACAAGCATCAAACCTCTCCTCTTTCACTTCCATCTGTACCCTCTATATCCATCACAAGAGTTAGAGGTTCTATGTCAGGGCATCTTGCCAACCAAATCCCTTGAGTTGTTTGAGACCTAAAAACAATCCAATACTCGTCATATAACTTGTTAAAAGCAATGAGATACACACTTGAAATTCAGAATTACATACCTTCCTTCAGAATCGTCCATCTCCTTGAATTTTGTATGAAACAAATGATTGAGTAATGTGCTTTTCCCTGTAGAAACCAGGTAATAGGAAAAACGGCACTCTTAGATGTCAAGGCTAAATTAAGAGTAGTAGGAATATTTATCCATGTACTTTTATTTCATTCAACTTTGTGGACAATAAGGTTATTGAATGAAGAACAATGCATACCACTACTTTGTGGACCCATTATAGCCACTACAGCATATGAACGACCACATTCGTAGAGATTTACTTTCCCAGCAAAATCTTCCAATCTCATGTCCTCGAAGTTGCCATTTCCATCGATTAGTTGAAAAGCAAGATCATCATCACTCTTGACTAGATGAGTGTATTTTATATTAGTGTCTTATTGACAAGTAGTGCTACGTTGCAAAACATCAGAAGCGAAATAAATTAAAATCTTTATAGAAAGAAATTATGATTTATTTTTCATGGTTTTTCCAATTCAAATAATAGATAATCCCTGTAGTAAACTAGAATAATTAGGACAAGAGTACATTTACTAATCAAAACCAAACATTAACAATTATAGAAGTCATGACCAGCCCCCTAGAAACATGCCAAGTAAATTTAGCATTACAGAGTGAAACATCTACTACGCCACATCCTCAAATAAAATTATCAAAACCCTGCATTCTTGTACTAAGCCTCCCGAAGGCTCGGAAGACTGGAGAAACTCCCACTCTTTTGATCTAGAATCTCAAAAGCCCCTTACTAAAAAACCATCCGCAATCTCCAATTGAGTCTCTAAGTTAAAAACCATGCCAAAAAGAATTACATTATTACCTTTTCTCGGCTTTGCCGAAGCTTTCCTGTATAAACTTCTGAAATCTGCAAGATCAAAATATATTTTGATAATCAAGCAGAACAATAAATTTTGAACAACAGACAATGCTGAAAGTAAATAGATGGGAAATCTCAGAGGCCTACTCATTCTTGAGAATTGAGTTTGCTCTTTAGCTTCAGAAGAGAAAGAAGAAATCAGATATTAAGGGACTAGGACGGAAAGAAGATGGAAGTGCAGGGCTTTCTATTGTCAATGAGGGAAAGGAAGAAGAGAGAATCTATATATATAGATGAGAGTTGAGAGAGTAACAATACTTATCTGAACAAACACTTTAACTGGGACAGAGAGTAGAACAAAATTCCTGTCTAGGCCCTCAAGCAATGCCATATTCTTTCTTTTTTCTTTTTGGCCAGAAAGCAAAGCCATATTCAGATGCACTTCGTAGAAATTAAGGTAACCGTTTGCCATACCCATATTAAGTTCTTAGTTGGTGCCTCTGTGTTTGCTACGCACGCTGGCACCTACTCAATCAAATAATTCGAGTTAAAACTTAGTTTAGACTTATTTACTTGTGTTTTTGGCCAAGGACTTATTTATGTTGTTAGTTAATAGTTTTTTTTCCTGATAGTTTATTAAATTTCAAAGACATAATGTTATAACGATTTTTTACACATAATATATATATTGACTTATTTTCTTTTTTTTGATATTTAGGATCACTAAGTGATTGACTTATTTTATTTTTTGATATTTAGGATCACTAAGTGCTAAAATACATTATTTGAATTGCTTTTTTTATTCCAAACTTTTTTGCTATAGGCAGAGTTGGTTAGAATATTATAAATGTTGAGGAATATAAAATCATTCTTGAAGTGGTTCATGCGTTTACTTGTGGGAGTTAGATAAAGATAAACTTTTAAATTGAATTGATTCTTAACATAATATTATACTTTGACGAAGCAGTCAAAAAATCAAATCATTTCACCTCCATTTTCTCAATTATTACGTAGCACGACACCCCTAAGCAATGGTCAGTTAGAAAGAGACAGACACTTATCCTGCTACTACAGTCATTCTCAAACATATTTTTCCGTTTTTACTGGCCATTGGGAAAGGCACGGGAGCTACTCTTCCAACAAGTTTTGACCAGAAGACTATTTCCAAATTGCAATTGCTCTTGCAAAGAAATATGATATGCTAGCCGTGCTACAAATTGCAGGTATATGCTCTCCTTAACTAATACTCTCAAAATCATTTACATTAATACAATGTCTAACGAATTTAAGGGAATATAATTTATTTATTGATCAAAAGAAACATCAACAAATGTCACCTCATCGGTAATAATGAATTCTAAAAGAATAGCTGTGCTTGGAGCAGCTCCATATTTTAATATTTATGTAACAAATTTATAGTTATTTCATATGCATGAGTGATAAAATATATATTATACCTTTCATTTTAGGAATTCATCCAAATGGAAAATCATACGTCTCCAAAGACATATTGCATCCAATTAGACATAAAGTAAACATAATTTGAGAAATATTCAACTTTTCAGCATTGAACTATGTTTTAAAGCGATGGGGTAATTAACCCTCAAGGATATTAACAATGCAAGGTTTAATTGTAAAAAGAAAGATACTATATTCCCTCTTCCTCCATTTACTACAACTCATACTATAGCCTCTTGAAGTAAGTTAATTGTAAAAAGAAAGGTACTATATTCCCTCTTTCCTTTTTATCAATTTAATGTGTATAAGTTTCTTTTTGTTATTTGTTCAGCTAAGTATCAATCATCCAACCCTATATGTTAAGGAAGCAGCTGAGATCTAAGGCAGTTGCAGTGCATGAAAGATACAAGAAAATATACTGTGGAAGTGCTGTATAATGTAACACATTGATTTTTTTTTTTTTATTTTGATATAAGGAAATTTAGGGTAAAATGAAGCTATTCCATTTTAAGGCTAAGATATGCCACGGATCTCAACATGTAACACTTTTATTTGTTGTAATGTTAATGAAGACATACTGAAAATTTAATTATGAAATTTCAAATCTTGAGGCAGATATATAATGCCAACTATAACACTTTAAACCCCATACTGCAATATTTTCCGGTCATGACAAAGTGTGCTCCAAGTAACCCGACAAATTCTCCTCTCATTCTCATTTTGTAACCAAATTTGGGTCACAAGATTTGTGAGACTTTGGTATAAACCATCAAGAAGTTTGAAGCAAGCAATCATTATCTATACAAGTAGATAAAGGTGATATCCCTCTTTGGCATCCAACTTTTCTTTACCTAAAAACCCATTCTTGTAAATTATTCACAAATATTGGCCTTTTTATTATAGTCACTGGATAACATGCACATTTACCAAATGTTTTAAGGCCAAGAGGTTACCTTAAAACTTATAAGTTTTGTATTCAAACAAAAAATTGTAGCTAAAACATATAGAGAAAGACAACACGAACATTTATTTGCCTGCAAACCTAGGCCTACATGGGCTTTGATAAAAAAAGATTGGACCTTCATGATGCGATTTCCTAGAGACTTAGGATAATCTAATCAGCTTAACACCATGTAAGACCAAGGATCCCAAATAGATTAGCAAGAACTCAAACAAACAAGATAAAGATGAGTTGAATTAAGGTGAAGACCCTTGAAATCAAGGGATGGGCAACTCAGCTTACAAGCTAAACCTCCC
This sequence comes from Cercis canadensis, assembly GCA_003255065.1. Lineage (NCBI taxonomy): Eukaryota > Viridiplantae > Streptophyta > Magnoliopsida > Fabales > Fabaceae > Cercis > Cercis canadensis. The sequence goes on from QAOA01004753.1 coordinate 360,975, forward strand.
AAATACTATGAGATTCAAGAACCAACGTGTTCAATAATGTAGAATGAAGGAATCGCCACACTCCAGATTCAAAGAAATGAAAGGGAGTGATAAGATTCAAGTCCCCAAGCTAGATTCAACCTAGCTTGTTCAAAGCTTTCCATAGAGAGAAAAGAGAAGATAAACACACGAGATTTGAGTCACATATTATAATAACTGTTTTGGCATTATATGATTCGAAGGTGATGGTAAAATTTCATATGTCTATGTTGTTTTTTCATTTCTTTTACCACTGAAATTTCGTTGTAGAGATTAGAGCACATATTAGCATCACTAGGAACTTGTCTGCATGTTATGTTTAATTGCTACCAAACTGGTGCATAACAGTTCTAGTATGTCCAAATTAGGGAAGGGAACTAAAAAATACTCACATGTTCAACATCACGGGATACAGGGATTTGCCTTTGCAATTGCATTTGCGAGTCCTCGTGTGGTGCATTGACCATCCTGGTAATTTTTTATGTTGTTGATGAGTAATGTTATGTGTACAATCCTTGAATTTACAACAATTCACAAACTGCACGATTAGTAAAACTTGAGCTCTGGTAGTCACACTTAGGTTTGTGAGAAATGACAAATCAAAAAAATACAAACTTAGTCTGCACAACTATATTAACAGGATTGTGAGGAGTTAGCACCAACCAAAGGCAACGCAAGTTAAGAACACACATATATCATAATTGAGTTCATACGCCCTTTCCATTCTATCTTTTTTCTTTTACTAGAAGCCAGACTAAATTGTGGTATAATCATTTATAAGTGTTTTTGTTGATGAACTACTTCATCAAGGGTCTGCCACCATTTAAATCCCTTTATCAGTTCACATTGTCCTCTTCATAATCCATTAATCCTAGCCAAAATAAGTTTATTTAATTTTTAATTTCAATCATATTAAAGGAACTAGGCTAAGGAATAAAATATATGTAATAACCAAACTTTCCATTACAAGATATGAAGCAAGGAAAACTCACAAACCGCTTAAGCTTTACCACAGGTGAGCAAAGCATGCAGGGCCCTGTGCAATGCGTCCAGCAGAGACCCACCCCCAAGAGGTTAGAACAGTGAAAAAGATAGATATCATTAGTATCCCCTTCACATGATTACCAGGCATAACATCACAAATACATGTCTTAGAAACCACAGGTGCCGCCATTCATAATTGCGAGAGCTTTAACACAAACTATATTCAAATGAAAAATATAGCATATAAAGGTGTAGGCAATAACATATAACAGGATATTAGGAATCCATAAGCAAGAATTGGGAAATGGAAGATGACGATGCTTGAGTTGGAGGTTGGATGCAATCTCAGAGATCAGGGAGGTCTTGAAGGTCGGGTGGAATCAAACTAATTTGCACAAGTAGAAAGAAAAAAAAAAAGGACCGGACTCTTGTTTTTGAGCTCCAAATATTAAGATAGGTTAGTCCGAGCTAAAAATTGGCCATTAATGGTATAAGAGTTAAAAGTCTTGTATCTATAACAGATGGTTTATTTATAGGGGTTCTTAGGAAAACCGAGTGATGTGCTTGCAAGTTCAGTTTGGGCCTTTGGTAAAATGGGCTTTTTGGCTTGATGGGCTGACAATAAGGCCTCTACACTTGACAAAAAGAATTGGTTCTCTCTCTCTCTCTGGTGTTTATGTTTGAATAATTTTTTTGGGTCTCTATTCATCTGGAAAATAAAAAAAAAAAAAAAGGCAAGTTGTGACAAAGATATACTATATGTGTTGTGTGTAGTGCAACAGAAATGGAAATGCAAATTTAACAGAGAGAGAACGAAAAAAAAAAGTGGAATTGAATTGGTACCTGAACTGGATGTTTATGTGAGTGTTATTGTTTGGTTCACTCTGTGTTNTAAAATGGGCTTTTTGGTTTGATGGGCTGACAATAAAGCCTCTACACTTGACAAAAAGAATTGGTTCTCTCTCTCTCTCTGGTGTTTATGTTTGAATAATTTTTTTGGGTCTCTATTCATCTGGGAAAAAAAAAAAAAAGGCAAGTTGTGACAAAGATATACTATATGTGTTGTGTGTAGTGCAACAGAAATGGAAATGCAAATTTAACAGAGAGAGAACGAAAAAAAAGTGGAATTGAATTGGTACCTGAACTGGATGTTTATGTGAGTGTTATTGTTTGGTTCACTCTGTGTTCTCCAAAAATTGATTCTCTGTATATGCTCTCAGTGTTTTCACTCCTTTTTATAGCCAAAAAAATGGTGCAAGTTGCACTGGTTGTGTCCTGATTCAAATTTCCTACTTTTTGCAAATTGTACTGGCAAGCACAACGAAGGCAGGGTAGTGCCAAACTGCATTGCCGAAAGCTTCCTTGTTGCAGACGATTACTTATTGCCCTCTTTTTTGTTTATTTTCTTATTTTTATTGTATTTTTATATTTTTTGATTTTTTAATTATTCTTTATTTTTTGCCGAAAGAACCAATAGCACAATAATGAATTTGTGAATGCAACAACTGAAGAAATTAGGGATGGTTTAATTTTGAGTGTTGACAGTACAATAGAATCTTGAATTTTAGATTCTAGTTCATCTTTTCATGCTACCTCACATAGAGAGTGTTTGAGAAATTATGTATCTAGTAATTTTGGGAAAGTTTATCTTGCTAATGATGAGTCTCTGAATATTATGGGGAAAGGTGAAGATCATATAACAACAGCTAATGGGACTTTGTGGAAATTAAAAAATGTTTGGCATGTTCCTAGATAAGAATTTAATTTCTATAAGACAACTTGATGATGATGGACATTCAACAACTTTTGTTGGTGGTTCATGGAAAACCACCAAAGGTATGGTTGTAGCATGTGGGAACAAGTCTGACATTCTTTATATGACTTCAAGCACAAAAGACACTATGACCATGGTTGATTCTAAAATTGATTCAACTACCTGGCATTAGAGACTTAGGCATATGAATGAAAAAGGGATGAAGATAATGGCATCCAAGGGAAAATTGTTTGGTTTGAAGTCTTTAGATGTCAACATTTATGAGGATTGTATCTTTAGCAAACAGAAAAGGGTCAGTTTCTCCAAGGTTGGAAGGATGCCTAAGAAAAAAAAAAAAAAAGCCAGAGCTTGTTCATACATATGTATGGGGTCCCTTTCTTATATCAACTCTTGGTAGCTCACATTATTATGTCTCTTTAATTGATGATTCCACTCGTAAGGTATGAATTTATTTTTAAAAATAATTGATACTTGTAAAAGGTGGAAACTTCAGGTGGAGAATGAATCTAATGAAAAGATAAAATGTCTGAGGATTGATAATGGTGGTGAGTATAGCAATAAAGAGTTCAAAGATCTATGTGCAGTGAACCAAATTCAGATGGCAAAACTATTCCTAAAACACCACAATAAAATGGTGTTATTGAGCATATAAACAAAACTTTGAATGAGTGTGCTAGGAGCATAAGAATACATGCTGGGTCGAGAAAAACATTTTGTGCAGATGCAATTAATACAATAGCCTACTTGATAAATAGAGGATCGTCTATTCCTTTGGATATGAAACTACTTGAAGAAGTTTGGAGTAGTAAAGAGGTACCTCTTTCACATTTAAAACTTTTTGGCTGTGTTTCATATGTGCATGTTGATTTTGATGAAAAAGATAAACTTATGCAAAATCAAGAAAATATTTTTTCATTGGATATCGTTCTGATGATTTTGGCTATCGTTTCTAAAATGATGAAAATAGAAAAATTATTAGAAGTACCCCACCTGCACTCAATTACATTTGAACCCGGTACTTTTTCTATGAAGTACCAAGAGCGCAACCATTAACAAATCCTATTAGGGACACAGATAACTTCTAAAGCCATCCAAGTCCAACAAGAAAATGTTAAATAAAGACAAAAAAAAACCTTTATAAAAAGAATTTGAGATAATTGAATAAAATGCTTGAAAATTTTCAAACAATTGAATTTCTGTATAGGCATCATCTTTCCTTTTACCCATCAAGATCATATTCTCAAATAAAAAGGGGTTACATCTTAAAGAACAATGCATTTTTCTATTACCAGAAAAAACACAAAAAAATTTCCTCAAATATGATATAGATGTAATTACTTATCAAACATCCCAAAGAGTGTCCTTCATGTGTNATGCTTGAAAATTTTCAAACAATTGAATTTCTATATAGGCATCATCTTTCCTTTTACCCATCAAGATCATATTCTCAAATAAAAAGGGGTTACATCTTAAAGAACAATGCATTTTTCTATTACCAGAAAAAACACAAAAAATTTTCCTCAAATATGATATAGATGTAATTACTTATCAAACATCCCAAAGAGTGTCCTTCATGTGTGATCTTGATCCTGTTTACGAGACTTTCAGTCTACGATAGCTAGTTACAGATTAAGCTAGTTGTAAATTATTATGATGATTTGAGGATGTAATTAATCTTCACTTTTTGTTTTTCGTTATATAGGTGCGTAATATACTAGGAAAGGCAAGGAGTGCCACAATGGGAATGAAACTCTTGATATCAGAAACTTTGATTCTTATAACCAAAGGAAGTGCCACTAGTCATTAGTAGAATTAATTTTCACTGTACCAGTTTCTTGTATGAGCAACAATTGTCCCTTGAGATTTGAAACAAATTAGCATTTATGCATGAAATAAATTCCATATTAAAGTCAATTTTAGTTGTATGATTGGAGCTGATGTTGAAGTAGGCAATTATGATCAATGTGCTGCTCGAAGTAATTAACAAAATACGCATAATAAATATTAGAATTTTTTAATGGCTGACTTATATGAGGCAGGAAAAGCAAAACTATTCTCACGTGGTAATCATTTAAGTTATTTTTGTTTAGTTTATTGGAGGCTACACTATAAGGGGTATGGTCTACCCCTCCCATAATCTCATCCCACCTAGTTTGCAGCACATGATGGTCATTATTTGAACAAAATATGACCTAAACTAAGAAGGTATACTTACTGAGTGATGAAGCTGAAAAGTAACAATTAATCTAAGATTCTAATTAAATCTCACATCCTAATTGCCAAGGTACAACCTTCAAAATCTGATTCCTCTCTAGGATATAAACAGAGGACAGGGTTTTCTCCCATTTCCAAATTCCATCTTTTGAAATAGTAGGTGAAAGAAACTCTTTTGTCTAGTAATCACCAAAATTTAGAGGTGACATAGTAACGGAAGAGCAAGAGATGAGTAAATCTTTTGCATCAATCTTTCAAGAGGAAGCCAGAGAAAGATAGAGACAGAGAACAAGAACGGCGCTGTTTTAATGTTGTTGCTTTTCTTTTATATTTTTCTAAATAAAAATACTTACTAATTGTCACTTAATTAGTTTGCTGGCAATTTATTTTGCCACGTAAGAAGTTAACGTGCTATATCAAATGTTCATGATAACATGTCAGCATTTCTATTAAAAATTAAAATTCACAGTGGATTAATTTATTAGAAATCTTAATATTAGAGCACATTTTTGTTACACAATCTTTATGGGACTTATTTGTAAAAAAAAATTAAATCTTTCATGATCTAAATGATAATTTACTCTTTAATTAATTAAAGGGTCACTTGCCAAAAAAAGTATAATGTAAAAGTGATCAAGTGAATTTATTATATATAGCCAAATAATTAAGTATAAGAAAATAAAATAAAAAAAGTATTACAAGTCCTGGGTATCGGTACCTAGAAAAAAAATCAGCGTACTGGAATAAAAAAGCTACAGATCCTAGCAAGACCCACCACCAACTCTTCCTACCCTTTGTAAGTGCTGAATACAATGCCATATCTTGTCTGTGAATTCTATATTTGGCAACACATTAGATTCCACAAAAGATAGTAGCTCTCAGTTGAACCCTAGGTATGGTATCATTGGGTTCTGTAATGGGTTCCTATTGCTATCCTTGTATGGAGAAGAGCGTTTCCAATTATTGAACCCATCTATCAGATTCATATAAAAAAAATTTGATCACCATCAGAGGTACAAATACAAGGTTTAGTTATGATCATGTCAATGACAAATACGAGGTTTATAATAATTCTCTCAAATAATATTTATGTTTTTGGCACTTAATATTCAGTTTACAGAAACAAAAATTGTGGAGAAGACTTGTCTTCTTCCAAGATCATAATTTTTTTTTGGCCAACTTCCAACATCATAATCACACATTCATTTGGTTTTTTTTTTTTCTTTTTTTCTTTTTTTTGTTGTGTGTGTGCTTGGGGTGGGGGAAGGG
>QAOA01004753.1:367274-393912 GCA_003255065.1 Cercis canadensis
GAGATAGAGAGAGAGGGAAGGGGAGGGTATAGAGGGGGAATGTGGAGCCTATAATTACGTACAATTAGCACTTCATATTCAAATACAATTTTAACTATACTCCATCACTGATTCATAGTATATGACGCAATCATGGAAGATTTCCATGACATAGCATCTGTTAACCCTCATATATAAAGAAGCATAAGAAACTTTGGTCAACCTTATATCACCCTATTAATGCCCTTGCTAGTGTCTGACTGTGCCACTAGATTATATAGACACTTGGACCAAAGGGATATAAGTCACTTTCATCCTTAAACCTCACCTATGCTCAGAATTTTCCTTAACAATGCCACCATATCCCATCCCATCTAGTTTCTTGGCTAATAGATCCATCACATGCGCACATGGGCATTTTAGCTATATGACGTGTATATATATATATATATATATATATCCAGTTGTGATATGTGTCCATGTGTAAGTATGGGTTAGATATAATAAAAGGGAATTACTATGCTACCTCCCCTTTAAAGTGGGTGATAGCATTATCACCCCTCAAAACCTTAATTTTAGACTGAAATTGTCTTGCTTTTTGAACTCATTTCAAAGCTCTTGTCAATTAAAACAATTCATTGTAAGTCAAAATAGTTAAACACTAGTCAAAATGACATAAATTGAAGTTTGATCAAGTTTATGTAGAGTATCACTTTGTTTTTTTATGACCCAATTCATACACCTTAGCTACTTCTTAATTGTTTTGACTTACATGAAATATTTTGGATAGCAAGAGATTTTAATGAGCAGGGTTATTTATATCCAAATAAAAAGTTTTTAAGGGTAGGCTATCTCCCACTTTAAAAAGGTGGTAAGATAGTAATTTCCATAATAAAATTACATTTACAATGTGAAACTTTTATGAACGCTTTTGGGGTTTTTTCCTTTTTTGCACAAATGGAAATTTTCCATTTGCTCAATGCAATGATTATTTGGCGATAGCTGTATGCCCGTGTTTTAGTGTAGGGAAAAGAATAAAAGTACGAATAATAAAAGAGGGACCTTAATTATCCCATTCAACAAGGGGTACAGACTGAAAAAATCTATGCTTAAAACTCAAGTGGAGCTTGTGTAATTATTTAGATAATTATTAAAATAATTTTTATAAAGTGTTTATGACAAAACAAATGTATAAATCAAGCCGCTTGTGTAAACTTTAAACTCTATCAACAGTATACCAAATATAAATTCAACTACTAATGCTATCTTGAATAATATAGCCTTCGCCATTATTGAAACAGTAAAGCCTTGGCAAATGAAAAACATGACTTCTCGCATCGAATTTTTCAAGAATAGTTACAAAAAAATAATAAAAGAATAACGTAACATGAGTTATTAATTAAAAGGTAACTTGACTCAAACCTAATATAGTGTTTGGCTCCTACAATCATAAATACTTCCATTGTCATGGTCCAAGCAAATAAAATCAAAAAATAAATATAAAAACTGGCACCCTTCTTCTAGAAACAACTATTCGGTTGAACCAAGCCTGATGTGATTCCTCCTACATGGTTACATGAAGCTTCAGCCACTTTATTTTCATAAATAAGATTCACATCTTCTAACCTTATCTCAATGCATGGATATTTTGGACTGCAATTGAATTTAACAGCAACTTCTGTTGCGGAAGTTCCATGAATGTCTTCGTAAGTTACATCGCTAACTTTAACTCCTGACACCTGTTTAAGAGATAGAGAAATATATAATTGAATGATATTAGACCTTTTGAGAAGAAGAAATTGGAAGTTACATTTTCTAGGTAATGTTTCAAGAGACTCACCTGTCCAGGACATCCTTTCTCATCAGGACAGTAATTTTGGTCTATCACAATAGGATTCCGGACATTCACCATTTTTGCATGCTGGAAAAGAATGTCCTTTGCAAATCCATTGCTGGGTCTCCCCCAAGATTTAATCCTTGCACCATATTCAGTATCAGTGAAAGTTACTGTTTTGACTGTCACATTTTGCACACCAGGCTCTTGAAACTCCTTTCCTAAACTTCCAATACTACATTAAACCAATACCACAGTAAGAAAATTAGCTAACATAGATTTACAAAAAGCAAGTAACCTTATGAATTGTTTACATTAAGTTGCTACCTGATTCCATGACCTGGTCCACATGCAATGTTTTCGATCCACAAGTCATTTGTACCAGGTCCAATTGAAATGCAGTCATCACCAGTTCCTATATTAGAGTTGAGGATGGTGACACTTGATGATAATTGAACATGAATACCATCGGTGTTTGGGCTATTTCCTGCAGCGGAGACCTTAACACCTTGTACTTCAACATTTTGGCATCGGTCTATTACGATGTGGTAAATTTGGCTATTCAAAGAGATTACCTCATTAATAACAATATCTTTAGAGTCAGTAAAGCCTAATGTCTGCAATGAGACATAAAAAAGTTCCAATTAGAATTCTTTTCTTTGAAGAATAAAGAAAATGTTAATATGTGCAACACTTGGACAAGATAATAAGAATTAAACCTAACCCACAAAAATCAAATTTTGTGACATACCGTGGCTCCACTTGGGCAACTTCTGCCTGATTTCTTACAAGCCCACAAACCAGTCCCTTGCCCATCAAGAACACCACCATAGACAGAAATTCCATCAACATGATCAAACAACAACCAATTTCCTGCATTTCCAGTAACATGATAGTCTGATGGGGCAACTAGAGTGCCATCAACACGAACCGTCATGGCGTTGTTCTTGCAAGGTCCCTTAAACACAACACTACCAACTAAGAACCTCCCTAGTGGTACATAAATGGTAGCTGGCCCTGTTGAACTACAAGCTCTTGCCCAAGCAGCAAGGAAGGCTTCTGTGGAGTCAGTCTCACCCTCAGGTTTTGCACCAAAGCTTACAACATTATAGGTCACCGAGACAGCTATGGCAGGGCTAACTGAAAAGAAAAATATAAATATAAATGTAGATGTAAGAAGAGGAAGAACAGCACTGCTTGCTGGCTTTTCATGTGCCATTCTAGATTTTCTATGGGTGATGATGCCTATGAAATGGAAGGGAGAACAATAGAGAACCTTGGACTTGTAAGGTTTAGTATTGTTAGTATTCTTGTGGAAGTTTTGAAAATTTCAAGGGGATATTTATAGATAAATAATGCTTCATGGCCAGGACATTTCTTGCCCGGAAATGTGCTATGCTTTACATTGGGATAAACAATTGCATCCTATAGTTTATTGGAGCCCATCATTCAGTGCTTCAGTCCATGCTACTTGTCCCATGAATAAGGGAACTATAATTTGAAAGGAAAACATGGAAGCAGACCCCCAAACTTTTGGCTTTATGTTTAACTATTTTTTGTAAGTATTTGGGCAAGTAAAGAAAGACATGGTTTTTTTTTAGTTTACTGTTAAATGAAAATATATGCATGTATGGACTTTACAAGTAAGTATATTTTATATATATTAATTTGATAGACAAGTGGGTTCATTGCGTTGTACATGTTCTAAAAATGTTAATTGCATATCTAAATTTATTTTTAATTTGATCATAGAAGTTGAACATGAATAGTGCATGAAATTAACAAATTTGTAAGAGAGAGCCAAAAAGAAGAAAATAAGGAAAATATGTTCTAATTAAGAAAGTGTGACGGTTTAGAAAAGAAGACAAAGACGTAAATGCTTGTTTGACATGAAAGAATGAAAAAGTTCATTATATTACTCCCTTTGGTCCTTTTTATCTGTCTTTTAAAGATGCACAGAAATTAAGAAAGCCGTTAAATAATCTTGAATACTGAAAAATATTTGATTATCTTCCCAAATTACCCATCTGATTAAATAGCTCTTTTTAGTTGAGCATTTAATGGAGATAATGGGTCTTGTGAGGGTAAAATTGAAAAAAAAATAAAAAAAGTAATTAATGTAGCTTTGGTATTGAGAAAATGACAATTAAAATATACCAAAAAATAGTTAGTTAAAATGACATATAAAAAGGACCAGAGGGAGTATTTTAAAAGCTAATTCCTATGCTACTCCCTTCAAAAGTAGGGGTAGAACTACAACCCGAACAAAAACTTTTAATTTAGACAGAAGTAACCCTTGTTTTGGGTCATTATGAACCTCTTGTAAATCAAAATGAGCCCATGTGATTCAAAATAGTTAAACATTAAGTCATATAAATTGAGCTATAAATGAAAAGTTTTAATCAACATAAAATTTTTCCTACATCTTTTATATTTGATTCTATTTATGCCAGTTTTTCTTGTCTCTAATTGTCTTCACTCACAATTGATTACTATAATTGACGAGAGCTTCCTAAAGACCCTAAAATTTAGCATTACAATAGTCAAAAATGACAATTCTTCTGTATAGAAACTCCAATTTCAAAAATTATAATACCATTATTTTTGCATTAGTTGGCTTCACTCTATGGCACAGCAGCACGATTGGTAAAATCTAAGCATTAAGAAATAAAGGAACTTTGTAAAACTTAGATTGTATCAATATTCAAGGGCAAAACAAAAAAGATTGCATCAATTGTCCAAGAGCATATAATGTGAGGCTAATTAATATGTGAGAAGCATTATACTAAAATTAATTGAAGGTCCTGTTTCTCATTTTTATTTTCCTGGGTGATGTCAATACATCAAGCCAACCCCTATTCTTTGCTTAAAGCGCAAGATAACTACCTCCGCATCCCATGTTACCATCTTCTTTTAAACTATTTATTTTGTTATGACTAATCAATCCATCATATATGAAACCCTTTCATATATTTTTTAGGGCTGATGGAATGCGATTCGGCCCAATACCGGAACAAGTTGACGCAAAAAGAAAACAGAAGTTTTGGTAATCCCCATTACCCTATGCCGTTCATCAAGGACTACAAACCAAAATGTGATGTCATAATGCACTTGGAAGTTGCGGCAAAACTTCTATCAATACATTTTCATTTAACGACAAAATTTTATTTAAACATTAAGTCCACATACATGCATGCAAATAATGATAGTTACATATTATTTGGGTGTACATTTTTGTATAACTGTACAAATCTTCTCATTTAAGTTTACAGAAAAAGTGTTCGTAGAAACTTCATTAATTAGCTCATATGCATATAAATTTATACAATATGAGTGTGCAGGCATGGACCTGAAGAGTATATATAATGAATCTTTAACTACTTGTAAATTAACTAAAATTCCATACCACTAAGGCTTAGGTCCCGTTTGAATAGCATAACTTACAGCTTATTAGAGCTTCTCTATTAATATAAGTGCTTTTATATAAAAAAAAAAAAAATGTTTGAATAAGCTTATATAAGTAACTTATTAACTCCTAAAAAGTTATTTTTAACTTATTTTATGAAGCTATTTTTTTAAGCTTCTTAGAAAAGCCTTGTGCGAAAGCTATTTTGAGAGATGACCAGCAAGCTCCTTTGCAAATTTATGTCCAATTCTATCCCCCAAGATCTCTCATCTTCAACACTCTCTTATCTCTCTCTCACCATCGACCTTCTCTGTATCTCTCAGTTTTTTCCATAAACGTTTTGAGACCCGTCCATGGCTTCTCCATCTCCATTTGTGGATAGGGATGGAAAACATTTTCGACATATCCTCAATTGGTTAAGAGATGGTATGGTGCCCACTCTAAAGGAATCCGAGTACGCAGAGCTGTTGCAAGAGGCAGAGTACTATCAACTACTTGTAAGCCATGCTCTTCTCTAAGAGGTTAAATTACTGTAAATCTGTTTTCTTAGGTTATCAACATAGCAATTTGTATCTTCTGTTTGGAGAATTTTATTTGTAGTTTCTGTCGCTGTTACAAACTATAACTAATTGCAAAATCCAGGGGCTCATAGATGGAATCTCTGCTGTTCTGAGAAAGTCAGGTTTCGAGGGGTTAATCTTTCCGGTCTTGATCTTTCTAAGCTGGTAATTTCCTGGGCCTTACATATATCTGATTTGGATCTTAGTCTACTTATAAATGCAATTTCTGTGGTTAATAAAATTTGGGTCTTGGAGAAAATTGTTCGTTTCCCAACAACCATAACTACATATGCGTGCTTTTTAATTTTTGTTTACCTAGGGTGCAGTTCTGCCTGTAATAGGGAGTTTAAGCTCATGCTCGTTGGCAGATAATTTGACTTATGTACAATACATATGATCATAGAATAGAAGCATTTGTGAAATGTTGATAATGAACAATTGCATTTACCCTTAAGTTGGCTGGAGAAAATTATGGCATTAACCATTGGCAGTCTTAACACAGAATTTGAAATGAATTTAAGCCATACTTACTGGCACCTTTGGATGGTGAAGTATGTAGGATAACGCGTTTGCTAACATCATCATTTTTGACATAATCTTGATTATGGATTTTCAGGATTTATCATATGTCGATTTCAGCTATGCATGTCTTAAAAATGTCTTCTTCTCACGTGCAAATTGGTCCCAAACCAAAGATCTCATCTTTATCTTATACTATATCTAACGCAAATATTTATGGTGCTGTATCTAGCAATCACTTTGTTTGATTATCCGATTGCAGCACTTTCGTTGGTTTACTATTTTAAAGCTTGTAATTCTGTATGATTGTCTTGTTTGAGTTAGCTATGAAATTGTATGGTCCCATCTGCATTTAGTTTTATTTACAAGTTATCCTGAAACCTATCTAGTTTCATAGGATGTTGATGCCGAGGCCTCCATCTTTCACAATGCAACTTTGCGTGAGTAAGTCACTCAGAGCAATATTATATTTTAATTGCATAAATATATTAAATACGTGCCACCTCGTACTTATTTATCTTGCCCAGGGAAGATGTGAATTTACTGGGGCAAATCTTCGTGGAGCTCTATTGGCTGGTGCTTCACTTCAGAGTGCAAATCTACAAGGCATATTAATATTTTCTGTTTCTCTGCTTTTTGTTGTTTAGAATCAGTTAATAGTACTTACTGCTTGATGCTACGCTACCAATTCACTGGTTCTATCATACATGTATCTTTGCCACATAATTTCTTGTCATTTGTGCTGTTTACATTTTAACTGACAATCTTAGTAATATAATGACAAAAAGTATGGTGGGTTTTGTTGGCAATGCATGACACTGGAACCAATTCTTCATTTCTTTGTATTGAGTTTGAGAGATATGCAACTCTCTTTCCAAAAGTTTGATGATTGGTAGAAAGGACATGGCTTTTCATTTTTTTTTAGCTAAAGAATGACAAAGAACAGAATTTTTCTGATTTTTATATCATGAATAAGAATTATTATAGTGAGCATTATGCATGAGAATGTGAAAAGTGGCATACGGAATGATGAGCTTAATAAATAGACAAGGGAATATGTAAATATTTATAATAGTCAGCACTAGGACACATTGTATTCTGCATGCATCTTCCCTTGTATTTATGTAAACGAATTGGAAACTGACCCTGTGCTATCAAGTCCAACTTTTGAGGCATCCTTTCTTCTACATTCCAGATTTCCAGCATGATGTTACAATTTGGTCTCCCATAGTCCCATTTTTTATGTTCCTTACATGGAAGCAAGAAGATAAACACTACATTGTGTTGATTGTATTAGTTAGACTAAACAGGATGCTTTAAAATGAAGTTCATTTGTTTTAAAATTTTCCTGTTCTGCAGATGCCTGTCTAATAGATTGTAGCTTTTGTGGAGCAGACCTGCGATCTGTATATCTACAGGTTCACCACAAACGAGTCTTTCACTTGTATAATTGTCTTATTACATTTAATGACATTTTTCTATTTGTTGTTTTAATCGTTCATCAATCGACTATGCTTTTTTCTTCTAACGCGGTGAATTTGGGGGTTTTGTGTGTGTGTGTGTGTTGGGGGGGGGGGAGGTGGGGAGAACTTCAATACCATAACTTATCGAACTTCTTCTGTCCTATTAAGAATAGCATTGGAAGGAGTTTGGTCTTAGATTTCAGTAGGTGAATGACATTCCAATAAAAAATATTCATGATTCATCAACTTCAGATAAGCACATCTAAGGTCCATTAGAGTATAATGATATACATGCTCCTTGTAGGAATATTGCCAATGAATTGAAAATTGGATTCCTTCTAAAAGTTTTCTATCCATTTTACATTTTTCTATTTCCAACTCATGATAAATTCATTTGGGGATGTTTTCTACCTTTTTGTGGATTGGGAATTAGGGACCAATTTGTATAAAGTTTGTCCTTTGATGCAGCTTTGGCTTTGGCAGATTAGTAACTTACATTTTAAAGTTGAGTTTTTATTTGTAGAATCATCTGGATCTTCTCATAATGATTGGCCCATTTTAACTATAAGCGAGTCAACTTCAAGTAGTAGCTGGCCATGGAGTACTTCATTACNTTGCCAATGAATTAAAAATTGGATTCCTTCTAAAAGTTTTCTATCCATTTTACATTTTTCTATTTCCAACTCATGATAAATTCATTTGGGGATGTTTTCTGCCTTTTTGTGGATTGGGAATTAGGGACCAATTTATATAAAGTTTGTCCTTTGATGCAGCTTTGGCTTTGGCAGATTAGTAACTTACATTTTAAAGTTGAGTTTTTATTTGTAGAATCATCTGGATCTTTTCATAATGATTGGCCCATTTTAATTATAAGCGAGTCAACTTCAAGTAGTAGCTGGCCATGGAGTACTTTATTACCTGATGATTCTGTCATGGTTTGGTGTATCTCTCTTGAGACTGGCAGGTTTTGCAAAGCAAGATTGAGTGCTATGCCTCCATTCTCATTGGAGACACAAGTTAAAGTCATAGTTACGTGCATAACTTTGCACAACTTTATTAGAAGACATAATACAACTAATGCAGAATTTGAAGCATTCAATGACAACTTTGAGTTTGCTAATAAAGAAATTGTGGATGAAGTGGGCCTAGTGATGTCATATGAGATGAACCAAATGAAGAGAACATTAGGCAAATTGAACAAATTAGACAGCAAATAAAAAAATTAGTTGCCTACACATCTTTAAATTTATTGCCTTTATTACTTATATATAGAATACAATTTATGGAATTGCTAACTTTTAAAATTAGGTATTACTTGTTACTTTTTTAAGGAGAGATTTGAGTTCTCTATATTGTTCTCATACATATGTCAATATTCAAAATGATCCTATCAAGTTCTCTGTTATTTTTTTGGTATTTTACATATTGAAGGTCCTAGTAAGAGTTGAACACAAATTGTGCTTGAAGCATTCAATTTCAATTTCTTTCTTTTTACCACAATTTATTGTAGATATCAGTTAGAAAAATTCAAATAATGCAAACTAGCAAATATAATATTGACCAATGTCAAATTGTCGATATAACTTTAGTTTCTGAATGTATAAATCTGACCTATGATGTATAATTCTATATTTTATGCTTATCATGATTAACAATATAATAAAACGAGAACACTTGTTAATGATAGTTTATCTATATATAAGGTTTCTAATATAGCAAGTCAAGAACCACTTTGATTATAAGAAATGATACTTCAAAATAATAATTATCTAATAACAAAAAAATTAACTACTTGAATTAAAATATAATAATTATAGCACTAATATAAAATATTTTATTATTAAATTTTTTTTAGAAAATATGACAAAGTGCTTATTTATCCAAACACAATCTTTAATAAGTGCTTATTAATGTCCTTTTTAGTAATTTTTACAATTATAAACACTTATACAATTATCTATCCAAACACTTACGAAAAAGCTTATAGATTTTAAAAGTGTTTTTTCAAGGATGTATCCAAACACTAAATAGCTTAATTTAAAAGGAGCTTATAATATAAAAGCTTCTCTCATAAGACCTTCTTATATAAGCGCTTAAATAAGCTGTTTACCCAAACGGAGCCTTAGTTTGGGTAAATGGCTTAATTAATTACTTACATAATAAAACTTTATGTAAAAAACTTTTATACAATAAATTTCTTTTAAATTAAATTATTTTGAATTAAAAAAGTGGAGAAAGTTGAATATACGGCCACACTAACAATTATTCAATTCAATAGATTCACTTTAACCAAAAGCCACCATGAACTGGCATATGTCATCATTCTTGAAGTTAGAAAGTCAAAAAATTTATTTTTTAAATATACAAGCTCCTAACAAAAATCAACAAAATGATAAAAAAGTTATTATCCTTTCTTAATTTCTTGCATAAAGAGGTAAATATAGTCACTTCCATCATAATTATATTTTATCTGTAACATGTCTTTAAAATGATATAAAAACTACTCTACTGTCCCTTAGACCCAAATAAAGAGATAGAACTTACAAAATCAATTTCATCAAAAAGCCACCATGCGTACTGCACCGAATAGTTCCTAGATTTTAATATATTGTAGAAATTCCACTCCATATAGCCAGAAACTATTAACATTTTTCAACCAGAAAATTCTAGAGAAATCCATGCGACCTTATATTCTCCCTTGCCTATATATAGATGATTTAGTGATAGACTTACTAAACCAGTAAATCACAAAAAAGTTTACAAGCTACAGAAGTTATGTCTCAAAACCCTACTCGAAAGTTCTGCAAATGATGCTTTTTCTTTCGATCTTCACAAAGATCTGGATATCTCTTTCCCTCACTATTCTTTTTACCGTCTTATTTTCTCTCCATCTATTTCCAAAGGTCAGTTGCGAAGAAGGTCGACATTCATAGTAATAGAACAAAGGTGTCAGAAGAAATGCTCAAGAGAAGGTAGACACTTTATGGAGGTCCACTTCAAGTTGTGTATGGAAAAATGCATGAAAGAAAAGATTGGTCATTAGAGGGAGCTTTTCTAGATGGTTGTATTTGTACTCATCTCTCTTCCTCCTATCAGGCCTAGTTTGCACACTGTATATGATAAGGTGGAAAGGATAAAGGTCAATAGATAATATTGCTTAAGCTATCTATTGTATAAGCTTTTATTCAATATAATTAATGAACCTGTATAGGTATCCGTTGTGCATGTTATAGTCGTAAGGTCAATATATAATATTGCTTAAGCTATCTGTTAGGACAAGTGACATGAGAATCAGCTAGAGGGGCAGCTACAAGCAAATTTCCAGTTGTAGTACAGTTACACCAAGGGCCAGCATGATGTAAATTTTTATTTTCTTTAACGTGTAGATAAATTGACTGAATTTGAAATAGAGAGAATTCAAACCGAAGAAGTGAATAAAGAGAGCCTTATGACTGGAAGTACATTGCACTGAACTTGAACTCTTCCACATGTAAATTTTCATGACATTTACTTCTATTTTAAAATCTTCTTACTTGTTAAAATAAGATAATTTAATGCAGTACCAATAAATTCTTAAACTTTATGAAATTTTATGAGCATGATCTATATAATAATAAAAACTTTCGATGTAATGGTTGAATATATAAAATTTAGCTTCTACATGAAGTTTTTAAAAGGTGTAAATATGACAAATTTTACACCCAGTATATATATATATATATACAACATATAAACTATGACGTGTAATTGTATCACACATTATTAATTTAAAGCGAAGAACAATTACGGAATGGCGTTGAAGCCATTGTTATAGAGAACGATATTGGTAGTAATAAGGCATGATAATGGAAAGCTATTGTGTGAGGACTTGACTTTTTCAGAAGAACTTTCTTGCAACCCAATTAACTAATGGAACACCAATCTGGACAACAAGAACAGCTACCTAGATCGCAAGACATCTTTCTCCTTTTTGTCTGCAGTGGAAGAGTGCAATAAATCAATAAAATCATTATAATAAACGAGAAAATAACTTAAAGGAAAATAAATGGAACAGCATTCTGTTCTGTGACCACAGATGAAATATTATATATGATTGCAGTAACCATATCATGAGCGGAAATTCAAAGCACATCTGTTATTGGTGAGGTACATAGGTAATTTTTATGTAGAGTTCATATTGTGCGTCCTCAACTAGTGTCACAAAAAGTGATATTAGATAATTGTTCAAAACATTTCTCTTCCAGCTTTCGTTTCTTTTTTATATTTCTTCCAGTTAAGTAATACTCTCTTATTTTTTTAATGATAAAGGAGGAGACAATTAGTTCTCATAAAGCTTTCTCAGAAAAAAAAAAAAATGCTTGATAAGAACAGATATAGATATATAACTGGATTGTAAGTAAATGTATGAACGATTCTCAACTGTATTAACCTAATTCATTTCAACATTTTCATTTTTCTTTTTTTACTCTCATTTCAACACACCTTCCACCAGTTATCCTTATTTTGAATTTTGAGAAAACTAAAATACTATACTGTTTGAATGTCTAAGTAGGTTTTTTTTTTTTCATAAATTAATCTTTGACTAATGTACCTTGTTACTTTTAAAAATAATAACAACAGTTATCTAAGAGTTATAAAGGTAAGAGAGAATTATTCTAGGTTCTTAAAAAGAAAATAATATCTTATAAAAAAAAATGATTGATAAGAACAGATATTTTAAAAGAATATATATCTGGCGTACAGAAAAGCACTGAAGGTGGGCAATATGGTACCTCAAGATCCCTAAGAGCCTTGTTGAGAGCATCCTTCACCCCAGTCTTGTACTCTTGCCATAACTGTTTACACTGAATAGGTGTTATCAATGTTCTAGAGGATGGAACCTACATTGCATAACACAAAAACAATGTATAATGGTTAGAAGTAATGAACATAGTTGGCACATATAACAACAAGCCTCTTCTTATCTCTAGTACCAGCAATGTAATTTGTAAATAATATTATTTTTTCTGTATAACCCATTTCAACTTGCCAGCAATAATATTTTCAGATTATCACCTGTGCCCAAGAGGGAGAATCCGGAAGGTTTAATGTTATTCCATCAATGGCAGCAGACGCTTTTTTTCGAATATTATCAGCATCACCAGCTCCCAAGGGGATACCAATCAAACCAGCTAGTACGTCCCAGGGCTGGAGAACGTTTAATAGTACGTCCCCGGGCTGGAGAAAGTTCAATGTAATTCAAAGGATCAAAATCAGTTAGATGCATTGTAAAATGAGTACTAGGCAGTTGTATTATAATGGTCTCTTTGCCACTGAGACAATTACTACAAAAGAAAAATGTTCACTTTTGATTGAAATTATGACAAAATAAGGTAGCAGGTAGTAATTTTCAAAACCATGTTACTGTTATTACAGTCATTATAGTGATTGTTGGATGCAATTTAATATTATTTTTTCTGTATAACCCATTTCAACTTGCCAGCAATAATATTTTCAAATTATCACCTCTTCCCTAGAGAGAGAATCCAGAAGGTTTAATGTTTTTCCATCAATGGCAGCAAACATTATTTCTCGAATATCATCAGCATCACCAGCTTCCAAACGGATTGCAGCCAAACCAGCTAGTACGTCCAAGGGCTGGAAAGTTTAATGTAATTAAAAAGATCAAAATCAGTTAGATGCATTGTAAAATGAGTACTAGGTAATTGTATTATAATGGTCTCCTTGCCACTGAGACAATTACTACAAAAGAAAAATGTTCACTTTTGATTGAAATTATGACAAAATAAGGTAGCAGGCAATAATTTTCAAAACCATGTTATTGTTATTACAGCCATTACAGTGATTGTTGGATGCAATTTAAAATTCTGCAAAATTAGTTATGGTACCATACAGTGTATATAGCAGCCTTGGCAGCAGAATAAATTTCTCCTTTGTTCTCCCAATCACGATCACTCTTGAAAACTTTGTGAAATCTGCTTTTTGTCAAATATGAGCCTAATTTGTAAGAATTTTAAAACAATGGTATCAAATTTCAATTCCATGATTAGATGGGACTTACTTTCTCATCATATGCTCTTTGGCCCGACCAGATTCTTCTCGGGCCTTTGCTTCTACGGCATCTTTTGCATATTTCTCTATACTCTCAAGCTTTTCTTTCCTACCTTCTTCATCAACCCCAAACTTTGATAATGTATCATTAAGTCTAGAGACTGTTGAATGCATCACACTTTTAAAACGCTTCCGTATTTTCGACCAAGTAGGATCTGTTTCTTCACACAAAAGATATCCAACAGAATCTGATAATTCCTGCTTCAATTTTGGCTATAGACAAAGAAAACATTAGTAGACTAATTCCCATGGGACAATCGTTAATATTCTTTTAGTGCTTTGATTTTGCAGTTATGATAATTACTAATATCAAGGTGAATTGGTGTTCAAAATATTTGATAGAATTAAAAAACTATTGTGACAACTGCTCCTATGAAATTTTACATTAAATCCCAATAACAATAAATGCACATGAAAAAGAAAACTTTAGAGGATTATCATTTGATGTATAGACTCATATCCATAATCTAAAAATTTTAAGTGCAACTATCATTAAAAACAAAACAAAAAATTATCACGAGAATGAAAATAGGGTGAGGTAGAAAATGGAAACCGATTTGATTAGTGCACCCAGACGGTTAGAAGGAAAAATAAATACAATAAGTACCAGTCCAGCATCTTCAACTAGACTCTAGATGGGTTTAAGCTCAGAAAATCAGTGGCCAAATATTTTTCAGCAGTGTATAGAAAATCAAAAACCACAACTTAACAAAACGGAATATAATTATGTTAACTAAATAACTTTCTTATTAAATGGCAAAGAACTAGAATTCAGATTAGCTTTAGTAAAAAAATTTGATAAATATTCAACTCCAGATGGCTAGACTTCTCTAATTGTAATAAAACATTAAAACTAGAGCAAATGTTTGTGTGGATCTAATGGGACTTTCCTTGATCATAGCAATCAGTGTATTTGATGTCATTAGTTTTATTCCTACTACGTACTCTTCACTTCAAACTCGCGAGCTTCTCAAACTCAGTGAGCCAAGCTTTAATCGATAAACCACATGAGCCCTTTTGAGCTTATATGAGCTAAATCAGCTGGATGAGCTAGGTTAGATTATAAGTTAGGACTTGGGTTTAGTCATGGATAATTGACTTGGATTCATGTATTTTACCAAATAGAAGTCTATAATAAAATATATCAATGTAAATTATATCAGTCAACACAGATAAAAATTATCTTCAGTGATTTGGAATAATTTCTCAAATATTTTATTTTAAATCATTTTAAACATGTCCTTTTGTAGACGATGACTTGTTAGTTGTATAAAAATGAACAATAAATGTTATACCTCATAAACTCTTCTGATTTGTGAGGCTACTTTGTCTTCACGTTTGGCTGCAATGTATGAATTCATATCCTGTTGAAGTTTAGCCCTTGCTTTCAATGTGTCCCAGTTCGCTAGATCAATTTTGACAGCTGCATGGTTAAGTTTTCAGTATATTTTGTTGTATATACATCACTTTGCTAACTACCCTCATTGAGCTGCTTCAATGCACCATACATTATTTCTACATATGTTAGTTATGATGTCAGAAAACTCCGAGGTATATGCCAAATGAAAGAAAATATAAAACCCAACCAATAAATGTTATAATCGTTTTAATCTCCCTTGGGATTTATTGTGGCCTAAATCTACTACTCGTTCAACTACAATTTTTATAAAATAATATTTAATTTCGATCCATTGACAGTGTAAAAGAGTTTCATAAAATCATTGAATCTTGTGATGCCATATATGAGAAAAATTGTTAAAATCATGGATCAGTGTAAAAGAGTTTTACAGAATCATTGAATCTTGTGATGCCATATATGAGACAATTTGTTAAAATCATTTACTGTGAGTAAAAATCCTTAGTTACTTTGGTGATGTGGCACTATTTTGTTAAGTGATAGTAGATCAAATTTAAATTCATAAAACAAACATGCATGCACAAAGTTTACATTACAAAACATTAATCCCACATAGAGAACTAAGAGATTCACAGTTGATTTATAAAGCAATATGTCTAACTGTCACATTACCTTCACAATCTTTATCAAATTCATGTAAACAATCCTTGATGCAACCATCAGCAAATTCGGCAAATATCTTATGTTCATCTGAGTTCTTATCAAATGCTTCGATGAATTTCTTCAAATGTGCCAGCCTCAAATGATTCAGCATAGCTTTATATACAGGTTGGACAAGCTAACAAATATAGAGGAGAAAAATCTAAGTAACAAATCCATGTGCACAAGTGAAGTAATTCATTATGAGCTTTGAATTAAGAAACTCTGTTTTAGATGAGCCTAATGTAATTAAAAAAGAAAAAAAAAAACATATAATTGCTTGTTAAGAACAACAATTTGCTGTACGGTTGCTTCAATTACAAATTCTAATCCTAGAAATTACATTTCATGAAATTTGTAATCGTTGTCCATTGTGAAAAAACAAGATGAAGAGATAAAAATGATTGAGAATGATCAAAGTTGGCAGCTTTAGAGGAGCCAAGAGACAAGAGAATCATTGGGATCAAATGGGTATTCAAAACAAATGTTATTGAAGATGGCTCACTACAAAAGCACAAGACTATACTTTTATAAAAGGCTTCAGTCAGCAAATAGGAATATACTTGAACTAGACCATTGAACCCATTTCTCAAATAGAGATAGTATAGACTTTCTTAGCTCTTGCTAATCAATTAAAACCCTTACAGGTTTTCTTACAAAGGAACTTGAAGGAAAACCATATGTAAAGCAAATACAATACTATATCATTGAAGGGCCAGAACCAAGAAGAGAAGGTGCATAACCGTTAAAGGACAATTTATGGCCTAAAAAAAGCTCCAAAAGGTTGAAATTGTAAGGTAGATAGCTATTTACAACAGAATCAATTCCAAAGGGTTCCAAGTGAGCCCTCTCTATAATTATGTCAAACTTTCTCAAGTTTTTTTTTGGTTGAAAAAACATTCTTATTTTAAAAGCCAACTTTTTGTGGTAGATATTCCAGAAATAAGTGGGTTTGTTGAAAAAAAGAAAAAAAGGAAGAGCATCTAACAATCCTGTTGTGTAATAAAATATTGGTTTGTGCGAGGTTCATGGTAGAAAAACTTACTTGTAACAATTTATCTACAAGGCCCTTTCGCTTTGCAGTTGTTACTGCTACATCAAAATAGGAGGCTTCTTCATCAAACCTAGAATCAAAGAAATATAAATAAATGAGCTTACTTAATAAGGCGAAATCTTTGTAGTCTTTGAAGATTGAACAAAGTAATACAGATATAAAGGTTGAGGTGAACTAGTTAATGGTTTGAAGAGTAAGATAGTCTCTGAACTCACTTCACATGCCCAAATGTGTTTCCTGAGGAACATTAAGAAAATATGACCAAGACTGAACCCTTAAAAGGAGAACTATTGACTATTAATAATAACACATTTTAACTAACATGTAAAATAATTTAACTGTTTATACTAATATGAGACCAACTTAATGACCGTATGGCCAATGACATCATGACCAAATAAATTAATTTAGAAAAAACTACCATTTTGATTCTTGAAAGATGTATAAATCTCTGAATGTTCAAAAATATTTCAATGCGCGGCATAAATAGCAGTTGGACAGAATACACATGCAAAACATTTTCCTTGCATGATTAGCAGTTGCACAGAATGCCCACCAACAGCTTGATAATCGAGTTCATAGAGATGTTGCCTTGAAACAATTTGAATATTCAGGGATTCAGTTGAGTGAAATAAAAGATTAGGGACTAAATTAAGAAAGTGTGCATATTTTATGGACTAATATGATAGTTTTTTTTTTTTAAGTTAAAATTAGCGAAACTGAAACTATGACTAGACATAACCAAAATGTTAATATTGAACCTAAGAACGTAGATAAGACATAAAATGAAATACTAATTTTTTTTTTATTGGAATGAAAATACTAACTGTGACAGATAATTGTGGAGAATGGAATTAACTTTCTTCCCAAAATCACGAATGAAGCCATCCTGTGCACCCTTGCGTAAGTTACTCCAATCCTGGGTAGTCAATATGAAGTCATTTAAAAGGTACATATGAAAAATCAAATCAAGAGGTGCTGCTATATGAAAGTAGTTAGTTTACACACCTGATCATTCACTTCAAAAGAATCATACAGTTCATCGGTAATCTGATCACAGCGTATACTTGCCATCAAAACCTGTAACAAATGAAACTTTTATATTTGTCCAGCCAAGAATAGAAAAGAAACAATAACAGAACACTGACAAATATACAAAATGTTATTTGAGATCGCAAAAGTTGCCTGTATAATTAAAACTTGCAGAGTCAAATGAATGAAATAGTTCTCTTCTAATTTAGCAGAAAATGAAATAATTCTCCTCTAAAAATAATACTATTACCTCACTCTGATTGAGGTGGTGTTATCAAAGTTATCCTAAAAAAAGAAATTAATGGATAGAGTTAGAGTTTAGGTAAATTCAGTCAAATTTAATTAGTGATTTGTGAGTACAATGTAAAATCATTTAACAATTGTTTGACTGTAGCTTCTTTTTTTTTTTTCTGGAAATAGGAGCTATTTGATACAACGGCAGAGGGGTACTTTAATCTGGCATATGACCTCGAAGTGTAACTCAATTACAATATAGGTGAGCTTTATATACCTCCAAATAATTTTTCCAAAGAAAAATAATCACCTTATGGGCAGGAAGATTTAGGTCCTTATTATCCATGATGTCTTGCCAGATATTCTTTGCACTAATAGTAAACCCTGAAGCTGGCTCTTTTCCATCCTTAGTATCTGCAAGCCCACCAGGTGCAGTGGAACCGGTAAATCGTCTCTTTAAGTCCTCAACCTGCAACAAAAAAATAATAATAATAAAAGACAAGTATAATTGGAATATATTTGCAAATAATGTTTGAAATTGCAATGCATATTGCACCGTAATAATGGTGGATTTTAATATTTTACAGAAGTGATTATTTTATATCATTTTATGATAACACTACAAAAAAATTATCACAATGATAGTGTACTTACCTTAGATAGTGTTTCAAAACGGAAATACTGGTAGGTAAAATTATAAAATGATAGTAACTTAAATCATTAACTATAATAAATTATATGACTATCCATTTTATGTATCATCTAATTTTGGAGAAAAACTGAAATTTATTTACACTTAAATATATTTTTTATACTTTTTGTTATAATTTTAAGTTTGAACATGAAATCAGCAATCTTTGAAGAAGACTTCAGTACCATTTAGTCACAAGTTGAAAGTTATTTTTGGTTAAATCTTTTACTTCAACCATTACACAATAGCAATGATTGTCAGACGTAAAGAAAGACAAAAAATACATATTCTGCCTCAAAATTTCCCTTCACATGCATTGGATACGTATGTAGATAGTAATACCTTCAATATAAATTGTGCTTCCTGTAATTCGTAACTGGGAAGAAATACAACTTCAACCTGTCGAAATATAAATGGTGGAACAAAAAAATGTTGTTAAATTATCGTTAGAGATATTTTAAAGACCCAATCATACGTTTAGCAGAAGAACAAGAATAAATAAGAATCTCAAATTACTTTAAAAAAATCACTAAGTGGGATATTGCTACTTTCTGATGGATTTTGAATAGAGGCCCAAATCTGCACAAAAACGCAGAAATATTTCAAAAAAAAAAAAAGATAGAAGATTGGATTTTACAACTCTTCATACCAAAACAAGTGGAAGGGATAGATAACAGATTACCTTCTCAATATCTCTTCTCAGAATAGCTTCCAATTTTTTTTCGGGTGACTGTGTAAGCAAAATGGAGTTCAAACATTTTTCGAATGGCAGTTGTAATGCCATGTTAGACATTAGAATAAAACACATACCCTTGTTTTGTCACGCACAACAAACATCAACGTTATTTTACGTGGTTTATTACAAAATCGTTTCATGACCTAAAACATATTAAAGAAACGTGTTAAAGAAAAGGCTTATATATAGTGAGAAATTTGCTCTACAGTTACTTTTAGAAATTACTTTTCCTGCCAAAATGTACATATACCTGCTGAAATACAGCTCTCAAAAGAGGCCTACTTCCAGCCTGTTCACGGCCAATGTCATGACACCACCTAGACAAAGAAAAAAAACAAAATCTAGTAAGACTGCGAAGTACAACTTTCATATAAAGAAATTTAACAAATTTGTAGCAATACCTTATAATTTATACTACAGCATATCCAAGTTAATTTTCTTTTTAAGAAAAGAAACTCTTACATATTTACTAAAACTACATCTGCTATAGCCAGAGCAAAAAGAGCACTCCGCTTTTCAAATGCAGTATCATCCTGAAAAGTAAAGAAAGCCATGCATGGAGAAGTGAGTATTTTATATATAGAGATTATTGCACATATTCATTCCGATTTTTTACTCAATGGTAATTTTGTCCCTAAACTTAGTCTATTTATATATCTTTCTTCTTGTTACATGACCACAAGAAAATGGAGATAGAAAGAAGCGCTAACTTAACAAAACCCTTAATTTTATCATCTTTCAACTCGAGAAAAAATATGTCTATCTTCTTTATTTGTGTATGTCAATTTTATGAGAAAGATAAAGTCAATCATGGCAATAAAATCAATTACTGTGTTATGGTATAAATTTAGAAGCATAATTAATTTATGGCAAATACAAGCATCAAACCTCTCCTCTTTCACTTCCATCTGTACCCTCTATATCCATCACAAGAGTTAGAGGTTCTATGTCAGGGCATCTTGCCAACCAAATCCCTTGAGTTGTTTGAGACCTAAAAACAATCCAATACTCGCCATATAATTTGTTAAAAGCAATGAGATACACACTTGCATTTCAGAATTACATACCTTCCTTCAGAATCGTCCATCTCCTTGAATTTTGTATGAAACAAATGATTGAGTAATGTGCTTTTCCCTGTAGAAACCAGGTAATAGGAAAAATGGCACTCAAAGATGTCAAGGCTAAATTAAGAGTGGTATGAATATTTATCTATGTACTTTTATTTCATTCAACTTTGTGGACAATAAGGTTGTTGAATGAAGAACAATGCATACCACTACTTTGTGGACCCATTATAGCCACTACAGCATATGAACGACCACATTCGTAGAGATTAACTTTCCCAGCAAAATCTTCCAATCTCATGCCCTTGAAGTTTCCATTTCCATCGATTAGTTGAAAAGCAAGATCATCATCACTCTTGACTAGATGAGTGAATTTTATATTAGTGTCTTATTGACAAGTAGTGCTAGGTTGCAAAACATCATAAGCAAAATAAATTAAAATCTTTATAGAAAGAAATTATGATTTATTTTTCATGGTTTTTCCAATTCAAATAATAGCTAATCCCTGTAGTAAACTAGAATAATTAGGACAAGAGTACATTTACTAATCAAAACCAAACATTAACAATTATAGAAGTCATGACCAGCCCCCTAGAAACATGCCAAGTAAATTTAGCATTACAGAGTGAAACATCTACTAGGCCACATCCTCAAATAAAATTATCAAAACCCTGCATTCTTGTACTAAGCCTCCCGAAGGCTCAGAAGACTGGAGAACCTCCCACTCTTTTGATCTAGAATCTCAAAATGCCCCTTACTAAAAAACCATCCGCAATCTCCAATTGAGTCTCTAAGTTAAAAACCATGCCAAAAAGAATTACATGATTACCTTTTCCCGGCTTTGCCGAAGCTTTCCTGTATAAACTTCTGAAATCTGCAAGATCAAAATATATTTTGATAATCAAGCAGAACAATAAATTTTGAACAACAGACAGTGCTGAAAGTAAATAGATGGGAAATCTCAGAGGCCTACTCATTCTTAAGAATTGAGTTTGCTCTTTAGCTTCAGAAGAGAAAGAAGAAATTAGATACTAAGGACTACGAGGAAAAGAAGATGGAAGTGCAGGGCTTTCTATTGTCAATGAGTGAAAGGAAGAAGAGAGAATCTATATATATAGATGAGAGTTGAGAGAGTAACAATACTTATCTGAACGAGCACTTTAACTGGGACAGAGAGTAAAACAAAATTCCTGTCTAGGCCCTCAAGCAATGCCATATTCTTTCTTTTTTCTTTTTGGCCAGAAAGCAAAGCCACATTCTGATGCACTTCGTAGAAATTAAGGTAACCGTTTGCCATACCCATATTAAGTTCTTAGTTGGTGCCCCTGTGTTTGCTACGCACGCTGGCACCTACTCAATCAAATAATTCGAGTTAAAACTTAGTTTAGACTTATTTACTTGTGTTTTTGGCCAAGGACTTATTTATGTTGTTAGTTAATAGTTTTTTTTCCTGATATTTTAATAAATTTTAAACACATAATGTTATAACGATTTTTTACACATAATATATATATTGACTTTTTGTTCATATATTTAGGATCACTAAGTGCTAAAATACATTATTTGAATTGCTTTTTTTATTCCAAACTTTTTTGCTCTATAGGCAGAGTTGGTTAGAATATTATAAATGTTGAGGAATATAAAATCATTCTTGAAGTGCATCATGCGTTACTTGTGGGAGTTAGATAAAGATAAAGATGCTTGAGGAGATGGAGAAAAAGTGTTCTTGGATAAGAAAGAGATAATAGATAAAGGTGGTACAACTTGAAGAAAATTCCTAAACTAAGGTACGGATAATTCCTAAATTTCTTTTTTTTTTTTGGTTTTAATATTTTCTAAAACAGCAATATTAAAGTCAAAATTCTCAGTTAAACCTATAAAGCCAGTAGCCTACCATCTATGTGTACAAAACTGTTAAATATAAAAATATTGATGGACTTTCACTTAACAGTTTAAACCTTTAAATTAATTTGATTCTTGACATAATATTATACTTTGACAAAGCAGTCAAAAAATTAAATCATTTCACCTCCATTTTCTCAATTATTACGTAGCACGACACCCCCTAAACATCAACAAATGTCACCTCATGGGTAATAATGAATTCTAAAAGAATAGCTGTGCTTGGAGCAGGTCCATAATTTAATATTTATGTAACAAATTTATAGTTATTTCATATGCATGAGTGATAAAATATATATTACACCTTTCATTTTAGGAATTCATCCAAATGGAAAATCATACGTCTCCAAAGACATATTGCACCCAATTAGACATAAAGTAAACATAATTTGAGAAATATTCAACTTTTCAGCATTGAACTATGTTTTAAAGCGATGGGATAATTAACCCTCAAGGATATTAACAATGCGAGGTTTAATTGTAAAAAGAAAGATACTATATTCCCTCTTTCCTTTTTAACAATTTAATGTGTATAAGTTTCTTTTTGTTTTTTGTTCAGCTAAGTATCAATCATCCAACCCTATATGTTAAGGAAGCAGCTGAGATCTAAGGCAGTTGCAGTGCGTGAAAGATACAAGAAAATATATTGTGGAAGTGCTGTATAATGTAACACATTCATTTTGTTTATTTTGATATAAGAAAATTTAGGATAAAATGAAGCTATTTAATTTTAAGGCTAAGACATGCCACATACCTCAACATGTAACACTTTTATTTGTTGTAATGTTAATGAAGACATAATGAAAATTTAATTATGAAATTTCAAATCTTGAGGCAGATATATGATGTCAAATATAACACTTTAAACCCCATACTGCAATATTTTCCGGTCATGACAAAGTGTGCTCCAAGTAACCCGACAAATTCTCCTCTCATTCTCATTTTGTAACCAAAATTGGGTCACAAGATTTGTGAGACTTTGGTATAAACCATCAAGAAGTTTGAAGCAAGCAATCATTATCTATACAAGTAGATAAAGGTGATATCCCTCTTTGGCATCCAACTTTTCTTTACCTAAAAACCCATTCTTGTAAATTATTCACAAATATTGGCCTTTTTATTATAGTTACTGGATAACATGCACATTTACCAAATGTTTTAAGGCCAAGAGGTTACCTTAAAACTTATAAGTTTTGTATTCAAACAAAAAATTGTAGCTAAAACGTATAGAGAAAGACAACACAAACATTTATTTGCCTGCAAACCTAGGCCTGCATGGGCTTTGATCAAAAAAGATTGGACCTTCGTGATGCGATTTCCTAGAGACTTAGGATAATCCAATCAGCTTAACACCATGTAAGACTAAGGATCCCAAATAGATTAGCAAGAACTTAAACAAACAAGATAAAGATGAGTGGAATTAAGGTGAAAACCCTTGAAATCAAGGGATGGGCAACTTAGCTTACAAGCTAAACCTCCTAAACACTGTCAAGAACCGATTCAACCTAAAAGCTTAAGCTGTTAGGTGAAAGCCTAATAATGGTTTTATATCTAACACGCCCCCGCACGCGAAAGCCATTTGGGCTTGAAGCGTGGACAAAGCACATGCTCATTTATACCTTGTGCTGAAATTTCAATTTAATTGAGAAAGTGGGGGCAGAAGGATTCGATCTCCTGACCGTTTGGTCAAAGAGGCTCTGATACCATGTCAAGAACTGATTCAACCTAAAAGCTTAAGCTGTTAGGTGAAAGCCCAATAATGGTTTTACTCATACCTCCAGGTTTTCAACACCCCACATTTCCCACTCATGTATGTAAATTGCGCAAAGCATTCTATGGGCTCAAACAGGCACCTCGCGCATGGTATGATACTCTCAAAGCTTTTCTCTTGAGCTTTGGTTTTACTCATACCAAGTGTGATACCTCTCTCTTCGTCAAAAAGGGCAACACAGTCGCTTATATCCTCGTCTATGTTGATGATTTACTATTGACGAGCAATAACCCCACTTTCCTCCAGACATTTCAACATGTTCTTTCACAACAGTTTTCTCTCAAGGACCTTGGCACTCCCAATTATTTCCTTGGTGTTGAAATTATCCCTACCACTACGGGTCTCTTCCTTACTCAGCCCAAATATGTTCATGATCTATTGGAAAAAGCTTTCATGCAAGGTGCCCGTCCTGTGACTACTCCTATGGCCATCAATTGCTCCCTTGTTCCCCTGCCTGATGCCTCATCATGTGACACCAAACTATATCGGTGTCTTGTTGGCTCATTACAGTATCTTACCCTCACTCGTCCTGACATTAGTTTCTCTGTCAACAAACTTGCTCAACACATGCAAAGCCCTCAGGATAATCATTTTCAAGCTCTAAAACGTGTCCTTCGTTACTTAAAGACCACCGTTGATCATGGCATTCACCTTAAGAAGGACAAGTCTTTTCCTCTCATCGCTTATTGTGATGCTGATTGGGCTGGTGATCACGTTGACAGAAAATCCACCGGAGCTTACATTGCCTATCTTGGCTCCAATCCTATATCATGGGCTGCTCGCAAGCAATCTTCAATTGCTCGGTCTTCCACAGAAACAGAGTATCGAATTATTGCTTCCACTTCCGCTGAGCTCCTCTGGCTCATGCAACTTCTGCAAGAAATGGGACTTTCATTGCCAAGACCCTCTCACATTTTCTTAGACAATATTGGTGCCACCTATCTATGTGCTAATCCTGTCTTTCACTCTCGAATGAAACATCTTGCTATTGATTATCACTTTGTGCGTGATTTAGTGAGTAATGGTTCATTACGGGTCTCCCATGTACCCTCCAGTCATCAGCTTGCAGACTTACTCACCAAACCACTATCAGGACCCCGACACCTTTTTCTCAAAGACAAGATTGGTGTCGTTCCATCCTCCACCATCTTGAGGGGGCGTATTGGTGTAGTGACCTCTTGAAACTCAAACTCTAGTATCTAAGTTTGTTAATATCAGATTAGGTTGACTCACTCAAATACATAGTATCTAACCTTATCATTAGCTTACATGGTCTCCCTGTAAAACTCAAACACCTCGTGTATTTAAAGTCACTCAAAGTTAATGAGAATGCAATTCACTTTCCCACAACTGCATATCTTTTATAAACACTATGAGATTCAAGAACCAACGTGTTCAATAATGTAGAATGAAGGAATCGCCAGACTCCAGATTCAAAGAAAGGAAAAGGAGTGATAAGATTCAACTTAGATGGTTCAAAGCTCTCCATAGAGAGAAAAGAGAAGATAAACTCTCAATTTCATAAATGTCAATTGGTTGATTGCTGAGGACAAAGGCCTTCAGCTCCTTAAATAGTTCAGGAGAAAACTAACAAGTCTTAACTCAAATAACTAAAATGAATTAAAACTCGTAAAGCTAAAATAATGCGACACGGCCAGGAACACGGCCGTGTTCCTTCCCATGTTCCAATTTCCAGAATAGCAGTTGACAAGACACAGTCATGACACGGCCCGTGTTCCTCGCCTAAAAAGCCTCATTTGGACACGATCAAGACACGGCCTGTGTTCATGGTCGTGTTCCCTCTCGGGTAGCAAGACACGGCCTAGTCTCAGCAGCTACACGACCATGTTCCTCGTCCTGTGCAGAAATGCAAGTGATCAGCTGGACTTGCCCTTCAATTCTGCCCTCCAAGACATATTCCCTGCAAGCTTGCTGCAATAATAATCTCACGTTGATCCGCAACTCCTTGGCTCGTGCCCTTGTCAACGGACCATCGACTTCAACCCTCACCTCGACATCTTTGGTATCCTTGACGTTGCTACCTTGGATCACATCACTTCGTTTATAGTCATATTTCTTTGGTAGAGTAGAGAAATGAATTCTGTGAGTATGTGAGCCAGGACCAAAAAAAAGATAATACCAAAAACAGAAAATGCATGCAATACAAATAAGTGAACAATAACAGAATATCTATCTCTAGAGCTGTCAAACGGGCCGGCCCGCCCC
>QAOA01004753.1:394217-515645 GCA_003255065.1 Cercis canadensis
AAAAAAAAAAAAAAAAAAAAAAAAAAAAAAAAAAAAAAGACTGGCTGGCCAGCCCGCCCCGCCCCACCACCAACCCACAACCCAAACGGGGCAGGCTCAAAAACCCACTTTCAAACGGGCCAGCAAAACCTTAACCCAACCCAACCCTTTTGCATAGCGGGGCGGGCCAACCCAACCTATTTTGACACCTCTATCTATCTGTATTTCAATTTCTTTTTTTTTTAAATGTAAATTTCAATTTCTTTTTTGTAGCTACACACTTAAATTGAAGTTCAATCAGGCAATTAACACCTTGACTAGGAAAACAGAAAATAAAGGAGAAAATAAAAAAGAATTACTTATCACCATGATGAGAAATACTTAGGTACATTTTGAGTAGTATTCCCATGGACAAAAAAGCAGACCCCATAGTTGAGTTTTACTCTTTTGTGTCTTGTGAGAGTACTAATCTGAGAGTACCTAAGAATTTTGGCCCCCATGACAACTATGCAGCAAATTATTTGACTTGCACATTCAACCTCCTAAGCCAAATTGAATGAATTTATCATATGGAAGACATCATATCTCTTGGGAGGATTATTGACCAGAAAGTGTCTCTGCACCTGCTTCACTCTCTCTTGCATTTTTATATACTTATCATCAGGTATACCCATCAAGATTTCCTTAAGCCTTGGTATTTCACTCACTTCAATTTGAACTGAGAAAGAATCCCAGTTAAGAACATCATTAAAAGGAAGCACATATTGCTATAATATTATCACAGGAACACACTCTACATAAATTGCCTCAGCGATTCTTGGACTTGCCACTTCAAACCCACTTGGAGAAATGCAGTACTTGCTCTTCTTCATAGTCTCCTGGTATAAAACTCCTTCTGTGAGGGTCTCATAAACTAGCACATCTTTGTCTTTGTTCTTCCAATGCTGGAAAAGAATAGGCCTAATTCTCCCATGCATTCCTCCAGCAAAGAATGCCAGAATTGTAGGATTCAATGGAGGATTGCCACTAATAAGACTGTCGTCTCCCCAGTTACCAGGTTGATTTCAGGAAATGATGCATCTTTCTTGGGAT
Organism: Cercis canadensis; assembly: GCA_003255065.1. Classification (NCBI taxonomy): domain Eukaryota; kingdom Viridiplantae; phylum Streptophyta; class Magnoliopsida; order Fabales; family Fabaceae; genus Cercis; species Cercis canadensis. The sequence continues at coordinate 395,289 of QAOA01004753.1, forward strand.
TGAAATGCTCAGATATGTTTGCATTGCATAGTTACTCAAATTGAAATGAAATATTGTTCTTTAACATAAAATGTTGCCTGTGGTCCCTAAGTGCAAAACAACCATGTTCATATAAGAAAATAACAATAAGATCTAATTTAAAGAGTAAAGTGAGCTTGAATGATTCCAACAAATAAAAATCATGATAGTCGCACATTACTTTGGTGTATATCTTTTTTTTTTTACACTTTGGCAATGACTATGGGTTTGAACACATAATTCACAAGTCCTAAAGACAACCTTAGTACCACTTTACAACAAGCCGTTTGGTACTTAGGTGCATATCTAAATATATAGGTTCGAGAAATTCTAATGAAACTATTTAGTTGCATACTAACTAGTTGCACATTACTTAGGTGCACAAGTGGAACACAATCTTAAATGACATCGCAGCACCAAACGGCGCCATTGTAGCCGTGATAAGTGCCCAACCGTTCACCGTTGTTGGCGAACCAAACGGTGGGGTTGTGATCCTTGGCGCAAGAAAAGAGAAGACCCTCATCCCTGTTGCACTTCAAGAACGTCAATGGCCTCTCATGGCCTTTCATCAAAATGTGTCTCGTGGCTGCTTCCTTCCTTTTGCTTTGCTTTCCCTGTCTTCATGAACTCTCTCATCTTAAACGACAACAAAGCAAAGTGTTTCTTTCCTTCTCTCAGATTCTAGAGAAGACGAGGTAGGATTTAGGGTTCAAAGCCGCACTGTAACGCAACGCAGGTAAAAAAGAACAACTTAGCTCTTATTGGACCCATACTGCTCTGAGCCCATAACCCAAATATTTGACCCAAAATTATACGGGCCAGGACAAAGTTCTAATGGGCCTTTGACCTGACCCACAATGTCTAAATTAGCCCAAAACCTTTTTTAGGCCCAAAGTGTTGGGCTACGATTGTATCACTCCAAAGCCTTTTTGGGTTTTACCATTTGCTGTTTACACTTGAAAAAAATAAAAAAATGTTAGGGACGAAATAGTGAAACACAGAGCCGCTAAAATTTTTTTAGCTTGTTTCCATACTTTTCTACAAGTGTTTGGAGGGTGATTAAGAAACGTCTTGGGCAATTTGATTGAAATCTAGGAAGTGCTACGCGAGAGGTGAGTGAATTCGAATTGCATTAAAACTATTCGATGAAATGACTGAGAGATGTTCCCATCTTCTATGATCTTTGGTTTTCAGCTTCTTTCTGAGTTAGAATCCCGCTTTTAACAATTGATTTTTTCTGGTTTGACTTGTTGTGTAGAGCTGTCCCAATTGTTGGATACTTCAGCAAATTGTCTATGAAATATTTTCTACATACTCAATTGGGGCATTTACTACAGCAATTTGGGCCTCTTTTTTTTTTCTTTTGCAGCTATTGTGACTTATTTGAACTATTCAAATAAATGAAAAAGAGGATGCTTGTTTTATAGAGTGTAAAGGTCCTGAAAGGCTAAATTGTTATGTCTGTCATTTTATCTCAGTTATGAAGCAAACATACCAAAGCTGAAACACTTTCTGGAATTAGAGATTATGTAGAAAGAGGCAGATCCTTTACTAGCAAACCTAAATTATTTTTTTGGAATTGACAATTGGAGGATACTTACAAATGTCATTGGCAGCTGCAAGCTCCGCTTTCAGGGTGGTGGAGATACAAGACAGAGGGAGGGGATTGGTGGCATCTCATTCGATTAGAGCTGGCCCTGTTGTCGTTAAAGACTCTCCTATCCTATTATATTCTGCTTTGCCTTTGATTGCTCAGTCTTCGTCATCCTCCTCCTCTACCTCAGACTTGTGCTTCTGTGATCACTGCTTTAGCATTCTGCTGCCATCATCTTCCATAGTTTCATGCCCTTCATGTCACTATCATCTCTTTTGTAGCCCAAAGTGCCTCTCAATTGCACTTAACACGTCCCACTCTCTCTGGGTATGTCAAGCATTATCTCATCTCCAAGCCAATCCAATGCTGCTTGAACAGCCTCTTGAGCACCAAATCCAAGCCTGTTTTCTCATTGCTGCCTACAATCTTGCACAAGTTTCCCCTTCAGACTTCCAAATTATGCTTTCTCTTCAGGGTTCTACTGATGCTGCCACTTCTGCCGCAGCTCAGTTCCTACACTCCCTTATTTCACCCTCTGCCCACCTTCTCCAATTAACCCTTAATGGATTTTCTATTGAACTCGTTGCGGCATTGCTGGCCAAAGACAAGCTCAATGCCTTTGGCTTGACGCAGCCCTTCTCTGAAGATGATGAGCAGAGATCGGTTAAAGCTTATGGCATCTATCCCCATGCCTCCTTATTCAACCATGATTGCCTTCCCAATTGATTATGTGGACATTAGTGCACCCGATGACAATCATAACACTCATATTAGGATGATTCAAGATGTTCCGTAAGGAAGGGAGATCTGTTTTGAGTTATTTCCCTGTGAATGAAAACTATTCGAGTAGGCAGGAGATTATTGGAAGACTATGGCTTTACTTGTAGCTGTGATCGATGTAATGTTAAAGCAAATTGGTTAAATAATGATAATGTTGAGGATGAAGAAGAGGTTATGGATGAGGATCAACATGAAAATATGGCAGCTTCAAACACAGAATATTCCTCAAGAAGAGAATAATGATTTCCCACATGCATATTTCTTTTTGAGATACATGTGTGATAGAAAGAATTGCTGGGGTACTTCAGCTCCTTTACCTCCAAATGGTGATACTCCATCTAATGTCATGGAATGTAATGTATGTGGTAACCTTAAGAATGACGATGGGTTTGATGCTAATGGAGGACAAGATGGAGTTTCCATGGAGGACTGAGTAGCTATAATGTTGCTCTGTAACTATCCCTGTCTTCTATAAATGTTTAGTCACTGTGTTTTTTTTTTTACAATCATATATGTTTAATGTATTCCTCATTTTGTTATTTTAGCATCATCTGCTTGTTGCTTCACTTTATATTTGCATTAGTTAATTGATTTCAATGCTCCACAATTTACACATTTATATTAGAGTAAAATACCATTTTAGTCCTTGAAAAATTGTCACGCTATCACTTATGTTCCTAATTTATTTTTTATATCACTTTATTTCTTGAAATATTCATGTGTCAACTAATTTAGTCTTCTATCTAGTCCAATTAATCCAAGTGTGATGAAAAAGTCCAAGTAGCCCGTTAAGTGGTTAGTGACTGTTAGTGCCCATGTGGCAGGTGACTTGGCACTTGACATAGTGAAAACGACGCCGTTTTAGTGCTATGGGGGAAGAAAATAGGGAGGTCTCTCTCCTCTTCATCGTCTCTCCTCTTCTCTCTCCCTGCATTGTTCCTCTTATTCTCTATCTAGCTTCCCATATCCACTACTACAACTCAATGGCCATTTCTCTCCCTGCATTCTTGTTTGAGTTTGGAGTTCTGATTCTCTCTCGTTTTCATCCCTGCACTGAGCTAACATCAATGTCGTTTTCATCCCTAAATTGCTCGGAGTGATGCTGTAGCTATAGTTTTCTTTTATGTTTAAAAACTGAAACAGTCATTAAACTGGTGAGTGTGAAGAATGAGTATTAATCTAATTAATTTGACCGATTATATCGTTGGACTGGATGATGTCATAATTATAACTTTTACATAATATTTAAATATATGATATTAAATAAATCTATTAAATTGAAGAACTATCTTGAATTGACTAATCAACATAAGCAAACAACAACATAGTAGTATTCCAGAAAGTACGAGTCTCATTCACCAATGTGTATATACAAAAGCTTTTTTCATAGAAGAACACTTCTTCCAGCCCAAAACACCCTAACAAGTATACTAGTCATGAGTAACATAGGATCACATTTTATCAAATAGCCTATAATTAAGTGATACTGAAGTTGTCATCAAAGCTTGTAAATTTTATGTTAAAACTCAAAATTATAGCCAAAAGTACCCAAAAAAATATATATAAGATCATATTTCTCCTAACCATATTAGCTCTAATTCATTATAAATGAATATAACTTCCTTGAAATCACACATCCTCTTCAAAGAATTGCTTGAAATTGAATTGGACTTTTTCAGTTTCACAAATTCAATTTGACACATTCTCTTGGGTCTCTTTGTTCTATTTTGGCAGCTAGTATAATACTTCAAAATTCAAAACCTTTTTGATTTTTCTTCCTCTCAACCGGCCCTTAATGGCTCCAAGTCTTATTTTTTTAGTTTTAGATGGTTGACTTGACTGTATAGAACTGACTTAGGACGTTTAGGTCTCCTCCCCCATTTTTTTTTCCTAGTCTTTAGTCCCCACCCTAAGCAACATTTTATCTTCACATTTGTGGTCTAGTAGTGGAAATTTGTGTAAGTGGATCATGTCAAGTAAACTAGATAAATTATGTGATATAGGTTAAGAGATAATTGACCCAGATTCCATATCAGTGCTGGTATTTGTTACAAAATGCAATAGCAACCTACTACTATTCAAATATACTAAAATTTCTTGCTTGATTTCACTTCTACAACCCACTATTATTGACCGGGCAATGAAGTTGAGGGGCTTGTATAGAAAATAAAGCAAATCCCCTGTTAAATTAATTAACCAACTAAATGTAAAAGATCATCTTCATTTTAGTCTATACCAAGAAAAAAAGACAGAATACTCAAGAATTATATATTACTCAACTACAAGTTATATTTTGGTATTTTTTGTTACGATTATAAATTTAAACACAGAATTTACAAGTCTTGAGAATTATTAGAATATTACTCAACTACAAGTTATTTGGTGGCACATTTGAAACGTGCATTCTACATTTAACCCCAATATAGATGCAAGTGTGCAAAAGGTTTATTAGCTTAAAGCATAATTGATGATGAGCAAGGTCCAATACTTAATTGGTAATGAAGAGAACCTTCCCAAACTGAGCTACACATATCAACAAAAAGCTTTATAAGCTCAATGCATCATGAAAAACTGAAACTGTAATGAAAATTAAAAGAGCATTTAAAATTCTACCAATACAATTAAACCTATAGAGTTAAACAACATTTTAGTAATTTTACAAGTATGAAACACCAAATTATTATTTTTTTCCCCTCAACTTTTAGCACCAGAGACATTTTTCCCTCTCTCTCCATCGGCTTCGATTTCTTGCTCCATTCCTGTATCCATCTGCAGGTATTTTCTGATTAATTATCTTTTGAAGTTTCGATCTTTAAATTCAAATTACTCTTTGGAATTTTCTGTTTCTTTCTCTTTTCCTTTATCAAAAATGCAATTTGCCTCGTATGCCTCGTATACTGGAAATTCTCAATTTGTGTTTCCATTAACAGAATCCTTGAATTAAATCTCAGAAACCATGAAGCCAACACCACCTATGCTTGGAGTAACACGTTCACAACCTTGCAAGAAGAACGAGAAGGCAGTAGGATCATCTTTACAAATAAAAGTGTATTCGATCCTGCGGCTGAACCAGCTTCTGATCCCGATGAGGATGACTTCCTCGCTAATAATGTTCACGGACTCCAACATCCTCTATATTTAAATTTTCAAGTGGGAGAGGGAAATCCTCCACACACTTTTGCAACAGAACTATCCGTATAGCTACCTATTGATTCACCTATTGACCTTGATAATATAAGTGGAAACAATATGATATTTGAGTCATCAGAAGAGCCTAAGTTAGCTATATTGTTTTACTTACCTAGCAGAACTGATGTTGAATCCAAATTGGCAGAACTGTCCGTGGAGCTACCTGTTGATCCACCTGTTAATACTAATAATGGGAGTGGAAACAACATGAGATCTAAGTCACCATAAGAGCCTAAGTTAGCTATCTCGTTTTACTTACCTGGCAGAACTAATGTTGACTCTAGGTTAGCAAAATTATCAGTGGATCAACCTGTTGATACTGATAACAGGAGTGGAAACAACATGAGATCTAAGTCATCAAAAGAGCCTAAGTTAGCTATCTCATTTACCTGGCAGAACTGTTAGTGGAGCTACCAGTTGATCCACCTGTTGATACTAATAACGTGATTGGAAAAACACATGAGATTTGAGTCACTAGAAGAGCCTAAGTTAGCTATCTCATTTTACTTACCTGGTAGAACTGATGTTGAATCCAGATTGGCAGAATTGTCTGTGGAGCTACCATTGATCCACTTGTTGATACTGATAACGGGAGTGGAAACAACATGAGATCTGAGCACCAAAAGAGCCTAAGTCAGCTATATCGTTTTACTTACTTGGCAAATAAAACTAAAGTTAAATATGGGACAGTAAAGAAGCACCCTATGAAGCCACCTAATAATCCTAATCATGGAGATGAAGATGCTGTTAAAACCATATATGTAGTAAACCGTATGAAACCACCTGAACCTTCACTTACAAATACAAAGATTTTTAGCTTTTATTTTCTCCCTCTGAGGCAGGAGGTTTTTAGCTCTTAATTCTTCACAATTTAGACATATAATAATAGAGTAAAACTCTTTTTTAGTCCTTGAAAAATACAGTTACTGACAAACAGATCAGTGAAAGAATTTAGGAAAAGGGTCTGTAGGGGTCCAGAACTTTTCTCATTAAGGTACCAGAGAACTAATTTGTCAAACAGAATAATAATTCAATGACCAATTTGTCACTAAAAATTTTTGGAGAACGAATTTGTCAATAGCTGCATTTTTCAAGGACTAAAAAAGGGTTTCACTCATAATAATAATTGTTTTGGCATTACATGATTCGAAGGTGTATGGTAAAATTTCATATGTCTATGTTGTTTTTTCATTTCTTTTACCACTGAAATTTCGTTGTAAAGATTAGAGCACATATTACATCACTAGGAACTTGTCTGCATGTTATGTTTAATTGCTACCAAACTGGTGCATAATNTTTGGAGGACGAATTTGTCAGTAGCTGCATTTTTCAAAGACTAAAAAAGGGTTTTACTCATCATAATAATTGTTTTGGCATTACATGATTCGAAGGTGTACAATAAAATTTCATATGTCTATGTTGTTTTTTCATTTCTTTTACCACTGAAATTTCGTTGTAAAGATTAGAGCACATATTACATCACTAGGAACTTGTCTGCATGTTATGTTTAATTGCTACCAAACTGGTGCATAATAATTCTAGCTAGTATGTCCAAATTAGGGAAGGGAACTCAAAAATACTCACATGTTCAACATCAGGGGATACAGGGATTGGCCTTTGCAATTGCATTTGTGAGTCCTTGTGTGGTGTGCATTGACCATCCTGGTAATTTTTTATGTTGTTGATGAGTAATGTTATGTGTACAATCCTTAAATTTACAACACACAAACTGCACAATTAGTAAAACTTGAGCTCTGGTAGTCACACTTAGGTTTATGAGAAATGATAAATCAAAAAAAATACAAACTTAGTCTGCTCAACTATATTAACAGGATTGTGAGGAGTTAGCACCAACCAAAGGCAACGCAAGTTAAGAACACACATATATCATTATTGAGTTCATACGCCCTTTCCATTCTATATTTTTTCTTTTACTAGAAGCCAGACTAAATTGTGGTATAATCATTTATATAAGTGTTTTTGTTGATGAACTACTTCATCAAGGGTCTGCCACCATTCAAATCCCTTTCTCAATTCACATTGTCCTCTTCATAATCCATTAATCCTAGCCTAAATAAGTTGATTTGATTTTTAATTTCAATCATATTAAAGGAACTAGGTTAAGGAATAAAAGAGATGTAATAACCAAACTTTCCATTACAAGATATGAAGCAAGGAAAACTCACAAACCGCTTAAGCTTTACTACAGGTGAGCAAAGCATGCAGGGCCCTGTGCAATGCGTCCAGTAGAGACCCACCCCCAAGAGGTTAGAACAGTGAAAAAGATAGATATCATTAGTATCCCCTTCACGTGATTACCAGACATAACATCACAAATACATGTCTTAGAAACCACAGGTGCCGCCATTCATAATTGCGAGAGCTTTAACACAAACTATATTCAAATGAAAAAGATAGCACACTACCAGGAAAAAAAAAAAAAAGATTCCAACGGACTTTTTGGATTCTAACGGAATTCATGTTGTTGCAATAAATGTCGTTGGAATGGCCAAATTCCAACGAAAATTCTAACAAAAGATGAATTCCAACTAAATTATACTGTTAGAATTCAATTTTAGGAAAAAAAATTTCACAAAAAATTCAAATGGTAATTCCAACAGTATATTTAACCATTGGAATAATTTATAAAATTTCAATAGTAATTCCAACGGAAAAATATCGTTTGAATTATTTTTTGAACTTCCAACGAACAAAAACCGTGGAAATTATCATTGGAATTTTGTTTAAAAAATAAAATTCCAATAGTAATTCCAACCGAAAAATACTGTTGGAATGTCAAAAATAATTCTAACAGTATTTTACAGTTGGAATTTTATTTTTCATTTATTTTTTTTATTTTTTAAAGAAAATTCCAACGGTTTTTGTTCGTTGGAAGTTCAAAAAATAATTTCAATAGTATTTTTTCGTTGAAATTACCGTTGGAATTTTATTTTTTATTTATTTTATTTTTTAATTTTTTAAAAATTTGGCTTGAATTCCCACAGTAATTCCAACAGAAAATACCATTGGAATTTCTCCAAAAACCCTACATTACCCGTTTTATTTATTTTNATTTTTTGAACTTCCAACGAACAAAAACCGTGGAAATTATCATTGGAATTTTGTTTAAAAAATAAAATTCCAATAGTAATTCCAACCGAAAAATACTGTTGGAATGTCAAAAATAATTCTAACAGTATTTTACAGTTGGAATTTTATTTTTCATTTATTTTTTTTATTTTTTAAAGAAAATTCCAACGGTTTTTGTTCGTTGGAAGTTCAAAAAATAATTTCAATAGTATTTTTTCGTTGAAATTACCGTTGGAATTTTATTTTTTATTTATTTTATTTTTTAATTTTTTAAAAATTTGGCTTGAATTCCCACAGTAATTCCAACAAAAAATACCATTGGAATTTCTCCAAAAACCCTACATTACCCGTTTTATTTATTTTGTAGGCCAAATACAACAGAACAGCAAAACAAATCCAGAACTGTGCAAAATAATCAAGTATCTCATAAATATATAAATCAAATGGGAGAAAATATGCAATATCCAATCATCAAGTAAGGAAACTTAAAACGGAGTAAGAAATACAAATGAAATCCTAAAAATTCCCAAAAGCATCTCACAAATGCTCATCATCTTCATTGATAGTTGGAGGTCATAACGGCATAGTAAGAGCAGCCTCAGAGTTATTATGTCTTGAGTGCATGTGGCTGGTGATATATCCTTTCAGTGTGGCCGACTCACTCTCAAGTTGTGCAAACCGGTTTGCACTAGCTCTAAGTGTGTTCAACTCCGCCTCACGCTGTGCATCTCGAGTACGTTGATCCTCCAATTAGGCCTTAAGAACTGCCATACGTTGTTGCATCTAGGTAAGCTCATCAGTGTTGTGCGCAGTGGCGGTAGACTCTAACCCGGACCCGGATGAAGAATAGAATACTACTTCGGATCCAAATCCATAAGCTCAACCTCTCTTATTTTTTCCTCCAGTTGCCTAAAAAAAGAAGGCAGTGTCATCAACAGATGATCCTGAGGCTGTAGCATCCTCCTTTAACTTCTCAAAAGAACTCTGCATATGATTTCCAAAAAAGCAGAAAACAAAAGTAATCAGTGAAAATACATAAATTATGGTAAAAACTTAATTATTATGTTACAATTGAAGATACTCACATAAGTCATTTCTGCTCTGGGTGTTGACCATTGGTTTGTCCGATCGTTATGGTTCAACTTACAAAAAAGTTTTGGGATGGTAGCCTCTCTCCCTAGCTCCCGTGTCTGAAATATATAAAAAATTTATGTTAGTTATTAGCGATCAATTAAGACATACTTATAAAAAATTTATTATCAGTAAATAAAACTTACATGTTGATAAGTTTTAAACTAAATATATGATGCGCTTAAGCATTGCTGAAAACAAACTTAAGAAGTCATTTGATCTACCTACATCTCAATACAGGTTTCAAGATATACACCAGTACTGTACCTAGAAGCTATAAATGCCTAAATAAAACATATAAGTTTGATAGGAAAGCAAGGCATCATAGTTAGATATAATTAAGAATGTAGGACGTTTCAGGGGTGGTCATTACATTGTCACATCCTTAGGTATCCCATGTCTGTCAATAAGATTTAAGGATTAAAAAAGGGTACTTTGATGCTTTGCAGATTTATCTGCCTGCTCTATTTTAACTTATAGTGCTAAAACCATAAAAAGTAATCTCCTTTTCATTGCGATGTTGACTGTAAAGCCCATTACTCTGTTAGAAATAAAGACCCAATGGGAAAACACAAACTTCAAATAATGTAATGGTCCTTTCAAAACTATAAGGGAAACCAGAGAAATCAATGGTAAACCTGTCAAATTAGCTAGCCCTTCATCACCTATCTTGCAAGAATCTAGATTCAAATACTCCAAATTTGTTCCATATCACAGATGCTTTATGTGTGCTTTATGTATCATATTGTATGCTATCAGATAAAAATATTTTAAAAAATATTTTTCAAAGCTTGAATTAACCTTTATTAAGACTTACAACATATAAGGCTTTGCTAGCTCTTAGAAATCCACGTGTACCATCAATTGGATCAAGCACCTGCATTTATTCAATGGATAAACTGGATATAAGTTCTAATGCAATTATAAATTCAACCATCATGAGAATATTTGTAAATCCCTAACGTGAAATATATTTACCACTCTAAATAAGGCCCAAAAAAAATGCATTAAGAGGCCAGTATACGTCAGATGGACATCAAATGTGGTTTAATATCTAATAAGGGGAAATGAAAAGTGAAGAAAGAAGGTCAATACTCAGAAACAAGCCTATACACAAAGGTTACAGATGTCAAGTGTATTTTCAAAATAAGGAAGCAACATTAGGAAAGATAATCATTCTTAGAGTGAAATGGAGAGATCATAAGCACCTTTTAGATGAACTAAACATGCTTCTGTGATATTGTTAAATGCCAAGCATAACCTCTTCAAGCGTTTAAGGCTTGCAGAAAAATGATGGAAACTGTAAAACAAAGAATTTGGCACACTTGACTCCCATAGAACTACCACCAGGAATATGTAGTATTCTGACACACACATTGAATTTGGACATTATATATCAAAATTATACTTACCAAAAAATTTCTCAAATCCATCATCAGAGAGACCACATCTGTTAAGATTTAAGCAATGTAAGGCAACTAAGGTTGTACATGAAAGAAATAAATAAAACCTAACTGTCAAAGTTTGAGACATCAAAGTGATAATCAATAGAGTCTTGGCTGCTTTTGCACAATTCATATGCATTCCAGACATCTTAAGTCCTTAATTTTCAATTTAAAATTGATAAAGACACATATCCATAATGATGAAAAGGACATCTGGGACAAATGTGAATTTCAGTCTAGAGTTAAATAAAATGAAGGTTAAACTATAAGATAGTAGTAGAAAGTTACCACAAATAGACTCTAAACATTCAATAGTAACATTGCATCCTTCTACATTCAATGATGTAAGTTTCTGCAAAGTTGTAACCCATAAAGGAATAGTTAGGTATTGCAGAGTACAGGACAATATGATACATAAAGCATATAACACTTTAAACTTATTCAATAAGCTAATAATCCATTTTGATGACAGCATATGATTGAGATATGTTCAAAAACAAATAATAACTTGAGAGTGACCATTAAATGACAACTTTTTAAAAGAAACCCATGACCATAGTTCATCAAATTTCATCACCTTTTTTTTCCCTTTTTTATTACAATCTTCCAAAATTTTAAAACTAGTACAAAGCAAAAGAACCAATGCAAATATGTCAAGTCTTATTAACATTACTAATTTATACTCTGTTACAAATTCTATAAAATAATAACAATACCATCAAACCACAAGGGTTCTAAGCAGTAAAATATTCCCGGAGTCGCATATGAAACGCCCAAGTCATAGGGGATGTAAACTGCAAATTTATTAACTATATACAAAGTCTGCCTCAGATGAAGCGACAACTACAAAATTTGGAGGGCCAACACTTAATTAATTAGAGACTTCTAAGAAAAGCATGTATTCTGAATGGGCCAATTGTATATAATATAAAGTGTCTTTAAAACAAAATAAATATTTTTTGAAATTTTGAAGGTTTCAGAGCCCCCCTCCCCCCAAAAAAAAGCCACCAACATAGTTCCAACCCCGATTCTACAATTCTTGAATGAATAGGACTCTCCAGCTTTTATCTTCTTAAGTTTTAACATATAGAGATGCCCATAAAGCAGAAGCAGCAGCTACAGACATAATTATGACACTCGGAAATGATAACAAACACTATGGAAGATACCTCTCAAATAAGCAATTCCAAGATCTATAATACAAGTGTTGCAAATTTGTAGCTCCTTTAGATTTGTAAGCCCTGAAACATTAGACACCAGTAGAGACACCGGTGACGGCGGCGAGGTGATGGATTGAAGTCCGAGGATAGAGAAAACTGGAGAGTCAGAGAACAAGAGAAGGCCTTAGATCAGAGGAGAAGGAGAGTCGAAAGTATGCAGGCTAAGGATTTCATATTCTGATTTCTGAAGGAAATTGAAAAGTCGAAGGGGGCTAGGGCATAGGACTTCTGAAGAAAACCCTTATTTTATCAAAACGACGTCGTCTCCCTTGCAAAAAAATTCCAACAGTATTATACTGAAAATTACCGTGGGAATCAATAAAAATTTGAAAAAAAAAATTTAAAAATTTGGAAAAAATAATTTCAACGGTAATTTCAACGAAAAATTCTAATGGTAAAGTAATTCCGTTGGAATTTCAAGAGAATTTTTACCGTTGAAATTTTAAAAAAATTTCAACGGTATTTTATTCCGTTAGAATTTTTCGTTAGAAATTAACCTTTTTCGTGTAGTGGCATATAAAGGTGTAGGCAATAACATATAACAGGATATTAGGAATCCATAAGCAAGATTTGGGAAATGGAAGATGACAATGCTTGAGTTGGAGGTTAGATGTGATTTAGGAGATCAAGGAGATCTTGAAGGTTGAGTGATCGAGCTAATCTGCACAAGTAGACAAAAAGGACGGGACTCTTGGTTCCGGGCTCGAATATTAAGTTAAGTTGGTCTGAGCTAAAAATAGGTCATTAATGGCATAAAAGTTAAAAGTCTTATACATGTAACAGAGGGATTATTTATAAAGGTTCTAAGGAAAATGGGGTGATGTGCTGGTAGGTTCAGTTTGGGCCTCTGGTAAAATGGGCTTTTTGGTTTGATGGGCTGACAATAAGGCCTCTACACTTACCCCCATTTCAAAGCTTAGAGTTTGATGTGATCGATCTTCAAGCTACAAGACGGGTTAAAAATGACTGCTTTACGAAGACTACTCATTACTCAGCGTAAGGCCACATGGCGTAACGTGAGCGGATGCTAGGACGGTTGCAATGATGACAGCTACTATTTGTACTTCTCAAAGCAAAAGGATGCTACGGACGTGACGTTTGGACTTTCCGAGCTATGAGGCGGCTGCTCTCTATCTGTTTGATGCGATTAAGTCAGACCGTTGGATTAACCATGTTTACCGCTATATCTAGGGAGTTCTCAGATTTCATTCTACTCTTTTGAAAAATCTTCAAAGATCGGTGATTAGGTCGGTGAGAGTTTTAGCAAACTGCTACGTTCAAAACTTCCTGCTTAGTTATTGTTTACTAGGTAAATAGACCTTTATCTTGCCTACTTCAATTAATCTTATGTCAAGTCAAAAAGTGAGTTCATCGAGTGAGTCTTCTGGTCTTCTAATGAGTATTGTTGGGAAGTCCCTCTAGTGAGAGTCTTTGTGCCTCTTTTGTTCATCAGGGTATTTGGTCGATTAACTCGTCAATCTAACCTAATTATATTAGGCAAATGAAAGAGAATTATACTAATATTAACTAGGACTATCATGATNTTCTCAAAGCAAAAGGATGCTACGGACGTGACGTTTGGACTTTCTGAGCTATGAGGCGGCTGCTCTCTATCTGTTTGATGCGATTAAGTCAGACCGTTGGATCAACCATGTTTACCGCTATATCTAGGGAGTTCTCAGATTTCATTCTACTCTTTTGCAAAATCTTCAAAGATCGGTGATTAGGTCGGTGAGAGTTTAGCAAACTGCTACGTTCAAAACTTCCTGCTTAGTTATTGTTTACTAGGTAAATAGACCTTTCTCTTGCCTGCTTCAATTAATCTTATGTCAAGTCAAAAAGTGAGTTCATCGAGTGAGTCTTCTGGTCTTCTAATGAGTATTGTTGGGAAGTCCCTCTAGTGAGAGTCTTTGTGCCTCTTTTGTTCATCAGGGTATTTGGTCGATTAACTCGTCAATCTAACCTAATTATATTAGGCAAATGAAAGAGAATTATACTAATATTAACTAGGACTATCATGATTTTGATTTAGAAGCATGTCCTCAGAGTTCCCCTGTCTGTGAGGACTATCCGAACAACAACTTTTTTACTTTTAGCATAACTTACATAGAAAAAGCGGGGGTCAAGTTTCCTCTTACAAACTTTGAGATTGAGTTCTTTTGTGCAGTGAACGCGGCCCCTACATAGCTCTATACTAATGGGTGGGGGTTTCTCTAGGCTTTCCAAGTGATGTGTAATCTGTTATCCATAGATGCCTGAGTAAATATATTTTTTTCATTTTTTTTACTTTAAAAGACACTAAGGGGTCCAAGCAGGAGTTCATGTACATTGCCAGCTGTCATCAACTATGTTTGATGAAACTCGTCAAGAATTCGATGAAAAGATGGAAAGACCAATTTCTGTGAGTGACCTTGCCAACCTAGGATGGGGTACCCAAGCAAGACAAAGCATTTTTCCTGTACAATGATGGGAGACACAGTTCCCTTTAAGGTGGAATCAATATGTTTAACAAGATCCAAGCTCAAGCTCTAAGTGAGTACGACCAGGAAGCTCGCCGGATTATAGAAATTATTTTTGAGCTTACGTACAAGAAATCTGAATTGTTCAAGCTGAGAGCTAAGGATTTAATGGGTCGGTATTTATTACTTTTTTTACTTAGGTCTTTGTTAACACAACTAACCGATCTTTATTCATTTTGCCGAAGAAAAAATCATCAAGGCAAATATGGTGTGCATGTCCAAGGTGGCTAAGATCTCTGCCCAGAAAAGAAGCTGGGAGCCTGAGGTGACCATTGTTGAGCCAATCAGGGTGGTCCCCATTGAGATGCGTTGGGCAAAAACGCCTGCAACTATTGCTGAACTACTCGTCGAGCCCCAAAGGAAAGACAAGGGAGTGAAAAGGCAGAAGATTTCCTCTAAGACCGAGCTCGTGAGGCCGAATCCGACCTCTAGCCAACCTAGCAGCGACACGAAATTTGAGGTCAAACATTTTGAAATATTTTCTGCTGCACTTGTTGAAAGGGATCGAAATCACTCCAGCGTCTCTTTTTGGAACACGTAGTTCCCGTTCCGCGAGAGGTTAGACTCAGTGATCAACCCAGCTAATAGAGACCGAGTGGTCAAGGCCTCAAACGAGTTGATATACAAGTATTTGCTTTCCAACGTGGTGCGAGACCTTGTCGTAGTCGAGTAGCTGCAGAATAGGGTGAACAAGTTAGACAATGCCATGAAGAAACTCTAGAAGGATGAGGAATGCACTCGGGCCTCGGCATAATTGGCCATGGTCGCCCTGAAGAAGGCGGAGGAGGAAATCATATGAGCCCGGAACCGCAACGATGAGTTAAAGGCTCAGCATGTCACCAACACGAACCAGATGCTGGTGACCCTTGAACTGACTCGCGAGGTTGATATCAGGGAGAGAAAAACCGGTACCAAAGGGACCGGTGTCTAGACCGAGCTCGTCAATCCAAAGCCAAGATGAAGGCTCGTGTCGAAAAGAAGATAGGGGAGAACTACGTTACTACCTACGAAAAGCTTTAACCTGGCAATAGAGTAGGCATGATTACAGTTCCCGAATCTTCAGCTTGAAGGCTTCGACTATTATAAAAAAAGTCCAAGACGACCAGCTGGTGGAGGCAGACGACGACGACGATGCTGAGCTTTAAGTAAAGGAATCCATGGAGGACTTCGACTCAGCCTCAGATAATGAGCTCGTGGAAGTTCAACCTGCTGAGGGAGGCTCAAATGACTAAGNACTACGTTACTGCCTACGAAAAGCTTTAACCTGGCAATAGAGTAGGCATGATTACAGTTCCCGAATCTTCAGCTTGAAGGCTTCGACTATTATAAAAAAAAGTCCAAGACGACCAGCTGGTGGAGGCAGATGACGACGACGATGCTGAGCTTTAAGTAAAGGAATCCATGGAGGACTTCGACTCAGCCTCAGATAATGAGCTCGTGGAAGTTCAACCTGCTGAGGGAGGCTCAAATGACTAAGCTATATTTTAATGTCCATTCAACCAATAAATAAAGTTAATTTTTATTACTTCTGATTGGCTTTATTCTTTCTGCTCATGGTTTAATTAAGGTAGTGCACATAAAAATTTTATATGTTTATTTATCGACATGAATTCCACAGATTAAGTCTTTATAGAAATTTCTACTTTAGATGCTAACAATTTAAAAGTTGGGACCTAGCAATTCGAGTCTTCCTACTTTTTCTATCCGAATGTTATTCGAAAAAAATGTCTTGATCGGAGGATTTATGCAATAAGACCAGAATGCAATAAGATTTAACTAGAGACAATCGAATTAATCTCAAACTCAATAATTTTAATCTCAAGTTTGATAACTTTAATCTCAAACTCGATAACTTTTATTTCAAACTTGGTAATTTTAATCTCAAGTACGATAATTTTAATCTGAAGTTTGATGACTTTAATCTCAAACTCAGTAATTCTCATTTCAAACTTGGTAATTTTAATTTTATGCTCAATAATTTCAATGGTATTTGGCCTTGATCAAGCTAGGATTTCACCAACTTAGGACAAGCTCATTATTTGATGTAGTGTTTGCACTCATGGTCGAGGTTACAAATGGTTAAGACAACTCAGTAATACACCGACTTAGAGGACGTTAGTCCTTTTGGTGTTTGCACTCATAGTTGAAGTTACAAACATAGTACAGCTCGATAGTTAACCGGCTTAGAGGACATTGATCCTTTTGGTGTTTGCACTCATAGTTGAGGTTACAAACATAATACAACTCGGTAGTTCACCAAATTAGTGGACATTAGTCCTTTTGGAGTTTTCACTCATAGTTAAGGTTACAAACATAATACAGCTCAGTAGTTCATTGGCTTAGAAGACATTGGTCATTTTTTGTGTTTGCACTCATAGTTGAGGTTACAAACATAATACAGCTCGGTAATTCTACTTGTAGCAATATGCATTATTCTTCATAAATTCTGAGGTTGGTTACATTCTAGGTTCTGGAGACCTTCAGTGATTACAAGTTTGTAAGTCCATTTTCCTGCACTTCCTATATTTGGTATGGGTCTTCCCAATTTGGAGCGAGCTTGCCTTCGTTGAAGTGTTTCTTTGTGATGTCAGCCTTTCAGAGGGCAAAGTTGCCTAGTCGGATTTCTCTATACATGACTTTCGTGTTATAATATCTAATGATTCTCTGCTTGTATGCTAACATTTTGAGTCTAGCATTTTCTCTTTCTTCTTCTAGCAGTTCTAAACTTGTATACATTGTTATTTGGTTCTGCTCAGCATTAAAATGTTCTCTTTTCCAGCTAGGTTCTCTGATTTCTACCAGTATCATTGCTTCAGCTCCATAAGTGAGTTTGTAAGGTGATTCGTCTGTGGAGGTTTGGGGGGTTGTCCGGTAAGACCATAATACCCAAAGGAGTTCTTATGTCCACTTGCCTTTGGTGCGATCTAGCCTCTTTTTCAATCCTTCGAGGATTATTTAGTTTGTTGGTTCAACCTGTCCATTCTCCTAGGGATGCTCAACCTAGATGAAATTCAACTTGACCTGTAGCTTGGCACAAATTTTCAAAACCCTGAGTCTGTTAATTAGGTCTCATTGTCTATTGTTATCATATGTGAGATTCTGAACCTGCAAATTATTAAAATTTGAACGAACTTCTTAACATTTTTTGCTGTGATGGTAGCCAAGGGTTTGGCCTCAATCCATTTAGAAAAATAGTCAATTACAACAATTAGAAATTTCTTTTGTTCGGCTGCTACTGGGAAAGGACCTAGGAGGTCTAATCCTCATCTACAGATTGGCCAAGGCTCGACCGTCGTGTGAAAGTCAGAGGAGGGTGCCAAATGAATGTAGGCAAATTTTTTGCATTTGTCACAATTTTTCACGAGATTAGAAGTGTCAGCTCATTAAGTCAGCCAATAATAACCAGATTGGAGAACCATGGCTGCCAATGAGCATGCTCTGATGTGGTGACCGCATATGCCTTCATGAATTTCCTTCAAAACGTAGAGACATTGCTCAAAGGGTAGGCATTTTAAGAGTGAAGTGTAGTAGCCTCGTTTATAGAGCATTTCTCCTTCAAGACAATAATTGCAAACCATCCATTAGAGTTTCTGAGCTGCCATTTTCTCACTTGATAGTTCTCTTGTTTTGAGGTAATGTATGATTGGGTGGTCTAAGATAGGGTTTCATTGTCTATGCTAAACACTTCATCATGTTTGATGTTTGGGCTAAAGAGTATTTCTTGTATCACCATTTGATTATTGTCTAACTTTTTGCTATTGATGAGCTTTGAGAGGAGATCGACTTAAGTATTTTCGTTTCCTGGGATGTGGTGGATTTCTAATTTCTTGAGGCTAGTTATGAAAGTTTTATCTTTGTCTAAGTACCTGGCCATTTGAAGATCTTTTACTTGATACTCTTATTTTATTTGGCTGGTCACTAGCTGTGAATCCCTTAAGACCTTAAGAGTTTCTGTTCCGAGCTCTAGGGCTAAACGTAGACCGGCGATAAGAGCCTCATACTCTGCTTGGTTATTGGAGACAAGAATTCGAAACGTAGAGATTATTCTATGATTATTCCTTCTGATCCTTCTACGATTATTCTTACTCCCCCTCCTTTGAGTTTGGAGGATCCATCCACTGACAGAGTCCATTTAATGAGCTCTTCTAATTGGGGTCTTTCTAGTCGGGTGAGTTCTACCATAAAATCAACTAGAGCTTGGGCTTTAACTGTTCCATTCGACTCGTAAGAAAGGGTATGCTCGAAGAGCTAGACGAACCACCCAAGCATGCGCCCAACTAGATCAAGCTTATGGAAGACTTGCCGTACTGGTTGGTCAGTTCAGACAGTTAATGGATAGTTTTGAAAGTATGGTCGCAAATGGTAGGCTAAGAAGAGGAGGGCATAAGCGAGTTTTTTTATATTGTGATACTTAAGTTCCGAGACTTTGAGGACATGACTGATGTAGTATATAGGTAATTGAAGTTTATTATCTTCTCAGACAAGAGCCAAACTGACTGCCTGGTCACTGCTGGCCAGGTATACAAACAAAGTTCTACCTTGCTTCGACTTAGAAATAATAGGTGTTGAAGTCAAATATTACTTTAATTGATCGAATGCTTGTTGCCATTCCGCGATCCACTAGAAGTTCTTGATCTGCTTAAAGGTTTTAAAAAAGGAAAGGGCTCTATCCGCCGATCTAGACATGAATCTAAATAGGGCCACAATCCTTCCTACTAATCTTTGCACCTCTATAATGGTTCTTGGTGGCTCCATATTGATGATGGCTTGACATTTGTCCGGGTTGGCCTCGATGCCTTAGTAGATTAGCATGAAACGTATGAACTTTTTGGCCTCAACCTCAAATGCACACTTAGAGAGATTCAGTCGCATGTTATGCATTCTCAGCTTGGTGATTGTTTCCTCCAAATCATCAGAGTGCTAGATCAGAAGACAATTTTATTAACATATCATCATATACCTCGACATTCCTCTCTATCTAATTTTTCAGAACCTTGTCAGTCAATCTTTGATATGTTGTTCCAGCATTCTTTAGGCCGAACGACATCACTTTGTATCAATAAATTACTTTTTCAGTAACAAAGGTTATTTTCTCCTCGTCATCGAGATATATTCTGATCTGGTTGTATCCTGAGTATGCGTCTATGAAGCTTAAGAGCTTATATCCAAATGCCATGTCCACGAGTTTGTCGATACTTAAGAGGGGATATGGATCTTTTAGGAAAACTTATATCTATTTTTTATTTGCCTTTTTCACTATGACTACATTAGACAGTCAAGTTGCATATGATAGTTCTCTTATGAAGTCGGCGTCGAGCAGCTTTTGCACCTCTTCTTGGATTGTTTTTTGCTTATTAAGACTAAAAATTATTTTCTTCTAGCAAATCGGTTTGGCACTTATGTTCATAGCAAGCTTATGACAGATAAAATTTAGGTTAATACCTGGTATGTCTGAGGCTATCTATGCAAACAGGTCAGCATTGGCTATCAAGAAGTCAATGAGCTTTTTTAGATTCTCTAGTAGTATGTTCGACCCTACTTGAACTATCTGATCACTACTTTTTTTGACTTAAAGTATCGTGAGCTCACCTTCTGACTCAGATTGATGCTCAACATTGTCTTTTCTATTGTCGAGCTCTTTGATGGGGATTTGACTGCTTATGGTGGTTTAGCTAGGGTTGTTTGTCTTTGAAGGTTTGAAATAATCGATTAACAAGCTTATGTTGTAGAATGTTCTTCCTAAGAGCTAGTCTCCTCTGGCATGTCCAACTATTCCTGATATTGTGAGGAATTTGAGAAGAATGTGCTTAGTAGACACTATAGCATTAATCCGATTAAGAAAATGCATGTCCATAATCACATTGTATGTCGATGGGCAATCAACAACCAAAAATCTAACATCGGCATTAGCCAAATCAAAGTACTCTCCCAATGTGGTTCTAAGAGTGATGATTCCTTTCACTTTGACATGAGTTCTTGAAAAACCCACAAGAGTCCAAGGTAATGCTCATGGTAGAAGTTGAGATGCTGAGTTAAGTGAAGGCATGGTAAAAAAGGATGTCTGTTAAGCTGCCCTGGTCGATCAGGACCTTGTAGACCTCATAATTAGCTACAAAGCAAGATATAACCATGGGGTTGTCGTGTTCTCGATTAATAGCTCTATAGTCACTTTCCAAGAAAAATATGATCGTGCTAGGTTTGCTTTTTTGAACAATTGTGGTAGTTTAGATGATTTCTTTCTTATGTTTTTCTGCAACTCGCTCATGCCTTTTTCGAGAGGATTTGGATACTCATTCTCCCGCAAATTCATTGGCTCTAATATATATGGTTCCCGCAACGTTTCCCATCGGGTCTTCTGTTTAGTTTAGCTAGTGCCGATTTGAAGATTGGCTTCTACGACGGTTTTGGTTCGAGTGAAGGTTTGGATTTCTCTGGAAAGATTTGTATTGGGGTCGGTTGCCTCTGTTTTAAGATCTTTGGGCTGGGGAGGGAATTTTAGCCCAGAATCTCTGTAAATACCCTTTCCTAAAGAGGTATTCGATGAGGTTCTGAAGGTTTCGGCAATTATTTGTGTCGTGGTCTCTTCCTCTGTGGAAAGCGCAGTAATTTTCCTTGTTCGACCTCGGCAATTATTTGTGTCGTGGTCTCTTCCTCTGTGGAAAGCGCAGTAATTTTCCTTGTTCGACCTACATCCTTTTTGGGCTGTAGGAGTTGGACGAGTTTTGTTTGGCATATTTCCTCTAGTACTTGAGCTCTAGGTTGGTTCAGGGAGGTGTATGTTTCGTATCTAGGTTGGATAAGGAATTTTTCCCTTCTTCCTCCCCTTTTGTCTTCTTGAGATTTTTTATCATTAGCTTTGTTTTTCTCTGTTTGGCCCAGCACCTCTTCAAGGTTAATATATTTAGCTGTCATAGTGAAGAGCTCTGACAGATTATTCGGTGGTTCAAGGGTTAGGTTTTCATATAGACTCCCAGGTCGGAGACTTGCCTAGATGGTATGCATTGGTTTGCGACTAAGTCCATTAGGTCTCAGACTTTGAAGGAGAGCTTGGTATATCGATTTATGTAGTCTTTCAAATGTTCATTTTCTTTCTGCTTGATGGTGGCTAGAATGGCAGAGGATTTTTTGTGAGTCATGCTCATGGAGAAACGGGCTTGAAAGAGCTTGGATGATTGATTAAAATTGGAAATGCTATTTTGGGAGAGATTTGAGAACCACTGAAGGGCTACTGTGCGGAGGGTAGTGGGAAAGGCCCAACACATGAGCTCATCATCAGTGTCACTCAAGAGCATGACAGAGTTATAATTTTCCAAGTTCTCCCTGGGGTTGGTCAACCCATCAAAAGGTTCCAGTTGGGACAACCTGAAATTGGTCAAAAGGGGGTAATCTAAGATAGGTTGAGTGAAAAGGTGTTTTCCCACTCTTTTTGGCTTTTCTGAGCTGGACAGAGAAAACCTGGAAGAGTTGAAAATCTCAGATGACTTTTTCTCTACAGATGTGAAAAGAGGCTTTAGAGCCACTCAAGAGATTTCTTGGTGAGTCTCTCGTGTATTGTGACTTGCTGAAGGCTACATAGGTAGATGGCTAGTAGAGCGGTGATTCGCCCGAGGATTCAACCTCTCTAAGGCTCTCCTGCCTCTTAAGCTCGGCTATTTCCGCCTTGTCTGCTACTCTTTCTCGCTTCAAAGATTGAATTTCCTGGAAAAGGAAATTTAAGGTATCGCCTAATTGATTAGTGTAAGTTTCTCTAGAAGGGACATCCCTGACAGTTTCAAGATTGAATACGGGTCAGAGGATTAAGGATAGCGCCCTTAGGTTGATTTGCTAGGTGAATGGCTTTCTGGTGGATGTGGGGATGCCTTCCTGGATAGGAGAGGGATTGACTAAGATAGATGGATTATCTGTGTCCATGGCGCTCAACTCAAAATCAACCAAAGAGATTTGTAGGTAAGGAGAAAAATCGAATTTCTTACAAACAATGCCAAATGACGATGTTTGAGTTGGAGGTCAGATGCAATCTCAAAGATCGGGGAGGCCTCAAAAGTCGTGTAGGATCAAGCTAATCTGCACAAGTAGAAAAGAAAGAACGAGCTCCGAAGATTAAGTTAGGTCGGTTTGAGCTAAAAAATGATCATTATTGGTAGAAGAGTAAAAAATCTTATACTTGTAATGGATGGGCTATTTATAGAGGTTCTAAGAAAAACAAGGTGATGTACTAACAAGTTCAATTTGGGCTTCTGGTAAAATAGACTTTTTGGTTTAATGGGCCTTGGGATTTGGGTTGACAATAAGGCCTCTACAAAAAAGTAATCAGCTGGTGACAAATAGTCAATGTCAGGATGATTTCCCAAAACAATCAAGAATCTAAAATAGAAGAAGGTAATTAAAGTTATAAATATTTCTTAATGGTTATTAAAATAAAATATTTTTTTTTTGTGAATTACACTTTCTCAAATAAATTCTTCAATTATCCTTTTACATAGAACAATTATCATATGTTTTTAAATTACTATAGTGAGCATTCATACAATACAATATTTATTAGTGAGCACATGATGATTGTAAAATAAAAGACACTTAAAAGCGATTATTGTGAGTAAATAATAATAATTGGTAATCAAGAACAAAATGATTATTGTTTACTTTAAGCAAAAGATAATTTTAAAATATTTTATTGATCACCCAATAGAAACTTGAGTTACAAGACAATAATTCTCTCAAAATAATGATAGAGATATTTTGTAAAAAATCTCTCAATTAGCAAAAAGAAAAAGATTCTGTTAAAAAATTAAAAATGTTGAGACATAAGATTCCATGTCATGATCAGGAAGAACGGGACAAACGTTGGAATAAGAAAAGAGGAAATGGATAAGGTGGTCATTTGCGTCTATTTATGGACGTGGAAAGGGCAAAGGTATCCTTCTTAGAGAGGGCAGTTTTGAAAGGTAAGGGCTTTCGGAAGTTGAAAGAGAGGAAGCACTCGGGTTCGGTTCGGGAGCCTGGGCGGCTGTTGGATCGCCGCCTCGTAGCCGTTTCCTTGTTTCCTCTATTCCCTTTCCGATCGCCATTGTTGCACCTTCGCCTCTCAAAAATCTCTTCTTTCCACCTTCTTCGTCTCAGGTACTTCTCGATCTTCTTCTGTTTTTCCATTTCCTTCATTTTCTAGGGTTTCCTTTTCTATTCATGTTTCCTTCTCTCTCTTGGTTGAGATCTGTTATCTATGTGGTTGTGGGTGACTTTGTTTTAGCTCTATCATTTTACCATTTTAAGCGCTTAGCCTCCACATAAAATAATTCGGGTCACTTTTGACCAGTTATGATCAATGATTGGTTTTTCCGTTGCAGGTTCTGATTTACTCAATCAGTTGAAGCACCATGGCTTCAAAGCGCATCTTGAAGGAGCTTAAGGACTTACAGAAAGATCCACCAACTTCTTGCAGCGCAGGTTTGATAACGATTATATAACCTGCGACGTTATTTTTTGAAATTATTTTCATTTTCATGATTGATCAACGTTTTCATGTATGTGTAGGCACTCCAAGATGGTTGTGGTTCACGTGTGTTTAAAAAAATGGATTCATTCTCATTTTCTGTATTTTACTGATCTTACAATAGCATATTTTTAACAAATAACAAGCTGTTGTAGAGAAATATGTATATTGCAACTTTAACCACACCCATAAAACGCATTTGTATTCTGAAATAGAGCTTTATTGGTTCTGTATGCATTTTCTACATGGGATTGATATCTTCATTAATTCATGTTGCGTAATATTCTAATGTTTAGTTTTAGGAATACATGTATTGTAATTGGTTGGAAAATATGGGAAATCCTAACTAAAGCCCCTGATTTGTTGTGATTTAAATTTTAAGCAAGGGTTTTCTTTCTATGACTGAATTATGTCTAGTTGTTATGTGTGTAATCTGTTTATGTGCGTGCCCTTTGTCCTTGCTTCATGTGTCAGCAAGGGTGCTAATCTGGTTCTGTTGGTCCCTAGAGCTTCTTTTATAAAGGATTAGCTACCGTTCTTCACATTTTCAGTTGATCACTATTTGTTATAGTCAATGCCTTTGTACAATGCCATAATGACTTGTTGGCCCATGCTAACTCTCTGTGCTTGTAAATTAATATGTTCCCCTCCTGCAACCAAGGACAATGGTATCCCTGTAGGTCTATAAATAAATAATGTAAACTCTGTCAGTTACTCATGGTCAGATGCGCTTGCTGATTTGAAATTTATCACCTATAAGTCAAACTCCGGTTAGGACTGTAAATAGACTCTAAAAACTTATGCCTTTTTCTCGTCTGGTTGCTCAACTTTGGACCCCTATCTTCTAGCCTGAACTGCATGCACTACAAATTCACCGTATTCAAATTGGCTTTCCATTATGAGATTATATTGTTCTGTTTTACCCTATGTTTATTTGCAAGTTATCTGTGTCAAGTGTTAAATATGATTCTGATCCTTGGTACTTGAAGACTATCTAAAATAAAAAAGGAAATTGATCTGGGAAAAGATGGCAAATAGTGATGTAATAGCTCTTAATCTTGATTTGGTTTTTATTGTCTTCCACATCTTATTTATTTCTATTTGCTACCTGCTATGTTTAATAACTTTGGTATGCTATTTTTGGTTGTTAAACTTGAATGCTACTTGCTTGCAATATCTTCATATATCAATCTTAGCAATCTTTTGTTTATAACAACAGGTCCAGTTGCTGAAGACATGTTCCATTGGCAAGCAACCATTATGGGCCCTGCTGATAGCCCATATGCTGGAGGTGTATTTCTAGTTACTATTCACTTTCCTCCTGATTACCCTTTCAAGCCCCCTAAGGTAAATTATCATGCATAGTCATTTGGTGAGATAACTGTGCAATTGAGGTATTGAGTTGTTCAAATGTTCTTGTAATTTGAAATCTAATGAAGTTTTTCAACTAGGTTGCATTCAGGACTAAGGTGTTCCACCCAAACATTAATAGCAATGGAAGCATTTGTCTGGACATCCTGAAGGAACAGTGGAGCCCTGCTCTTACCATCTCTAAGGTTTGATGTTTTCCACTGAGGCTTAAAATGTGTGGGCATGAACATGGTATTTTTGAATTGCATAAGCTATTTGTCATGAAAGAGATACAATAAGCTATTGTTATAAGTTATCTAAAGCATGAAAAGATCTGTTACAATTATTTGATTGGACCAATATATCCAACTGATTTTATTTCCCCCTATTGTACTAACTATTGAAATAGATGAAACCCCTTTCAATGAACTGGTATAGGTTTTCTCCCCCTTTTATCCTATAATTCTATTATTTTATGCCTTTATGCAGTTAATTCTGACAATTATTAATTGATGACAAACATGAAGAAAATGGTGAACTAAACAAAGTCATATACCTCACAGTTTTACTAAATTTGAGTCATTTATATTCTCCTCAGTTGTGACAACTGTTATTGCTTTAGATTTCTTCAATTGATTGATTATAATTTGTTGATGGTGGGGCTTTATTGGGAAAAAAATGGAAGCGCAAGACTTAAATGTCACTGAAAGTCGATTTTAAGTTGTCAGGGAAGAATGGGTTATTTACCATTGCTTGAAAGTATGATCCTTTTCTTGAATTGTATAAGTTGCATGAAATTTACTCAAAAATTTACATGACAAATATGACCATGAAAGTGTCATGG
Source organism: Cercis canadensis (assembly GCA_003255065.1). NCBI lineage: Eukaryota > Viridiplantae > Streptophyta > Magnoliopsida > Fabales > Fabaceae > Cercis > Cercis canadensis. The sequence continues at coordinate 421,959 of QAOA01004753.1, forward strand.
CAAAGTTTGGAGGATATTGTTATAGATGTTTCCATTCTTGAGATGAGGTATGTTTGTTGGCTTTGTGCTGGTCTCTTCAAGAGGAGAAGTTCCATGTGTTCCAATTGTAATTTTAAATCCACTAAATGCACATATAATGAAACGCTCTATAGTAATGTATAGGGGATTTCAGCTGCGGTTGTGTTCTTGTAGAGCAACCCTTCCTACCAACATATATGGAAGACTGCTTGGGTATGTTCACTTAGTTGGGATATCTCAAAACTTGAATTTTTGAGGAGTATCAAATTTCATTTATTGCAAGATGTTTATTGGGGTGGCAAGGTTGATAGTTTTTGTGTCTTTAGACAAGTCCTAAAATCTGTTTCTGCTCTTGGTGATTTTTTTTTCCCACTTTTTTATGTTGTGTAAGAGTTTAGGATCTTATTTCAAGAATGAGCACCTGTCTTTCTAATTTTGTGTATGAGAAGAGCTGGACTTTCTTTGGATATTTTTCAAATCATTGTCTTGTGCAGGAAATTGTTGCTGATGTATGGTTAGGGTTTGGACAAAGTTTCATGACTTTGCTGTTAGAATTTTGAAGATTATAGGATCCTAACCATGTTTTGATTGACATATCAGGTACTGCTCTCTATCTGCTNTTAGGATCTTATTTCAAGAATGAGCACCTGTCTTTCTAATTTTGTGTATGAGAAGACTTGGACTTTCTTTGGATATTTTTCAAATCATTGTCTTGTGCAGGAAATTGTTGCTGATGTATGGTTAGGGTTTGGACAAAGTTTCATGACTTTGCTGTTAGAATTTTGAAGATTATAGGATCCTAACCATGTTTTGATTGACATATCAGGTACTGCTCTCTATCTGCTCGCTGCTGACAGATCCAAATCCTGATGATCCTCTTGTACCAGAGATTGCTCACATGTACAAGACTGACCGAGCCAAGTATGAAGCCACTGCACGCAGCTGGACCCAGAAGTATGCCATGGGCTGATTGGTCTATAGACCTTGTACATTGGATGGTATCTATGAAGACTGTGTTGTGGGTTTGCTGTTGTCTCTTCCAGTTTTCTAGGGTGGCTTTTTGTTTCTTGTTTTGCGGGGGAGGTGGTGTTCAATTTGATAAAGAACTTTTGTTTAACCACTCTGTTGTATCATGATACAAAGGCACGAACAGGATGTTATTTGTGTCATGCTCTGTTGTCTGAGGCAATGTAGAAATAGTCATCTGTTACAAAGCTGTCTCATGGGTTTTCTCCAATGATAATAGATGATGATAGGCGCCCTTTTCTCTATGTAGGAGCAATTGTAAAGGTCCTACCCCAGTCGTTTGCGTTTATCAGGAAACCTAGCCGTCCAAGTTTTGGATCCCTAGTTAAGCTTATACTTTCATCTGCATTTCGTGTGTGGCTCTCTTTGCTTGTCTAGTATCTACTCTTGGGATAATATCAAAGCTTTGGAATTTTTATTCTCAGTAACTAAGATGTAAAATAAGCATTTGTGGGAATGGACAAATGTTTCACTTTTATAAACCAAAGCTGTAAGATTATAGAGGTGTCACCTGCAAAGGTTGCCAACGTGCTAGCAAAACATCTCATTTTACTACTCCTTGGCCAGAGTCTGCATAGGTGCTCACCTCCCTCTTTGGTGTTAGTTGCCTTATTTGCATCTGCTGTGCCAGCTTCCTCTCTTTGTTTGTCTGGTATCTACTCTTGGGATTTTCAGTTTTTGTTCTTGAGGAAATTTGGTGTATCAAATATCATCTTAGGAAATTAGTAGAAAAGTATGTTAAACATGACTTAGAAATGGTTAGCATTTTTTATACCTGTTGAAGCTCTCTGCCTAAGTAATTATCTTAACAAAAAAAAAAAACTCTTTTTAACTCTGGATCTGTCTCTTATACGGTTGCACATCTGTCTTGATTTTGTTCTTCTACCTAATATTACAATGTGGAACTGATGTCTGGTGATACCTAAATTCATTACCTTCTCACTCCAGGCTGGCGAAATTGAAAGTTTCACCACTCTTTCATGCTATCCTGGCAGTTTGCTGTTTGTAGATTACTTTGATTCACTCGTTGATATCAATCTTGGTATGATTTTAAATTTAATTGAGTTGAATTAGATTGCTTTTAATTATTCAGGTCACATATTTTACCAACTTAACTAGTTTGAGGCTTTGACTTTGAGCTACTGTATAATTTTATTTTATTTTCTAGAAGATTTTTTTTTTTTTTTTGCTTTGAAAGAACATTGTAAGAGTTAATAGTCTTTGAGTTTATCTTATAAAAAAAAAAAATAGTCTGAGTTTATTATTCTTAGTGCTTGATGTTGGACGAAAAAGACAATTCAGTTTTAAATATAGGAATTTTTAATTTGGTTCTTTCCACATCTAATGAAATGGCTACAATTTTTCTGTTAACATATTTTCTTCTTCTAATCAGTGTGAGAGTTAATATTAATAGTGTATACAAGCATTATGATTTTTAATTAGATATAAGACTAATCTCGTTTGAAAGTTAGAGCAATTATGATTTTTTTTTCTCCTAACAATACTCTCATTAAACTTTGAACCCTTAACTACAACAAAAAATACACGTTTAAAATATAATTTATCTTATTTTTTCAAACAAATTTAAAAACAGTTGACTTATATATATGTCATTCACATATTAGTTATTTTCATGTGGTATAACATACTACATAAATACCAAAAGTATCTAAGAAACATCCCTGAGTTTATTATTCTTAGTGCTTGATGTTGGGTGAAAAAGACAATTCAGTTTTAAATATAGAGATTTCTAATTTGGTTCTTTCGGTATCTAATGAAATGACTATACACTTATTTTGTTAACATATTTTCTTCTTCTAATCAGTGTGAGAGTTAATATTAATAGTATATTAAGCATTAAACATTTCTTAGAGGGGTAATAGAAATCTAATACCATTTTTTTTTATTAATACTACAAGTGTCCTCACTTTATTTAATTAGGCATGAGATTAATCTCATTTGAATATTAGAATAATTATGATTTTTTCTCTTTCAACAATGCTCTCATTAAATCTCAAAATTTTTATCACAGCCAAAAATACACGCTCAAAATTTAATTTATTACCAAATGAACAAAACACTTATTAATGAATACCATCTTTTAACTTAGGGAAACAACCCCACCCATTTCTATTAGCCGCGTTAGATTGGGCCCATAAAGTCGAGGCTACCATTGATGACATGAACTGTAGTGGCCCACCGCACCAGCTCAACACGAACATCATCACCACTCACCCTTTCCATCACAATTCACAACGTGATAACCACTTTCTATTTCTAATCTTGTGTGGTTATATTCACAAAACTCATTATTTCCAGTTTGTACTTTATGAATCCCACGTGACCCTCACTGATAGATTCAGATTCTAAGCCTATCTCTTTTATTATTATTATTATTATTATTTTGGTAAATTGTTTTCGGTTTCTTGCCTTCGATAGTAAGGAGTATCTTGACTGTTTCCTTGCAAGGAAACTGCACATTCATCGGTCAAAGTAATACAACTAAAAGACTAAAAACAAAAACAAACAAAAAAATAGTCGCGCACGAAAAAAAAAAAAAAAATTCTTCTGAAGTTTGATTATTTGAGACAAAAAATTAAAATATTTTTTAACATTATATAATTATTATATTTAAAAAATGATAATTTTATGTTTGTTTTTATTAATATTATATTTTATTTAATGTTTAACGAGGATTCTATGATACTACGTAAGTATGTCATACTACACTGACGTAGCAAGTATACATAATTTTCATATTTTATTATATATAAAATATAATTTATTTAATTTTTTAAACAAATTTAAAAATAGTTAATTTATACACATGTTATTTATTTATTGGTTATTCTTATATAGTATAACATATTACATAAATACTAAAAGTATCTAAAAAACCTCCAATGTTTAAATATATAAAAATTTTATAATATTATATGTATATGTTATATTACATAATTATACATAATTTTTATATTTTATTTGATATAAAATTAATTTATCTTATTTTTTAAATAAATTTAAAAATAATTAATTTATATACATATTCTTTATATATTAATTATTTTTTATATAGTTGATATACAATAAAATATTTAAAAAACTTTTTAAATATAGTATAAATTAATTTATTTTTATTTAATATAAAATGAGTTAAAATTAAAAATAATTATATTAATTAAAAATAATTTAATTTATATTATATTTAAATATAAAATAAAATATAAAAATAACAACTTATAATTAATTTAGGGAGGTTTCTTAGATACTTTTAGTATTTATGTAGTATGTCATACTACATAGAAATAACCAATAAATGAATGACATGTGTATAAATTAACTGTTTTTAAGTTTGTTTAAAAAATTAAATAAATTATATTTTATATATAATAAAATATAAAAATTATGTATACTTGTCATGTCAGTGTAGTATGATATACTTACGTAGTATCATAGAATCCCCGTTAATTTATTTATATCTTGAACACTTTGTTTTAAGAGCTTGTGAATCTTTTCTTAGAAAAATGGATAATCTTTTGTTATCATATCTTTTAGGCAGCCTGATTAGAACATCGGTTTCTGCGTCGTCAACTTTGGACCGTTGCCGGTTCGTATCAACACTAGTTGGATCTTAATTAACTAATTAATATTGCATTGCCCACATTATAAGTTAACTCTTTGGACGAATTGCCCACTTAATCTGTTATTAATCACCAGAAAATAAGGGCAATTTGGTCATTTCAATATTACTGGTTCAGATTAGGATATTATAAATTGTCTGGATTCAAAGCTGGATAACCCCGAGTTATCCATTGGTTTGAGTTTGGATTTTTGTTTCTTTTTCAGAAGAAAATAGTCACGAAGAGGGAAGAGCTAAGAACGGAAGGTTCTTCCCAATTCGGAGCTATCGTAGTTTTTGAATTCAGAGATTCAAATTCAATAGCCAGCGTTTAGCTTCGTGGATCAAATCTGAAATTTTAGGTTTTTTTTCTTATTTTTCTGCTGTGTTGTTCCAGCTGTTAGGTATCAGAATCAAATCGATCTTAATTTAGAGGTAATTTTATCTTGACAGTGAAGTTTTTCCCTTACGTTGTGTGTTTCTTTCATTAGTAATCTAGTTGGGGTATAACTGTGTCTTATTTCCTGTTTTTGATGTTTGTTTTCTTCAATTTGTATCCCAAATATAGAAATTCTGTTAATAGAGGCAAACTATTTTGGTTACTACTTTCTCCCTTTTGTTCAAAGAACCAGACTTTTTTCTCTTTCGTTCTCTCAGCAACGAACTGATTTTCTGATGAAACAGTAGAGACCTGATTGGCGGGTCACACTGATTATACCCAATGAAGGGAGGCATTAGCTACATAATTCTCTTTACTTTGCATTTTAGGAACACTTGTGGCGTGCTTGGTAGGAGTGAAAATTGCGAGTATTGTATCTAGATATGTTGTCAATTTTCAACTAGTCCCCCTTGTCTCCTTCCGTTTTCACTTCTTTCTTACTCTAACGATTTTTCTCCACTTGGAAAGTTTAAGAATGCAAGAAGTTATATAAAATGAGTTCAAGAGTATGTATTTATCTTTTTCTGCTTTTTCTTTTCCGGTCTGATTAAGGTATTATCAGGTTTCTTCTCTAACCTTTAATTCATTTATGATGTCCTTTTTAGAAAGATATCTAAGGAAGTGATAACTAATATTGATCTAATGTACATTTATAGTAGGAATGATATGACTTCTAAGTACTAATGTCTTAACCACCACATGGTTCAGAGATTTTTGTATAAATTTTGGTAGTGGGTTACATAATGATTTCATGATGCTTTAATAGCTTAATTCCCTTTATGGGATATTCAGAAGGGGGATATGACATGTTTGACCTGATTTTGGATTGAAAAAAAAAAATGCAGTGCCCGCTAACCAAAATGGACTAGACTTATGAGCAGTAAAACTCATCACCCTGATGCTTTTAATGCACTGAAAGCTTCCTATTGTTGATTGTTCAAATCAAAGAATATATATTTTCTTATCTTGCTTTCATTTTTGCTTTTGCTCCGGTGTTGGTGTAATTTGCTGGCTGTTGCCCACTATTCAAATTCTGCATAGATTTATCAATCAATTTGTGACTTACCTGTTGATTACTGTGCTTTCCTTAATTTAGATGGAAATGTGCTCTGCTGAAATTGGTGGTTTTTCTTGCTTTCAGGGCTCACTTATTATATTAATCTTGCTATTAAATTTCACAAGTTTGCAGCCTTGAATATGGGGAATTGCTTGGCTAAGGTGAGCAGATTTGAATACTTCAATCAGAATTTTATTATTATGCTCATTAAAATTTGAAGGCGTAAAGGTCTCTCTCTCTCACACACACAAGCTCACACACATACACATGTGATGATAAACTGTAAACTTAAAGAAATCACTCATGCTTACAGCAGAATACATAAATTTTTCACTACGGCTGCAAATTATTTGAATGCAGCTCAGGTTGGCCGTAGCTTAGAAGGGCTTTTTGTTTTGCTTATATATTCATACATATATCATGATTCATGGATATTTGATCAATAGGGTTTATGAGGATGGCATAAGGAAACTCTATTGTTATAACTTGTACTGATATACTTTTTCTGCCCCTTCCGTTTTGGCCAAAAGTTTCTTATTGTGTAAGCCACAGCTAAGCATGAAATTTTACATCTTCTACCTGCCTATTTCAACTGTATTCTAGATGTAAGTAAATCAGTAGCAAATAGATTACACAAGGATTGTAGAAAAGTATAATGGAGAAACAAAAGTAACAGGATGTGACAACTAATCAAAGTTTGGTGAGAATGAGAAATGGATACTTATTCTAGGCATGCTTGATTGCACTAACTTATCTGAATTTCAGTCAATTATCTCTATTGAAAATGGCAGAACATCACCTTCCCCCCCTCCCCCCCCCCCCCCCCCCTTTTTTCCCTTCCTTCATGACAGCGAGAGGGATGGGGGACTAATGAATGGTGATGAGTGATATTTTCCATGTTACATTTACTTGCTGAGCCAGATGATGTTAAAGAGGCAAATAACGTAAGAACTAATTTTCTACTCTCTCAAGTAACTTCAGTGAGTGTCCCAATTGTATGGAAACTATCTACGCAACCCCTATATAGGGTGTACTCCAATACAACCACTGTAATCCAAGAGTTTGGTCTTATGTCGGCCTAGTAGCTTCCTGACATCTTTGTTCTAAGTTATTACTGGCTATTATGAAGGAACAAAGGAGGAAGAGTTCATATGTGTGATCAATCTGCTAGATTTTCAGAAGCTTGATGCTTAAAACTTCATAATGTATCATTTTTACATCTTCTTTGAAAAGTTAATTAACAAAGATTTTGATGTTTTTAATGCTTGTAGTCTCCAACTAAGGATAACGAATCCGATCACCATGTGGAGTTTGCTTCTGGCAATGTGCAACTTATTACCACCAAAGAATCCTGGGACCAGAAGTTGGCAGAAGCAAAGAGGGATGGCAGGATTGTAAGTATTTCCTCTTGTTTGTTTCAGTAGCACAGTGATACTAAATGTTATCTGAAGGCTTATTGCTATTTTGTTGTCTTGTTTGGCTGAATGATTAAATATTATAGTATTTTACCATGTTTTACTACACATGTATTCTTGGTGACACCAATAAATCTGTATTTTGAGTGCTTGGCAGTAAAGCCCACCTATCATTAGTTGGTATAACTACAAACAATTCCACATTTGAGAGTCCATATCACTAGATCTGATAGGAATAAATTTAAGATTTTAAGTGGAAGCACCAGACTTGGTATTGTCATGAGAAAATTTTATGATTTACTCTTGTTAGGTTTATTAGAGAACTTTGTAAAGGGCAACCTGACATTGTCTCCTAAGACATGGCTATACCATGACAAGTCTAGTAATGGTGTAGAATGTGTTGCACTCTAGGTATGTCATAAATCGTCTTAGTGCAGATAGATTATGTCCTGATCTTCCTGCCATTTGAACACCTGATGCCCATTGCAGAATCCCCAGTTGCATCTCTCTTTGTCTCTCTCTCAATCTCTTACAAACACAAGCACATTTGCGCACAGAGACACTATTAAGTGGACCCTTCTGTTTCTTTTAAAACATATGACCATTTAGTTGCTCATACATTTTCCAGTATATTTTCTTTGCACTTTGTTTTGCCCCCTATGAGAGTCCTTTATTTTCTTTGTTACCATGATTAATACTAAAGCTGTATGTTGAACAGGTGATTGCAAATTTCAGTGCAACATGGTGTGGTCCATGCAAAGTGGTTGCACCGTTTTTCTCCGAGTTATCTGAGAAGTACCCTTCTTTGATGTTCTTAGTAGTTGACGTTGATGAACTAACTGTAAGTAATGGAGCTATGATCATTATTAGTTAATACTCTGTTGTGATTATAGTGTTATGGGACATTTTAGTGCAACTAGTTGCGCCCTAAAATGTGGATATAAAAAGAGCTCAAGTGCCTTCGCAATGAATAAGTTCCTTCAACATTAGCTAGGTGACACAGAAATCTTCATCTAAAAATATATTAGCAAAGAGGAAATTTTTTTGAGTGATCATGTAATTTCCCCTTAGGTTGTTGTTATTGAGCATATACTGTAGCATGACACTATTGATCCCTATTAAGTTTTTAACATGGTTTTGTATGTTGCAGGACTTCAGCACTTCCTGGGATATTAAAGCCACTCCAACTTTCTTCTTTCTTAAAAATGGACAACAGATTGACAAACTTGTAGGAGCAAACAAGCCAGAGCTACAGAAGAAGATTGTTGCCATTACTGATTCAATTGTCCAACGTCAATAATGACTACTATGCTTTGTTATCTCTAAAGTAAGAAGCAATGAATTTTCTCGCAATCTCTTTTCACAATTCGTGGGATGTCCTGTATGTTCTGCTGTGGATTTTGTCTATCTATGTTGCCTCGGATGTAAATATGATGTCACATCAATGTCTTCCATTTTTGTAAGCGTTTGGTTCTAGTCAAATTGATGACTTTGGTTTTTTTGGCTGGATTATGTCACTGTATTTAAACAAGTTTGTTTTGTCAATACAAAATCTTCTTGTTATACTGTGTCATCCATTTCTTTTTTGGTTCACGTCATATCCCCTTCACCCTTCCTTATAGTTGGTGGCCGGTAGTTCTGTTCTCACAGCATTTTTTTTTTTACCCCTCTTTAAGGTTGGAAGGTTTTGTTTTTTCCTTTTTTTCTTTAATCATGAATAAGGTTGGGGGATGAGATTCTGAATATGCCATTTGTAACAGTAAGAGGTGATCAACAGAAACATTATTTTGGATCTTTCAGTTCCCATTATTAAGGCTATTGGTGCAAACTGACTACTTCAGTTAGTCTCAGATTTTGCCAACTACATCAGCATACATGGTGTAAGCCTAACACTACTTGCTCACTGATGAGTTATTATCTACTATTGACTATTGTAATCCCTGTGTTGACTTGGTGTCAAATGTGAAAGGATATGGACAGAAAGAATAAATTGAAAATGAAGTGTTTGCATGAGTTGGAAACCGCGTCATGGATGTAACATGTTATTGTATAGGTCTTATTCCTATTCCTATTCCCTCTCGGTGCAAAGAATAGTTGTTATTTTGGGGAACTGAAGGGAAAAGGAAGAGGGAGGGTTAAAAGTAAAGCGAGGTTGGAAAGTGGTATACGCCTGCCTTATTTGACCCATCTGCTTGAGCTCTGGAACACGTCCATGGCTCGCTGGTCTCTTTTAGTTTTAGTGGGATCATTTTAAAGGAAATGTTTGGTATATTGCCCTATAATTTTAGCTTTTATGTAATCTTAGATTATAGGGTTGAATTATGATATTAGATTGCACATTGCTATTTATAATTACACACTGCAATTTAATACCATTCCAAAAGCATAATTCAATTTCTCCAATAAAATTCCGTAATTTAAGAATTTATATTGTTATTTAAGATTGTATGGAAATATTTTAAGCCAATTTGGAGAGTACATACTTAAGATTGCTTGGGAAAAAATTTAATTCCAATATAAAATGCCTTGACGGTTGAATTAAAGAAATGTTAAATTCAATGTTTGATTTTNCCCTCTCGGTGCAAAGAATAGTTGTTATTTTGGGGAACTGAAGGGAAAAGGAAGAGGGAGGGTTAAAAGTAAAGCGAGGTTGGAAAGTGGCATACGCTGGCGCCTTATTTAACCCATCTGCTTGAGCTCTGGAACAGGTCCATGGCTCGCTGGTCTCTTTTAGTTTTAGTGGGATCATTTCAAGGAAAAAGTTTTTGTGGAAGCTTATAATAGCTTAATCAATAGTTATTTTTTTTATAAAAAAAAAAAAAAGTGTGATAAAAATATCCCCAAATAATGATAAAAAATTCTACTAGAGCCTAATGACCAATCTCTTCTACTTATATAATTTTAGAAGCATTTTTCTAATTATATATCCAAACACAAAATAATTTAATTTAAAATGAACTTATTGTATAAAAGCTTCTCACATAAAATATTTTTAGGTAAGCACTTAAATAAACAGTTTATTAAAAGATGATCTAAAAGACTAATAAGGTGCTTAAAATCTAAGATAATATACTATAATTATTATTAAGTTCCTAATAATAAGGGATTATCAACAAAAATTCAACTGAAAATCCTTTGAATCAATACAATTCAGTCCTACCAATAAAATGTAGGCTTTAATTTATGATTTTAAATATGTGATAACCATTTAAGCAGTTTATGTGAACCAAAGAAATGTGGCAAAGCAAGTTTGGTAGAGACAACTGGTTTTCCCTCTTGGGCTCACACTGTCAAATTCATGGACCCCATCCTTATTTTTTCTCAAACACAGCGCACAGCTTTGAGGTGTCAACCATTCTTAAATAATAATAATCATAGCCTCGTGGAGTCATAAAACCAAAAGTTGAAAACAGCTCTCCCTCTAACTCTTTCACACGTAGTGCCATTGTCATGCCAGCTGATATAACATTCCTAATACTCATATAGTCATACTCACAGATACCCACCAAAATTTTGATTTCTTTTATTTATAATATCGACAAAAAAAAAATACTAAAAAACAATTTGGAAGAATAATTTTCCCATCGTAAAATCTCAGACAGCATAGACTTTAGACTCCACAAGTAACATGGATACGACATAACAGGGACCCACCCCACATGTAATATGCCAAAAGTTATGCCAGCGAACTGCTAACGCGTATTCTTCTTTCACATTACAGTTACATACTCAAACGTTGTTTTCTTTTCTCCCTTTGATCAATTCCATTGGACAGCACTTTTCTTTCCGACACTATAATGTGACGCGATGAAAACAAAATCAACATCAGCAAAGACACTGCTAGAGAAGAGATTAATAGCTTGTTTGGTTGGTTTGGGTGAAATATAAAATCGAAAGATTCCTCAAGTGGAATCCATTGCCCAACACAACAAAATATAAAGCTGTAAGGAAGTGCTTGTCCAACTTGTTAATGATTATGTTGGAGACGCACATAATATTGGCCTTCAACTTCTGATCAATCATAAAGGAAGATAAGGGGTTGCTAAAAATTCAGGGTAGAACAACATCGCAATATTTTTGCTCTTCATGTAATGTGGTCACAAATTACAACTTACACGATCAAAATAAATCAGAAACGTACAAGAGAAAAGAATAATATTAATAATAATGTAAACTTCAAATTTGATTGCATTTACTAGTTAACAGCTGAAAGCAGATTGCATTACAGAACTGAAGCAGTTGCCGGTATGTGGAATTCTTATCTTACATGATCTCACTCTTAGCGCCCTTTTGGATTCATGATCTGGGAAAAGACAGCACTTGGTGTTAATCCATCAGAGTCTTCACTGGCTAAGCTTCGACCACCAATGCTCATGCTTATCCCACTGCTCCTGGAGTCAGTCACATTACCATCAAAACCTGGTAATGCATCAGGGTCCCTCTTCCCTTTAGCATCTGCATACAATGGCTCCTCTTCACTTTGTATTCCATCAATACCCTTGCTCTCTTCTGCACTCTCTTGAAGCTGCAAAGCAAATTCCAGGTTCCACAGAACATCACCCATTGATGGCCTCTCAATGCCCTGGTCTGCCACACACTTCATTGCAGTCTCAGCAAACTTTTTAAAGCATTCTGGTGCTATTTTTCCCTTCAGGTAAGGATCAATGATTTGGTCAAGAATGCCTTTCTTGTGGCAATGAGCAGCCCACTCTGCTAAGCTTACTTGCTCCTTAGGAAGGGTTGGGTTCAAAGCTGGACGAGCACACAATATCTCGAAGAGAACCACCCCAAATGAGTAGACGTCAGACTTGTCAGTCAGTTGCTGCCTCCTGAAGTATTCCGGATCCAAGTATCCAAAACTACCCTTAACTACAGTACTCACATGTGTGTTGTCCAATGTAGGGCCTGTTTTTGACAATCCAAAATCAGAAACCTTTGCCACCCACTTCTCATCCAGTAAAATGTTAGTTGTCTTCACATCTCGGTGGATGATAGTGTGCTTGGCACCTGTATGCAGATAGTGTAGACCCCGAGCAGCTCCAATGCATATCTCAAGCCTTTGCTTCCATGGCAGTGGTGGCTTCTGGGTTTTGTATAGATGCTCCCGGAGTGTTCCATAAGCCATATAATCATATACAAGAATCATTTCAGTGTTTTCTTCGCAGTAACCAATCAGTGACACAAGGTGGCGGTGACGAAGTTTAGAGAGCATTTCAATCTCAGTTTGAAACTCATGTACCCCCTGCTCAGAGAGTGGATTCCCGCGTTTAATTGCTACCTTGGTTGCTCCACCATCAATTTCTCCTTTGTAAACCTTACCAAATCCTCCAACACCAAGGAGCAAACCCTCATCAAAGTTGTTTGTGGCAGCCTTGATCTCAGCAAATGAAAAATGACGACAAAGGTTTGATGGGAGAGATGATGCATAACTTCCCGTCGTGTTGGTCTTGGCAGAACCCGCAGAGTGTGAATTACCATAAAGAGAAAGAGGAAGCCAGCCCGATGGCCCTTCACTTGCACTAGGATCCTTCCCTTGCTTACGACGACGACACACAGCAAAAGCAAAGAGTCCAACAAGTGCTAAAACAACTCCTCCACTAACACCCCCAGCAATTATTCCTGTCTGATTCTTTGATTTACCATGCCTAGACGGTCTGACCAATGATGGATCAATGAGATCTTGCTGAGGAGGAGGATAAGGATTTACCCCTGCAAGATTCTTAGCACTATCACTAATTTTGAATATCTCCACTCCATTCAAGATGGCATCATAGTACTGAGACTTTGAAGCCGTATTAGGATGCAGTGCAAGCCACATATCCTGCCTTGGTTCCCCATTAGGAACGAAAACAACATAATCCTTATGAACAGGAATCCCATTGCCATCTGCCCAGACAATAACATCAGCCGCATCTTGAGCGGTTTGATTATTGAGGAATATATCAAACACTCTTTGATTAGGCATGGTTATATTTGTAGTGCCCTCACAAAAATGAAGTCTCACAAGATAAGAAAACCCAGAATCAATGTTGAAAATCCAAGTCAAATTGTAATTCTTGTTGATGTCGGCACTTGGACCCATTGATCTAGCTGTACGGTAGACATCAACTGGAGCAATATATGTAGGTGTTCCTGAAGGATATTGAATTTTCACTTCTGGATCAGCAGGTTCTGTAACTCCATATCCAGCCGCAAAGAGAAACAATTGATCATCAGTCCATGACCTAAATAGACCAGTATCTTGGGAGGGCGAGATTGCATTTCCACCAACATTTAACCTATATATATTCTCCAAAGCAGTGGTGTTGTCAATGGTGAAAGGAGTCTGTGTACCCACAATGAAGATAGGATTTTCCGGATCATTACTGCTATAAATATCAGGCATCGACAAAATCTCAATCCCATTAACAAACGCATAGCTATTTGAAACATTGGTAGATGGAGTAAAAGTTATGTTCAAGGTATCAAATTCAACGTTGACCAAGAATTCCTTTACAAGGAAGGCATAATTCAAACCAACTGCAGTTTCAACAGCACTGAAATTCCTAAGAAGGGTGTAGGATTGAGCTGTGACACCAAACCGAGCATTGGTTGCATTGAGCCCGGAATAGGAATTTGGATAAAAATAGAGACGGAGAAATTTTCGACCAGCAGCCACCGGAAAACTGTAGGTGAATTCTGAGCGAAATACCCTGGCAGTCATGTATGGAACTTCAGCAACTGATGGGTCTTGAGTTGCTGCCGACGATGTTGCGGAGTTTCCGGCCGAGGACATGAACTTAGACCCAATATCAGTGTACCACGTACGGCCATCAGTATCATTACTTACTGCAGGGCCTCCACAATTCAACAGTTGTTTCTCGGCCGGCTGATAATCGGCAGCTCGGGCAACTCCAATAACTAAGACCAAGCAAACAATGAATGGAACCCACGCAGATATACACCGATTGATGTTCCTCATGACCCAATTCTTCTCAGAGAAAAATAAACAAGTAGCTTTCCAGACAAAGCAAGACCTCAAACTGTTTGTAGAAATGAGTCAGAGAACCGTGGAAGAACAATAAAGGCAAAGATCTGAATTTTAGAGCACCCAGATCAGAAAGGAACTGGGAAGAATATCAGCTTGAAGCCGAATTTCCAAAATTAGCAACATCCAATCAAGGGAATGTGCAGAGTAAAAGCTTAGATGAACTTAACAGAGAAACCCAGGATTATAAAATATGAAATATACCAGAATATGCAAGAAACAGTACAAAGATCTATCCGGAATAGGAAGAATTCAAGCCATTCCCGGAGCAAAAGACGAACAGGGAAGAGAAGATTTGAAGATCGGAAACAAATTTACCTTAGAGAACAGCAGCTGAAAAGGCAAGTCACTGAGTGAAAGAGGAGCGATCCCCGGTATTCAGGGTTAGTTAGAGAGAGAGAACTTCCGAAAATGGGAAGCAGAAACGGAGCCGAAAAAACCAGAAACCAGAAAGAGAAAAACTATCTTAAATACTCACTTGGTTGTTAATGTTTCTTTAGTTGTTAGTTACCCTCTAATTGACTTTCAAGTTTCAAGAGAAAGAGCAATGAGTATTGGACATTTAGCAGACTTAGGTGTAACGTGTAGAAATTAGTTCACAAATATATATATATATATATATATATATATATATTAAAAGAAAATTTAAGGTGAAAGGAGGTCATTTTATTTTAAAATTAAGATACAACACAAATTTTAATAAAAATTTAAAGTGATATTTATCCATTGTCTATCAATCGAAAATTAGCCAATTCGAACATAAATTTTACAAAAAAGTAATTTAATCTTTATCAGTTAAACTAATCTCTTTTGACACAAAATATATATATTTGAGGAGCATAAATAGCATGTTTTTTTTGCCATTAAGATAAATAGAGTTGGTTTTAAAACAGATTTTATTTTATTTTATCTACAACTTTAATTTCTAACAAAAAAATTTACTAACTCTGGTTATGTATACTTTTTTTTTTTTTATTAAGGTATCTTCAAACAATTTTTACATATTAAAACTAAGTTCTTCTTCAATTAAGATGCATTACAGGATGCTAGTTTGAAGTTAACTAGCTTAAATAAATTTATTACAACAGGCCAAACCGATAGGGTTATTTATGTATTTTTATTAAGTGAACGTGGTTAAAACTAAATTTAATTGAAGTTTAAAGTTTAGAGCAGTGAGAAAATATAAAAAATAAATAAAGGGAATAAGATGTGCTTAGTTGGGGGTCGTCATGTTGAAATGACGGATCTGACCTATGAGCATTTTGCAAGTGAAGATTGGATGACAGATAAGTTTTGCGATGAAGGCAGTATCTAAAGGACGCGGAAGTGGGTATGTGAAACGCGTTTTCTCCCGTCTGCATCACTGCGTCACTGTCGTGCGGTGAGTTAATTTATTAATTATGATTTGTTATTTATAATTCACCAAATTTTTTGTTATTTATGTAAAAGAATTGCTTATATTGTATGTTTACCAATTTTAAAAGTCTAAAGATGAATTTGAATATTATATATTTTGAATATATCCTCTCTCTTTTTTGTTTTTCTAAGGTATTTTCAGGTTTTGTTCGACTAATTTTTTGAAATATTGTTGAACGCTAAAACAATAATTTTTTTAAAAAAAATTTGCTGCATCCACGATGACTCAAACTCGAGACCACTTGCTTAAGCGACTAAAACTCCTTTCACTCAAACCCACCTTTATTGCTAATATACCCCTTTCACTCCCTCTAATCCTCAAAAATGATAGCTGTATGGACAATACCAAATATAGTTTATAAATTAATGTGTCATAAATTAAAATAAATTTCATAGATAAATGATAATATCATGTAGCTCTTGCCTTTGGTATTCAGCCAATAGTGTACTTGGATAAATTGATGTTTGATATTTGTAAATAAAAAGTTGGAGAGATTTTCAGAGAACATTAGACATTTTGAGTTTAAGATTATACCATAGCACTAATGTTCGTTTGCGTCCAATTCCACCTTATGTATCCTAGGAAATGCCCTAAAAATTGATCATAAAAATTTAACGTACACAATTTTTTATCCTCTTCATTTCCTCACTTTCAAATTCATTGAAAACATTATACTTGGGTTTTTTTTTTTAAAAAAAATAAAAACTTTACATACTGTTAAATTGTGAAGAAAATTTAAGAGAGGATTATTGTTAGTCGTTAAAGTAAATAATACTTTTTTAGTGGGTGATAAATAAAATATTTTCAAAATTGCCATTTATTTAAAGTGGTCATCATGTACTTTTCAGTAATTAATGAAAGAGTAAAACTCTTTTTTAGTCATTGAAAAATGCAGTCATTGACAAATTCGTCCTCCAAAAATTTTCGGTGATAAATTGATCCTTAAATTATTATTCTACTGATAAATTAGTCATCTGATAGGCAAAATTAGTTAAAAGAAAAAGATGACTTAAAATGAGAAAAAGAAGATTTAAACATAGCTAGGTAAGATCAATGAAAAAATTTAGGAAAGAGGTCTGCAGAGGTCTAGAACTTTTCTCATTAAAGTATTGAAGGACTAATTTGTCAAACGGAATAATAATTTAAGAACTAATTTATCACCGAAAATTTTTGGAGGACGAATTTATCAGTAACTATATTTTCTAATGACTAAAAATGGGTTTTACTCTTAATGAAAATAAATACATTATAACCACTTTGTTGTTGACCAATGATTATTGTGTTCTCACTAATAAATATTGTGTAATTGTTCAAAATGACTACTAAAAAATACATAATAACTATTTTAAGCAAATGAATAATTTTAAAAATTCATCAGTGTCACCCACTAAAAAAATATTTTTGTTTCACTCACACATTAAAAAATATTTGTAACTTTAGTCACTTAATAATAATTCTCTCAAATTTAATGTGTGATTTTTTTTTTTTAGTTAAAGAGTTTATAATTTAATTAAAAAAAAATTGAATAATATAAACGACCTGGCGTTCTACAGTTACTGTCGCTCTTGCTCACTTAAAACTCGATTTCTTTTTGCGCAGTGGTGTTGGTCCGTCTGCGTTAGAAGAAACTTGCAAGTTCAAGACTTGAAGTTGCAATTGCATGTAAGACACCAGTCTCAGTACGCTGTTCCAAGGTTATTTTTCTGGAAACAGTTATGGTGGATGAAATTTTAGTGGGAATGAAGGAACATATTGATATACTAGATGTAAGCTTCCTCTTCCCCTTATTGCACTTCTTTTGTTTCTGCCCTCAATCATTTCCAATCTCTTGATGCTTTTTTATAGCTTGTTGTGATAACTAATAGAAAAAAAAAAAACTTACGTCAGAACTTCTAAATATTGCTCAAAATTAGATTTTTTTTTTCAAAAGGGGCAAAAGGAGTGGGGGTTTTTAGATGAAACTTTTTTTTTTTTTTTTGGTTNTTTTTTTTTTTGGGTTGGGTAATAAAGATCATATTTTCAATTGTGAGGTACTTTTGACTGAGTCATTTTGGTAATGAAACATGATCTTCACTGATACGTACCTAGAAAACCTAATCCTAAGGGATTGATGTATTTGGGTGCTTTTAGGAAGTTATTATGATATAAAGACCCAGTATTGCTGTTTACTTCAATTAATCAATCAATAAAGCACCCTTTTCTTAGATACGGTTCACGGTGTGTATCACTTACTGTGACTATTTCATTTCATGTTAAGTGCCCCTTTGCCTAACTAAGAAAAAGAATTGGCAGAAACACTCTCAGAGAATATGAATGCCTATATATTTTAAATTTTGTTGAGAGTTAAAAGGTGTTAAGAGTTTTTGCATTTTAGTTTAAAATGTCAAGACTATGCAACTAGTTTACTTGATAAGCCCACTTCCTAATTTCTGCGTTACGTCACAGATGTCTTCATTTGATCCTACTAAAAAGAAGAAGAAAAAGAAGAAAGTCCAGATTCGAGCTGATGATTGTGTTGATAATTTGACTGAGAAAACAGCCAAGTTGACAAGTACATGTTAATCATGAATAACAAGTGATGAGTCATAGTTCCCTCCCTCTTCCTTGGCACCCCTCAACATATAATCTTTTTTACTATAAGGTACTTTATCTTTGTTATCAGATTCTTATTGGCTCTATCATTTGCAGTATCTGAAGAACGAGAAGATGCCTTCGTTGGCTTAAAAAAGAAGAATGTGGCACCTGTAAGTTCAAGACCTTTTACTAGGAGCCTGAGAGTGAGAATAAGAGAGATCTAACTGATTGAGATCACATATCTGTAGGTAGAACCCTCTGATTTTAGTGATGACAGTGTTGATTCTGGAGATGATTTAGGAGGTGAGTTTTTAAGGTTTTCTCTCTGTGAAGGACTCAATCTATAACTGACCAGCTTCCTTTTGTCTTGATCATAATTATACTATTATCTTGCTATCTATGCAGGTGAGGATGAAGTAGGGAATGGGTTTGTCCAATCACAGTATCTTTGGGATGGAACAGACAGGGATTATAAATATGAGGAGGTACATAATGCTTATGCAAGATTCCATTTAAAATTTTTACATGCATGATTTGGTTAGAACAACTTAAAGATATTTGAGAGGTTTTGCCTCAGCATCAAAGATTTGGTGATGACATCAACTTAAATAGACTTCTACTGTTTTGTTGTTAGTTCTTCCATATTGGAAAATGTTTACTTATGAACTCAATTTATCATTTTGCATAACTAGACACCACAGAAATGAAGGGTCATGTCGTCACTTGAAAATGTTGTGATCAGTTCATAAGCTCTCTGCATAATCAGATTTTGGTAATCATATCTCTTCCATCTTGATTCTTACATGAAAAAATTTGGGTTCTTATGACAAAAGTTCTTGTGCCGTTCGCATTGCATAATTACTAGAGTGAGGGTCTATATAGAGTGAAAATGTGCAATGTTATCAGAACATTTAGATCAACTGATATTATTGTTTAGTGTGTGGTTTTTTATATATTTAAAAATTAAAATATCTAAGCATTTTATATGTTATGTAAAATTTTGCTTGGCTACTATGTTAAAGATCCCTATGTTTTCTTGAATACCCATTGCTTCTTTATTGATATATTTTTCATGTTTTCAATTTTTTCTAGTAGAATAAAATGTGTCTGTCTCATAAATTTGCAGCTTCTGGAGAGAGTTTTCAGTGTACTTCGTGAGAATAATCCTGAGCTTGCTGGAGATAGACATCGGACAGTTATCAGGCCTCCACAAGTTCTCCGAGAGGGAACTAAAAAGACAGTTTTTGTAAATTTTATGGATCTCTGCAAAACGTATTATCAGTTTCTATTGGCTTTACTTTATATCATCCTTCAGCTTCACACAACTCATGAGCTGTTATATTGTCCTTCTTTTATGTTTATTTCTAATTTATACATGTGAATTCATCATTGCTTAAACTTTGTGAGATTATGTCAACTATGATCTCAAATTTTTTTTTTTTTTTCCTTTCAATCCTAATTTCGACAATAACTATAAAATTGCAGGATGCATAGACAGCCAGAGCATGTCATGACCTTCTTACTTACTGAAATGGGAACGAGTGGATCACTTGATGGACAACAGCGCTTGGTTGTTAAGGGTAGATTTGCTCCAAAAAACTTGGAAGGAATTGTTAGAAGATATATAAGTAAGTTGTTTTTTTTATAATGTATATAATGGAATATCATGTGATTTGATGTCAGCTGAACTACGTGGTGCTGTCTACCTTGCTCATATCTACTATCTTTATTATTTTAACTAAAAATGCATCTGTTCATGTGGCAATAGTATAATGTTAACTAAAAACGCTTGAACAAAAGGTTTCACCGTTTCACATTTCAACTTTGTAATTGCATGCCTAGATGTTTGCTTTTCTAATATTATTTCATCTAGGTAATTATGTTATTTTTTGGTTGTAGATGAATATGTTAAATGCAATAGCTGCAAAAGTCCAGATACAATTCTTTCTAAGGAAAATCGTCTCTATTTTCTCAGATGTGAGCAGGTAAGGGATCTATATAAACTATACTCAATGTAGTATAGGCCAAAGCTGTGAAATGTAGTGTACTTCTGTGCTTGATTTCTTAACAGGTTATAAAGCCAATTTAGACTATGTGCAATGACAACAACGTTTATGATCATAAGTCACGTGTTATCGCATTGCATGCAAAAGAATAAAGAAAAAGAAAATTTTAAAAATTCATGAGGATGGTGTTGACTGTTGAGAGATGTAATAGTTGAATCTGAGGGTGGAATTTTGGATTGTTGGCCAATGATAGAGACTGAAACCTGTAGTTGTAGGAACAGAAGTTCAAATTGGTTTTGTTATTCTATTTGCTGATTTGATTCTGTCTATTGTTATTGTAGTGTGGCTCTCAAAGCTCTGTGCCTCCTATCAAGGCTGGATTTGTCGCCACGGTTGAACGACGAAAAGCTGTGATGTAGTCTACTTCATTACTCTTGTCCATCAAGTTTCAAGGGCGGGCCTCAATGTTTCTGACATTCAGTTATATGTGTTCTGTTATAGTAGTCTTATTTAGATATTAAATCAATTTTATTTATTTTTTATTGAATGCTGTAGAAGCATTGGAGGTGTGGTGTTTGTGTTGCAGACAAACTTGTCAAAATATGAACCTCTCTTAATTTATGGGTTCTCATGGGGCCAAGTTTTATGATTATGACATTCTTTTTTTTTTTTTTTTTTATGTTTNATGACATTCAGATGCATCTGAATTGATCTGTTATAGTTAGTAGTCTTATTGGACTATGAAATCATTTTGTTTATTGAAGACAAAGCTGTCAAAATATGAAAACCTAATGAACCTCCCTTATTTAATTTATGAAAATGTGAACATGGTACTCAAATTCAACTCCATAGAACCATAATTCTTTTAAGGATATAAAGCATAAAAGGCACATGGAGGAAAAAAAATGGATTTAAATGAACAAAAAGGCAGCAGGTCTATGTGCACACGCAAACGACATATTCCTTTATTCACAAGGCAGGAACTAAATTAAGGTATAAAATGAACGACAATTCGTATAAGCACACCAATAAGTCCAAAACAAAATGTGTTGGGATGTGAAGGTGGGCATTTATTAACGTTGTCAAAAATTATAATAAAGCACAAGTGTATGCATGTGAGAAACGATAATGATCTACATTACCTCAGTCCACACAAGACAGTGACAAACCGACATTCATTTGCTTTGATCCACCGCTCTCTTATTCTTCTTCTCTCCCTCAGCTGAGCCTGAGGATCAACACCTTTTGCAGACAAGAGAAAGCTAAGGTACATGGGCACGTACAGGTATATATAGTCTTTTATTTTCTCCTTTGCACAAATTGAACTGCTTAATTGTTTCCATATATGCAGTGCACCAATGAATCTAATGTATCTGATGGTGATGGAGACATCTCAACTACAATTGATTACATATATAGCCAATGTTTTAGAATGAGATTATCATCTCCAATGCAATCTATATATATGTTTCCTTAACCCTAAAAAAGAGAGCTAGCTAGCTAGATGTAAGTTTAACAAGCATACCTAATTCATTGCAATGCCTGATTTATGTGGAACCCACTTGAACGTACCTTAGGAGTTAGGGGTCACATTTTTGCAACTTTACTCCTACGACCCCTTCAGTAATTGTCGATTCAAAGCTCATAAGTAATGGGAAACAAGAGAATTGGAAACCTTTCTTGGCTTTAAAGCTAGAGTAGAAACATGATCTGCACTTTCACACTACTCTTCCTGTTATATGGTCCACTTCAAATAAACAAGGCTTAGACATTCACATATATAATGTCATTAGAGTATGGACTTCGTGCCTCACTGGTGACCAAACCAAGCTCCATGGATAACCTTAAGAGATCTAGATATGAATTGCGCATTGTTTCTTTCATCTCTTTTCTCATTCTTACCACTAATTTAACTTCTGCATTTGGTGGCAGTGAAGATGAAGAAATGGCAAGCATTGAATCTATCTTTCGTTATGGGTATGTATTTATTCTTGTGTATATATCAATACTCGTTTGCATGGATGTTTCTATGCATGTTATTCAGCGTTGAATTACATCTTTGTTTTTTTAATTCATGTCTTTAGGAGTGAGATGGGGAAAATAAAAGAAGATGAGTGGCCGATGGTGCAAAAGAAAGGGAACCAATTTATGGTGAATGACCAACCTTTCTATGTTAATGGATTCAACACTTACTGGCTTATGGTATTTGCTGCGGATAACTCAACCAGAGGAAAAGTCAGTGAGGTTTTCAAACAAGCAAACTCAGTTGGTTTGACAGTTTGTAGGACTTGGGCCTTCAATGATGGCCAGTGGCGTGCCCTTCAGAAATCTCCATCACAATACGACGAAGATGTCTTCAAGGTTCTCTTTGCCTCTTTGTTTAATTAGTAGACTAATTAGAATCTGAATTCAATTGGTTTTGTTTTCACATAAAGTTTTTCTATCGTATCGAACTCAAATTTTGCCACATGATAGTTTGTATACAGTTGTATCCATAAAATTAATAGATTTAGTATTTCTCTTATTAGTATTCCATTTTATTATTGGAGTCACAGGCATTAGATTTTGTGGTCAGTGAAGCAAGGAAATATAAAATCAGGCTCATATTGTCATTGACTAACAACTGGGAGGCATATGGTGGCAAAGCACAGTATGTGAAATGGGGCAAAGCTGCTGGCCTTAACTTGACTTCAGATGATGACTTCTTCTCAGATCCAACTCTTAGAAGCTACTATAAGGCTCATGTCAAGGCAAGTTTCTTTAGTTGTAACAATTAACAACCACCTTAATTAGATTACTTGAATTTTGAGCATTTGGAACTGAAGCAAGTATGCGATGTGCTGCAACAATCAGCAAACAAAAAACTACAACCTACTTTTTGATTACTTAGCATTAATTTGATTTCAGTATTATTTTTACCATGTAGACGGTGCTTAACCGAGTTAATACATTCACAAATATCACTTACAAGCAAGATCCAACCATTTTTGCTTGGGAACTAATGAATGAACCTCGATGCACCTCCGATCCCTCAGGTGATAAATTACAGGTAACTTATAAAGTGCAGTGCAGTTTTTATTATCAGAACCAAATCATAAATTTCCAATAAGTTAAGCTGTTTCCAAGATATTACATATTGAACTTAAATATATATGTCGTAGGATTGGATAAAAGAAATGGCAGTATATGTGAAGAGCGTTGATACAAAACACTTATTGGAGATTGGGTTGGAAGGATTTTATGGTCCCTCGACGCCTCAGAGAGTTCAGTTCAATCCGAATACATATGCTCAACAAGTTGGAACTGATTTCATCAGGAACCACCAGGCTCTAGGGGTTGACTTTGCTTCTGTGCACATATATGCAGATTCTTGGTAACTCTCTTCAACAAACAATTTTTATTCAAATATAATTGAACTTATGCTCACCATTTATGTAAACTTGTACACTTGTATATATTATTATATCATTCTTCTAATTTCCCAACAAGTACATGTTTAGACATGATTATGATAATCTCTGATTAAGAATTGAATAAATGGTTGAACTTGAAGGGTTTCACAAGCAATTGCTGATAACCATCTCCCATTTATAAAATCTTGGATGGAAGCCCACGTTGAGGATGCTGAAAAGTACCTTGGAATGCCTGTTATTTTTGCTGAGTTTGGTGTATCTGCAAAAGATCCTGGCTATAATGCAACATACAGAGACAAACTTATAAACACTGTGTACCAGGTCATCTTAAACTCTACAAAGAAAGGAGGGAGTGGTGCTGGAAGCCTTCTGTGGCAAGTCTTTCCTGATGGAACAGATTACATGGATGATGGCTATGCTATTGTTCTCTCAAAATCTCCTTCAACCTCAAGCATTATATCTCTTCAGTCCACAAGGCTTACCCTATTCAATTCCTTGTGTTCTATGAGATGCCATTGGGGTTGTAAGAAGAAAAAGGTCTTGGAGGAAATCCTCTATCGCGATGAACTCTAAATCTGCATGTGTATGTATGCGAAGTTTGCAGGTGGTGGTCCTTACCTTGTATGTTGTGACATTATTGTTATGTAAACCTACCATCTTAATCTAGAAGTGTGCTTCAATATTTTTTTCACTCCTTTACATTAAGAATGTATAGATTTCTGCCGTTATCCTTTAGGTTGGCATAATTTGTACAAGAACACAGAAGAATATGTGTCCACTGGAATTCAATAGATCATCTTGATGTCTAATGATTCTTAAGGAATAAGGAGAACATCAGATATCAGAAAGGCAATAAATTGGGGTTTCTCTTAACTTCTTCTATATCATGTTTTAAGTCAAAGAACCACCAAAGTTCTGGCCCTACTAATGAAGTCTCACCAAGATTACAAGCATTAAACTCTTGAAAATAAATAAATAAATAAGCAAAGAGTATTTTACATAAGCTACCCCTACCTGCTATTGATAAAGAGTTATCTGTTATATAGATTACAAGGAAGTTGGAAATCCAGTCCAGTGGCAATTGTGGTTGCCTTCAATAAAATGTAATGGAATCAGAAATCCATTTTATATGTTTCTGGAACTCCAATGGCTCACTATGAATCTAAAATTGTGTGGAAGATCTCTTTCTCTTGGTTAAAACTTTGGAGAAGACCCAATCAGAGAAAAAATTTAACAAAATCCTATAATTATGGTTGTCAATTTATTCGTTAGCTGGTCTTGGACTCTTGTCATGAGACACCTTTGAGATTGAATGTGCTCCTCTTAAAAAAATGAGATATGTACAAATATTGCTAAAGAAAGCAACAATCAAAACTGATATGGGTTTGTAATATCCAAAATAAGAGAAATAAATAAGCCATCAATAACCCAAAGCTTAGAGAAACCTGTTGTCTTGGACTGCAAGACTACATATTGCATCAATAAGCAGTTGCTGCTTCATCTTGTCGGGCAAAAGAATATGCATATAAATTTCCACTTGTTCACATTCGTCTTTCATCCTTGTTTAACTGAATCAAAGAGGAAACCTGAATTTTCATGTTCAAATTTAAATTATTTTTCTTGGTTTCTTGTCAAGGAAACTGGAAGATAACTCTTGATAGATATGCTCACAGTCACAGACACACATGACTGCCTGCTAAAACTCGTCCGTGTAAAATCAGAAAGATTTACCAGGAGAGAAAAAAAATGAAAGAATCAGAGAATTGGACTACTTACTTTGCTTAACAGCTCAGTTTCTGCTTATGCTTAATTTTGAAAGAACTGCAGCAGCCTGATCACCACCCAAAAGGAAATATGGATGCCTCAAAGCAGCAGAAGCTGATAAACGTCCTCGTCTTAGGAAACCTCTCTCAGAGATAAGCTTTGTTGCCAAATCCCACCCTCTACCCGAGTCCAAATCAAGAATTCGGAAGTCAGCCCTGAGGCGAGTATTCTCCCTCCATTTGTTCAAATCATATCTATAAGATTTTAGTTCCAAATTGAAATTCTTTAAAGCAGCTTGAGACCTTAAGTTTGGTATTGCCATTTGCAGGAGTACAATCCCAGCAGAATACATATCAAACAGATCAGGACTGTTCAACTGCAACAGCATTTACATAACTCCATTTTAGTACTTAATTGCAAAATATATATGCAGTACACATAGTGAAGGGCATAATGGACACACATTTAAAAGTGTATTCTGGAAGAAAATGAATCCATATTAATGAATTAGTAAGTTAGAAATGGAAACACTATACAAGAAAGAAGAATTTAAGCAAAAATAGGTCTTAATCTAGACCTGATAGTAGTATTGTACTTTGTTACTCGAACTGATATTCCTAAGAAACATAAGAACTTTAAATTTGACTTCATAAATAGGGTGTACGCAATAGAACCTGCCACAGGATTGGTGAAAGGAAAGCAGCAATTGGCTCTGGAGGAGGAATTGGTGTTTCTTCTGGGAGTACATATAATTCAGGGGGACAGTAGTCAGGATCCAAAAGGGTACGGTTTGGCACATAATTCTTTCCAATCCGAAGGTCTGTTGCTGCACCAAAATCTATGAGTTTAATCTGCCCTCGTTTAGTGACCACTAAGTTTGCTGGCTTTACATCCCGGTGAACAATTCCAGTGTCATGTATTTTCTTAAGAGATGTAATGATCTGGCGCATTATTTGCTTGATGATCAATGAACTTCTTTGAGAAGAGTCTACACCTTGCAAGACACGTCCAAACATTGCAGACTCTAAGTTTGAAGGAAAGATGCGATCTTTCATGTAATCTGCAAGAGTGCGATCTCCCTGTGACATAGACATCCCCCGCAATTAGTGTGTAGAAATAGAATAGTTCATCACTATTTATATTTGCAGCAGATCTTCATGCTTCAATTTACAGAACTTCATGCAATCAATGTAAATAAATAAAGGAATAATAAATGCAGCAAAAAAGTTACAGACTAAAATGATAAATCTATATTTATACATTTTCTATTTATTGAAGATCATATTTAGGACCAACGTAGCAGAATAGTTACAGAACTCCTAACAGATAAGTAGTGCATGGATTGTTAATCTACAGCTGTTGTTTATGCAGTAGAAATATCAGGTAGAGCACCTCAAATTTCCAAACGAGCCATTTTCCACCTTTTATGAACTGTGAGTTTGTTTCATCAGCTACAAAACTTCCAAGGAACTCGGCACATGTTTCAGGAGCTGCTCTCGAGAGTCTGTAATTGAACCACTCCTCATATTCACCAAATTCTTCAGCCCCTTGGATTCCAACTTTTACCTGCATATTCCATCAGTCAACTGCTGAACACATCTAACAGGCTTTCTCATTAATAATAGAAGAAGGAATTGCAGTAAGTCATATGTAAGCTGAGAAATGATGGCTATCACATCACAAACGCAATTTGGGAGTTCAAGTCAAAAGATTTGAACTGAACTTGTATTATATCATTCATCCATCAACTCAAAGCCCAAAAGTTGGAAAGTTAGGACCTTTATTTGGGTATCACCTCCACATTACCTCAACATGACCAAAACTTAGATTCTGTTTACTATGAGTATATAACTGACTGAATCAACCACCTAAATTCCCTCTCGTCCCACATAAATAACCTACAATTGCAGCACATTCAGGTACAAATAGTTCAAATTTCATTGAAATCAAGTAAAACCCATAAGATGTCATTGTTTTTTCTGTAGAAACTGTTCCAAAAATGACCACATTTGGGATAGAACCATCGGATAAGTAAAGCTTACTATAAGGATACCTTTTTAAGAATGACTTTATCTTTGGACTTGACATCCAATCTTTCTGTTGCCTTGCCTCTTCCTCTCTTCTGCGCCCTCTTTTCTACATCCACATTCTTTGGAACCATAACACCAGAATAAACAACGCCAAATGACCCTTCTCCTAGCTTATCTCCAATCAGAAAATCACTCCTCTTCAGGTTTCTCCTTCCTGTGAAACTATCCAAACCCAACTGCAGAGGAGCAAGAAGGTATGTATCAATGGCACCAATAAGAACACCAGGCCTTGCAGTTAAGTAAATCCATGTCAATCCAGCAAAAGCCAGAAACACCCATTTCTGCATGTCGGATAAGTCTTCAGTTACTCTCTGAAATTGCACTAACCCAGATCGAAAAATTGGAAATTGATCAAGATAAATAGTGTTCTCCAACAAATCTTTGGAGATGTTATCAAAAAATGCATTACACTTTGTAGGGTTACTCTTGAAACGGTTTGTTAAGAAACAAATGTTATTTGGAATAGTGGGTCTCAAGGGAGAAAAGCAGATTGTCGTGCGATTATGTTGAAGAATACTTGCAGTTGAATGGAGCAGAGTGGCCATGACTGTTATTCCAAAGACAAGCTTATGCTCAGCTCAGAAATTCTGTTGTTTCTCTCAGAAAATACAAGTAACGTCAGCAGAGGTAGCTAATTTTTTTTTGGTGAGCAGAGGTAGCTATTTTGCCACCTGCTCCTCATAACTTTTATCCACGACTTCTTTATTTTCCTGGTCCAGAATGAAGGTTTGATCTGAACTCCAAAGAAGAAAGCCATTCGATTTACAAATATTGCGTAGAGAAAATCTTGTGACCGAGTGAAAGTAAAATCGTCCTCGGCTGTGAATTTCATATTATTCTTTCAAGAACAAAAAAAACAAAAAGACGTAGTAGAAATAAATGTATTCTATGCTTCTCGTAACATTGACAAATCAGTTGCTCATTTGCTATACATTCACTTATAAATAGGGAAAATTTTCTTATAATTCATATTCATTTATAAAATTCAATCCCTATTGCAATGTTTCTATTTGTATTAATTATTATTTATGATAACAATCAATGGGTGTATTATCCCACTTTATTTCTTTTACTATCTAATTCTATCTCATTACATTTTTGGCCATGATAGCTTACTGAAACTTGAATACCATTACCAACTCATAATTGTCATTGGTTTTGTAGATTGAATGCAAGTATAGAGTTTCTTGTCTTGGTTCAAACAGAAAAGAGAACAGATCTTGGCGACAGAAACTACTAGTACTAACTGCTCTGTTTGCAATGGAGGATTAAATTATTATATTTTTGGATACATAAGAGCATACTACAACAGCTGCAGTAAAACTAAGCCATTCCTTAAACTCGTGATTGCGGCAACTTAAAGCAACCATACATTGAACATTCCATTCCTTAAACTGGTGATTGAAGAAAACAACTTTCAGCAAAATCATCCTAGATGAACTCAGCATTGTTTGTCACCAACCGAAGACACTACAGTAAATTAAATGCTGAAGGGGGAAATCTAACAAGACTGCCCCTATCACAATAGTTTACTTAAAAGCTACATCTGATTGTAATGCTGCAAGGCACACCAATCAAGCAGCAGGAAACTAAATACAGCACTTCTTGTTGCTGCCAATTCCTGTGTCATTGTTCTACTGCCTTCACATGTCTAAGTAAAACAATACTGCAAGCTCTAAACAATGAGAAGATCAATAGAATTACAGAGAAGGCTTGCAACTTAAGCTGATCCGAGCTAACAAAGGGGGCTATTCCTCTGAAGAAACGAGGCTGCAGGCCTCACATAAGTAAAGCCCTTGAAGGGATTTCCACCATTAGGGCTGGCAGCAGGAGAGTCCACAACAGGCATATCAGTCCAGCACTTTTCAAAGTTGGCAATACATTGCTTCCCAGCAACTTCAGGCCGAAAGCTTGGTTGGATTTCTCGTGCTTCAAGCTTTCTCCAATTGATTGGCTTAAACCACTTGTGACCTTTAATTTCCTGGCTCCCCCTAGGTCCACTTCCTAAACGTTTACTTGCATCCTTCTGCAGCAGCTGTAACAGTGGGGGCAAAAAAAACTTTTATTTAACCTTTATAAACTGGTAACAAATGAAATGTAGTTAGTGAGAAAGCTCATAAGAAAATGCAGATATCATGAGGGGTTCATATTTCTTGTACAGAAGATAAATTTTCCTTCAGCATTTAATTGTAACATCATTCTCAAAACAATCCTAGTTTTATTTAGTTTTTGGAGCAACTATAACATTTCCATAATATGCTTGAATAGATGGTAGCTTTTGATTGTGAAAATAGAATGCGCTTAGGGTGTGCCAAATAATTTTTTCATTTCAAATGATAATCGAATGCCCTAATTGATTAAGGCTTTGATAATCAAAAGAAACTGTCTTTCTATGTGGATAAGTCCTTACCCCTTTCAACAGAGCATGTGCTTCACTAGACAAAAATGCTGGCAGCTTGATCTTGTCTTTTATTATCTTCTGTTGAACCCTTTCACGGTTCCCACCACAGTAAGGAGGCTGCATAGAAGACATAACAAAAGGAATAATTTGTGAGTCCAAAAAGACATCAACAATTTCTCAGTGCCCAAGAACATGAACCTCATCATAGTGTAATCACACATTGAAGCAAATAATATCTGCAGCCACATCATTGTACAAATTCCATTATCCCACATAACAGAAAATATTAGAAAAAAGTTGCATATTTATTTTTACTTATTTATTATACCACAAAAGCCTACTGAATATAGTTCACTTTTGATAATTTAAGTTAGTTTTGCACTAAAATTTTATCTTTTGAAACATATGAACAGCCTCAGGAAGCTGAGTTTTAGCAAACCAAGTTTAAGCTTCAAGCTTGAGCTCCAACAACAGTACATCAACCCAAGCTTGAGCCCTCAATAATCAACTTGACTAGATTCTGCTTGTTTACACCAGTAGGAAGCATAAAGATAACATTTCTTCAAACATGTCCATTGCCTTGTAGTTATAAGAACTGTGACATAGCTGGGAAACTTGAACAGGTCAGAATTTCACCGCTAAAGATAGTGTTTTGAAAAGAAGTCTATGGGACAAAATAATCTAAGATCGTTATGTAATGGACTTGTATGGACACATAGTTGTCAGGTATATGAGAATGCCCATAATAGTTTTAAATATCTTTTTCTTTCAGAATGGGCCCAAACAAGTAGTTTTCAAAGGAGGTATTACTTATAGAGACACTTTCTTGCAGCTATATAAATTCACCAAAAATAAATTTTTACCCTGCAATCTAGTACATAGACCCACCTATCCACTGAAAAGGATCACCTAACATTGGAAATTCAAATGAACAATCACCAACACATATATTATAGATGAGAACGGGAAAAGAAAGATGCCAACCTTTCCAGTAAGCATCTCAAACAATAGGATTCCCACACTCCACCAATCAGCAGCCTTATCATGGCCCTTGCCAAGAATAATTTCAGGTGCCATGTATTCTATTGTTCCACACATGGAATTAGATCTAGTATTATCTTCAAACTGCTTTGCCAAACCAAAATCTGTCAACATGGCCTAAATAAGCAACAAATAAATCTCAGTTAGATTATTTTCAGCATGTTGGCATGTCAGCAGAGATGCAAAGAAATCTTAGTGAAGAAAGTGTACATGGCCATCGGCATCCAGTAGGATATTTTCAGGTTTTAGATCCCTGTGCATTATTCCATTTGCATGGAGATGGGAAACTGCAGAAACAATTTCTGCAGCATATATGCGTGCTAGATCCTCTCTGAAAATCCAAAGAAGTAAAAGAATAGAACCAGAAGATCAAGTATTAGTTTGTCCCTTTATGCGGTCACTTAAAAAAAATAGGAAAAAGTCAAAATGAAAAGTACCTGAAAAGGCCCTGGTGATAAAGCTGGAAGAAAAGATGACCCCCGTTTACAAAATCCAGCACAAGATACAGTCGATATTTTGTCTAAACAAAATGTGCCAAAAACATCATTGTTAACTCTAATTATTGCAGACATATTAGCCTACAAGCTAATTGACAAGAGAAAGCGATTTACTATCAAAGAACATATAACATCAATGTCTTCAACCATTACCACCTTCATAGAGATTTCAGATAACAAATAATGATGCAGATGCTAATGTAAAGTGTAAAGATATAAATAAACATAATAAATAAAACATAACCAAGGTTCACTAACAAGAAACTATGTCACTGAGTAGAAATTTTTTTATAATGACAATCAAACAGAGAGAGAGAGAGAGACAGAGACAGAGGTAAAAACAAAGTATAAAACCTTACTATCTCAAATCGAAAAATTATAAAAATAATAAATGAAACCTGCCTGAAAAGAGTATCTCAGTTGGACAACAAAGGGATGCTCTATTTTTGTTAAAATATCCCTCTCAGCTTTCATGTATTCAGCATGGTTCTTCTCCATAATCTTGTCTTTCCGCATAACCTTCATTGCATATATCTCCAAGGTCCCCTTTTTCTTCACTTGGTATACTTTTGCAAATGCACCCTGCCCCACAACCTTCAAAATCTCGAAGTTTTCAATGCTTACACTCTGGATCATGAGATTCCCATCGACATCTTCATAAGACTCCTCAATGATAACATTGTCAATGGCAGATTCTTTAACTTCTTTAATGGTCTCTCCAATAACATGCTCTACTAGTTCCAAGGAATCCTCAGTTTCATGTATGGCCAGTTTGCTGAGCTTCAATGATTGATTAACACAGGTTGATGGGCCAACCAAAGAATGTGATCGGCTGTAAATGACAGCTGGATCATCATAAACGAGCTCAGTCAAATCTTCAACATGCTCAGCATTACCAGAATCAACATTATTCACTTCCACTGAGGTAGGAACTGTTACTGGACCAAAGACATCAGAGAAATCTAGTTCAACATGATCCGTATTTATGGTGTCAGTGAGGTTTGCAGGAAAAAGTAACTTGGTCTGGAATGGTTTGTATATGTTGGTCTTAGCCAAACCAGAAAACTGAGAGGAAACCATTTCACCACGTAACAAGCAAGGATCTAAGGATGCTGATGGCCAAACTAATCAACGCTATAGATTAATCACCCCGGAATTCCCCAACGCTGATGGACTCCTGTCAATAGCCTGAATTAGTAGAAAGCTGATGTATGCAAATGGAGTTCCCAAATACTTTGGCAGTAAGCAGAGCAAAATCCAGAAGAGGTTGTTCTTGTTTCCCGAAACACAGGAAACGAAGGATGCCCCAATAGTTTTTGAATTCATGAAGATCCAATTGACAATCTGCAATTCAAGACAGACAAAAGTAACAAGATGAGAGAGATAACAGACACACAATCATAATAACTTTGGTCAGCTTTTCATTTCCTTTTTTTCTTTTGGACCATTCTGTTGGTAAAATTTGAGGTAAATTAATATCATCATTTGAGCTGATAGAGGGAAATAATAAGTGTTGATGGGAAAAGACATATAATCACCAAGCATATCCAAGTCCAATATTAGGATTGTAAATAGAAACAACACAAATAAAAACTAAAATAGCCAGGATTCGAGTTCTCAAAGACATGTTTGATCCATTTCTTGTTTTATTAGTACGCAGAATTTATCAGAGATAAAGGATTGAAACCATGATTTGATAATAAATCAATATACAATTGTTATCCAGATTATATATATAATAGCAATCACGATTCCCCGGAAGAAAACAATCATAGTGGAAATCGAGATCTACATGAAAGCCCAAATTTTGAATCACGGATCCAAAATCCCAAAGCTCTATCTGGTTCCAACGCAGAAAGGACAAAACATACAAATTATCAGCAATAACTATTTTCAGCTAGAAAACGAAAATCATCAATTCAGTTCTCATATATAAACAAAACAGAAAACATAAGCAATTAAAAATTAACATATGCATGTATAGTTCGGACTTTGAATTCCAATCAAGTTAAAGATTATAAATTTCTCGTGCGATTCAACGATTGCCCCTCTAGTTTAAAATTTTCTAACAAAACAGAATCTAGAAGCAATTAAAAAGCTAACATATGCATGTCAAAATTGAATCTTTGAACTCCAAACCACATAAAGATTAAAAATTTTCCGTGGGATTCAAAGATTACCTTCTAGCTTTAAATATTTTTCCCGAAAAACAAATGAATTATACTGGAAAACGAACTGGGAAGCGAAAATGGTGTACCTGAAAGGTTGCGGAGGAGGGCGAAAGGAAAGGACTAGGAGGGGTGTGTTTTCACAAAATCTTAGCGAACCACTCGCGTCGCCACTTAAAGCATGTTGAAACTGATGGGCATTATTATTTCCATGCCTGATAAACGTGGCGTGATATTAGTGGCTGATCGACCAAGTTTGGAAGCTAGTTCTAAGAATATGCTATTCGGATTTTGGTTTCGCTTGGGAGCGAATTTGGTTCTGTTGAATAATAACTAAACAAATGGTGTGGATTTTTTATATTGGGGAAATTAATTAATAGGAGTGTTGGTTGGTCAATCATGATCTCTTATCTATAGTTATTTGCAGTTAAAAAAATTAGTTTTATTTTATTTGTGTACAAAAAAAAAAAATAGTTNTATTTGTGTACAAAAAAAAAGTAGTTTTATTTATTTAATGACAGAAGGTTTCACAACTTGTAAAAAACAACTAAACATTGATATAAGCAATTAATTTTTAAGTAAGTGATTGTCACATAAGATAAAATAATTAAAATATCATTATGTGTT
Organism: Cercis canadensis; assembly: GCA_003255065.1. NCBI lineage: Eukaryota > Viridiplantae > Streptophyta > Magnoliopsida > Fabales > Fabaceae > Cercis > Cercis canadensis. Next base: position 456,558 of record QAOA01004753.1, read on the forward strand.
ATGTGATTATTCTATTTATATATATATTTATTTTATTTATTTTTTAATATAATAATTATATATGTGAATAGAATACCACATAACACCAAAGAAATAATTATATATGTAAACAAATAACTTCATAATATTAATGGGTATTTTAGTTGCTTTTATTCAACGTGAAAAGCACTTACTTTCTGATACTATTTAGGAAATATTCACAGATTTTAGAACCAAGGAATAATAATGTCAAATAAAAATGAAATTGTAACAAAAATTGAAGAATAAATATATGACTTATATGAAATGCCTTACCAATAAATTCTCATAGTCTTAAACCCAAGCTATTAAAGTTGAATCAAGCGTGATTGATACCTGCAATGGTTTTTTTTAGTTTAATAATAAGGACATATTCGAGCTAATTTTTGCACACTAAAATATGATTTTAGAATTTTAGAACTTTCTAACATAACCCATTGTAATAATAGGTATTGTTTTGAATTTTTATGAGAAGAAAACAATAGAGTGAAACAATGTTTTTTTTTTTTTATATTTAAAAGTTTAGCATAAAGAGAGACTACCTCATTCTATAATAAAACAATTTTATTAACCTATTGCATAATTGACCAAAAAAATTGCAAATGACTACATATCAATAACTAAAGTACAATGGAGTGTAACTTTATAACCAATATTCTATTTTTCTTTTTATTTAAATTCTTTCATAATAATTATCTCTTTTAAAATATTCACAAAGACATGGGAATTGTAAACAAAATAGAAACTAGAAGCAATTAAAAAAAGAGATTTTGTAAATACTTTTGGTATAAATATAATATATCATACTACATAAAAATAGTTAATATATAAATTATATGTGTACAAGTTAACTTTTTTAAATTAATTTGAGATAATAAAATAAATATATTTTATATTCAATAAAATATATAAATTACATATTAATAGTAGATACTTGTTACATCAATATGATATGATATATTCATATAGTATCATAAAATTCGCGGTTAAAAAAAGCTAAGTTAAAAAAATTGATCCTTTGAATTCCATGCAAAAATCACTTGTATGTCACTATTGGTAGAAGATAGAAGCCACCTTATAAATTTTCTCGTCTTACGTTGTAGTTTTAATGATTTTGTCGAATAACAATGGAAAACGAACTGAGAAGAGAAACAACGGAGTACCACGTCCACGAGGTTGCGGAGAAGGGCGAAACGGAAACGACGATGACTAATACCTGGCGTGATATTAGTGGCTGGTAGAGGTAGTGCTAAGAATATGGTATTCGGATTTTGGTTCCGGAGAAATTGTGACGTAGAGACCGTTGCACTCCTACTTTCATGCTAGGGTCTTTAGTCTTTGCATTTTCTCAGGAAGTGAGGGAATCTCAATGCTACACGGAACAAAAAAAAAAATCACAATCTTAACTTGTCTTATTTCTTTCCTTCATTTCGCCGTGTACTCCTCTCCTCTTTCCTGAGCCTATTGCATTCATTTGTAACTAAAAAATAAATAAAAAATAAAAAAAATGCAATGATGCTTCTCTCTCAATCTTCTCAACGTAACAAACTTAATCCCCAGGTTGGTTTCTCCTCTAAATTTTGGCACTTTTCACATTCTTCATATTCTTTCTTCCAATTTTTGGATGGGTTTTGAATTAGAGACATAATTTTAGCTAAATTTTGCAGTATAGATGATCAGGTTACATTGCTGCTATTACAGTGTGCAATGTTAAAACATCATGTGTTACCTGAGATTTTCGTTTGTTTCAGTTTTCTTTTGAGGTATTTTGCTTAGGATGGGAAAAAAAAGGTTGTGCCTTTTTCTTGCCTAACAGCTGTTTGATTCTCTGCAGCTATATGGAAGATTTTCTTTGCTTTTGAATAGCAAGGCTTCCAGCTTTCAAGAATTCTTTTGGTGATACAATGGAAATTTATTCTGAATATCTCTCTACAGACATCTAAGGTTTTGTGTCCCTGAGAGAACCTAGTCATGAATTCCTTATCTGACAACCATGGTACAGAGTCTAGAGAACTGGACAGCCAAAATGCAAGTTCTAGTGGAATTAATATGGGACACTTAGTAACCATTCATGATGAGGTTGAAGGTAAGGAGATTGGATTTTGCCCTCTTTGGTACTAATTTTCCTATTCTACTTATTCTTGTTTTGTTTGAATGTTTTGCAGCAACACACAGAATAATTTTGGTTCAGTGGTTAAATAGTCTTCTTCCTTCATTAAGCTTACCAATAAATATTATGGATGATGACTTAAGAGCACGCTTGAGCAATGGTACTGTTTTATGTCAGATATTGAACAAGCTACTACCTGGTTCAGTGAGTGTCATATTATGTTTCAGCTGTTTAATCAATTCAAACTATAAATTATGCAACTTGATTTTGGATATGTTGGCTAAGTCTGGATTCCGTTTTTCAGGCTAGTGGTTCTGATAATTCTCTGCCATCACAATCAGAAAATGTCAACAGGTTTCTGAAAGCCATGGATCGATTAGGATTGCCCCATTTTCAAATATCAGACCTACAGAAGGTATAACTGCAATCATGCATATCTTTCTATAGCTTTCAAAATCTCTATTTCTGGGTTCATAATTTGATGTAAAGCATTATTTTTGTTCAGAGTTTTTCATGTGCTTGGTTCAAGATCCTTGCTTGGATTCTGATTATTCCATTGCCTCTTAACTGTGTAGGGATCTATGAAGGCTGTTGTAGATTGCCTTCTAACACTTAGAGAAAAAAGTTTGCAGAATTCTTTGGTAGATAAGATTTCTATGACTAACTTAAAATCTGAGAGTCCTCGTAGTCCATCTTCCCATGTCTTTTATTCTCCTCCATCTAAAGAAGATCAGAGGAAGGTTTCCTTTGAGTCTAAGTTTCAACGTGTTTTGCGTAGCCCGGTTATGGCAGGTATGTTGAATTTTAAGTCACCCTCTCCTTGATCTCTATCTTTTTGCGTGTGCGCATTACGGTGACATGGTTATACTAACAAGAAAACTTATCTGTACCCATGTGTGAATGTGATGACCCATTTCCCTATTCAATGAATATGTAACAAGTCCATCAAATCAGAGGGATTTAGAGGACAGATGCAATCCGCATTGTGTAGGCTTTGTTGGGAGAGGGGAAACCATAATTGCTTTAACCCTCAAACGATATTAGTCTTATACCCAATTGAGTAAAGTGGAGATACTCGTGGTATTAACCCAAAAAAAAAAAAAAACACCAATTCGTAGCAATAAAAACNCCTCAAACGATATTAGTCTCATACCCAATTGAGTAAAGTGGAGATACTCGTGGTATTAACCCAAAAAAAAAAAAAAACACCAATTCGTAGCAATAAAAACAGAATAATCTTAAAGCATGCAATTAATTTTAGATGTCCAAGTCTTATATATTAAAAAACTATGGTGTTGCACTTTTATGGTATAAAATTCTTATATCTTCACATTACCAAGACTTTTATCTGGTTTCTACTGTCATATAGAAACAAACTCATCTTTAAACACACATACATGTACAAGGATAGGAAAGGGAAAGGGAGATAGAAAGGAAGGAAGGAAGGTCCTTTTTTCTGTATCAAGAACATCTATACTTGTGAAACTGAATTATATCTCCTTCCAAATTCACATGGTGTTTTTGTCTTTAAGTGATTTGTAGTAGTTGCTTTTTCCTTCTGCAGAGCCTTCAGCTGCATTGATACACCATGTTGGTCATAAATTCCACGAGGTGTTTCAACTGAAACATGGAAGCTATGCAGATCTCCCTTCTGCAAAAATTTCAGAGATGATGAGATCAAACAGTTTAGATGTAGGTTCTTATAGTCTTCTATCCTTGTCAGATTTACATATATTTTATATACATTCTTTCCCATTTGATGCATCATTGATTTGTTTCAGTATCTTTTGCTGCAGAATGCCCCCACTCAGTCACTTCTAAGTGTTGTGAATGGTATTCTAGATGAAAGTGTTGAAAGAAGAAATAGTGAAATACCTCATGTAAAGGCTTGGAGGCTTTGATCTTACATATGAACATGAACGCATGCACGAATGTACATGTATATATGTTTGCACATATGCATGTAGAACATAAAAAGTTTCAAAACTATTGTCTAACAATATCTTTGTTGCTCAGCGTGTGGCTTGTTTGTTGAGAAGAGTTGTGCAGGAGATTGAGCGACGTATATCAACTCAAGCAGAACATTTAAGAATTGTATGTCATTTTCATTATTGTCATAAACTTGTGGGAAAAGTCCAATTTACTCCCTTCAACTTAGGGTCATGTACGGTTTACCCCCAAAACTATAAAAAAGTGCAAGAAACTCCCATCAACTATCAAAATGTGTAAAAGAAACCCCAATCCTCATGTGACTGTCCAAAAATGGATGGAAAATGTCACATGTCACTTTAATTTTCCTCTAACGTGCTTGACACATGGCATTTTCCATCCATTTTTGGACGGTTGTATAGGATCAGGGATTTTTTACATATTTTGATAGTTGATGAGTACCTTATACTTTTTTATAATTTTAGGGTAAACCACACATGGGTAAATTGGACTTTTTCCTAAACTTGTTGCTTTTATCTGTTGGTTTTCTCATATCACTTTCTCACCTTGTCTTCAGCAAAACAACCTTTTCAAGGCTCGTGAAGAAAAATATAAATCAAGAATCAGAGTACTTGATGCACTTGCATCTGGAACTAGAGAAGAGAGTGAGGTACTATAAACTGTGCTTGTCATTATGTTAGAAGGGAATTCATTTTGGATTCCCTTGAATTTTGCATACTGGTGCAAATATTCTATTTATCAGAAGGAACTTTTCGTTGCAGATTGTAACAAGCCGGCTTCAGCAGTTGAAGGTATAATGTTTACTTAATATCAATGCAATATTAGGGAGACGATAAAAAGAAAATAAAGAAGTTTTAGTTGGATTATTTTCATATTATCTGTATTATGGGCATTTTGTCCCCTCAATACAGACTGAGAAGACCGAAGAGGAAAAGAAGAAGGCTGATGAAGATGTTATTAGGTTGATGAAAGCTCAGGATGACAAAAATATGGAAATATCAATGTTGAAGCAAGAACTGGAAACAAGGAAAAAAACATATGAATTACAACGCTCACAGTTGGAAGCAGAAGCTAAGGGTGCTGATGAAGATGCTACTAGGATGATGAAAGATCAGCACGACAAAAAGATGGAAATTTCAATGTTGAAGCAAGAATTGGAAACAACCAAGAAAATATATGAACTACGATGCTCACAGTTGGAAGCAGAAGCTAAGGGTGCTAAAGGCGAATTGGAACATAAGTCAAAGGAATGTAAACATCTGATTGAAGATTTAAGAAACAAGGAGGCTTTTTCTGAATCAAACTATCAGAATTGGATCATGAAAAAGCACCAATTTCAGAATGCTGTGGATTTTCAATTTAGTTCACTACAGGTACACTTATATATTTCTTAATGTCAAGCTTGAAGCTTCAATCATTATGATCTACTAAATATGCAAAATTTCCAGCAATTGAAAGTGTTGTGGGGATCCATTAAGCAAGATATTGTGCAAGGACAAAGTATCTACTCTGAGGAATGTAATAGATTAGGTAGGACTTGTTATTAGAATTTCGGTCATCATAATTTTTGTTTTAATTGGCAGACTTTGATAATTTAATTGTAACTTGTTCAGGTGTAAATCTTAAATCACTAGTTGATGCAGCTGAAAACTATCATGCTGTTCTTGCTGAAAATCGAAGACTGTTCAATGAAGTTCAAGAATTAAAAGGTCAGGCTACTTATGTCTGTCTTCTGAATTATTAATGTGGGTGCACTCTGAATTCATAGGAAACTTTCTTGGTGTTACAGGAAACATCAGAGTATATTGTCGAATCAGACCATTTATTTCTGCTCAAAAGGAAAAAGGTTCTATTGTAGAACATATAGGTGACAATGAGCTGGTTGTAGCAAATCCTTCTAAACAAGGGAAAGATGCTCTTCGGTCATTTAAGTTTAATAAGATCTTTGGTCCAGCTTCAACTCAAGGTTTATTTCTATGTACTTGTCTTCAAGTTTTGCATCATATTCGTGCGCATGCAGAATCATGTTTCATCCTATTTGATTGTTTTGTTTACATAATGTTGCTTCACTCATGTTACTCCTCTGAATGATGCAGTGGAGGTATACAATGATATCCAGGCCTTTATAAGATCCGTACTTGATGGGTATAATGTATGTATATTTGCTTATGGTCAAACTGGTTCAGGAAAAACTTACACAATGGTATGAACCCTCTTTACATATTTATTTTATGGTGAGAGCTACGCTATCATCCTTCTTAAGGGTGGTAATGCTACACTCCCCTCAGTTGAGTGGGTTTAGGTAGAACTCACTTAGTGATTTTAGTGTCATTACAAAAATTTCGAAAAACTAAGTCACCCAATATATGTCAGAACACACAATTTCTTATAAAATGTAAAAACGATATGATATAAGAAAGCGTGCCAAGAAACAATTTTTTCAAGTTTAATTTTTGGCATGCTTTCTTATATTGTGATGTTCTTACACTATATAAGGAACTGTGTGTTCTAACACATATTGAGTAACTCAGTTTGAGATCTTCACAAAGACACCAAAATCACACTGTAAGTCCCACTCAGCTGAGGGATGGTAGTATAGCCCTCACCTTATTTTATTTTACGTCATGCTAACTAAAGTAATTTCTCATTCTATAAGATTCCAATTTTTCTCAGAGTGGTCCAAATGGAGCAACAACAGAGAGCTTAGGTGTTAACTATCGAGCTCTTAGTGACCTCTTCAGCATTTCCAAAAGTAGAACAAGCTCCTTGTTGTATGAGATTGGTGTTCAAATGGTTGAAATATATAACGAACAAGTGCGCGACTTGTTATTAACTGATGGTTCTCCAAGAAAATATCCTTTTTCAAGAATTGTGGACAGTTAATTCTTTGCCTCCTATGGTTTTTTCTTCATTTTCAAATTTCTTGAATGAAGTATGTTATGTTTATTACTATGGTTTCCTTGATTTGCGCACACTTGGGATAATGAATCACTCTCCCTCCAAGGGTTTAGCTGTACCTGATGCTAGAATGGTCCCTGTCAAATCACCTTCAGATGTGATGAAGCTAATGGAACTCGGGCTAAAAAATAGAGCTATGGGTGCCACTGCTATGAATGAAAGAAGTAGCCGCTCTCATAGGTTATACATCTTTCTCCTTTCCTAGCAATTCAACCATTAGAATTTCCTTCCTGATATGATGACATTAAATAAACCTGTGTGCAGTGTGGTCTCAATCCATGTTCGAGGAACAGATTTGAAGTCTGATTCTACTCTGCATGGTAATCTTCATTTGGTAGATTTGGCAGGAAGTGAAAGGGTAGATCGCTCTGAAGTAACTGGGGATAGGCTTAGGGAATCACAACATATAAACAAATCACTATCTGCCCTTGGAGATGTCATTTTTGCCCTTTCTCAAAAGAGTCCCCATGTTCCATACAGAAACAGCAAGCTCACTCAACTCCTGCAAAGCTCTCTTGGTATATCCTCGTTCATCATTTTTTCAAGTTGGAAAGAAAAAGACATTAAAGTGCTTCGTGATTTCTCCCTACTTTTTTCTGACTAGATTTTCTGTTGTACTTTAGTCTACTAGAGTTATGTATATTGTCTTTGATTCTACCTTGCAGGTGGTCGAGCTAAGACCCTCATGTTTGTCCAACTTAATCCAGATGTACTTTCATTTTCTGAATCTCTGAGTACTTTAAAGTTTGCTGAGAGGGTATCAGGAGTTGAGTTAGGAGCTGCACGAAGTAGCAAAGACGGCAGAGATGTTAGAGAACTAATGGAACAGGTGCTTAACTTGTGTACATTGTCTACTTCAGATATGATGGGAAATATTCTAAGTTTATATCCTTCCAAAAGAATAATTTGGTTTCCCCATTTGCAGCCATTTGATTGTCATGCTATGAACCAGATTACTTTGTTTCATCTTTCTGCCTCACCTAATGCCCTTGCAGGTAGCTTCTCTCAAGGACACCATTTCAAGAAAAGATGAGGAAATTGATCGGCTACAATTACTTAAAGATCTAAAGAATGTCTATCCTGGTGTTAATTCTGAGAAGCATGGAACAGCCTCATTGAGGTATGGATCCTCCTTTCCAAGCAAAGATTCAGTCGCTCCATTTGTTTCAATAGAAATAGTTTCCAATGAAAAATTTTTGGTCTAAGAAAATTTAGTTCTTCAACAAAAAATGTTTTCTTTGAAAACTATTTCTATCAAAACAAATGAGCCTAAAGGGGAAATTAAATTCAGGTCAGGTGGAAGTAATAAGCACTTAATAGATGACCTTAAACATCACACGAACTATAGGATTTTGGCATTTGCTCTTAATGAATGATTAAGTAACATTTCTGACATGGGTCTTTTTTTGGAACAGAAACTGATGGTTTTTCTGAAAATACCATACTCAACGAATGCAGAAAATCATCAGATGATGGCACGGAGAAGTGAGTAGTACTTATATTTTACAGATTTTGGCATTGGCCATTACATTCCGGCTTAACAGCTTTGCTACAGATTCACATTAAAAAGGGAATTCTTGTTGATCTGGCCAAACCTCATCAGCCACGGTTTCAATGTCAAAGGACTCAGTAAAGATGCCATCAAGTATGTGAAAATCAAAGTTTCCACCTTGGTGTTCAGAAAGTGTATGACTAGTACATTAATCCTTTTACCCCACCAGTTTTCCTTTCAGGTATTAAAAGAACCTTCAGTAGTAACCAGCTAACATCTCCAGCTTCAGCTCCAAGACGGTAGCAGTAAAGTAGGAGGCAGTAGTTACAATTCATTTACAAATTCTTCACATTTCTACAGACACACGTACAATAAAATACATCCATAAATGTAAATATAATTTCTTTTTTCCTTTCAGTTTAGTAAAAATAGTTCTTTCATGAAAATTATCTTCATAATTGTTATAAGGTCTGTTCCCTGCAGAAGACACATTTTCTTCCGCTTCCAAGTTCCATCTCTGATTCACATGTTGACAGTTCTGTGTATATAGCAACCAATTGACTTTGCAGCATTCATTAGTTCTAACTTCTAACTTCTAATTCATCAGAAGGGGAAGGAAAAGCAAAATGAAGCTCTTGATTCTTATGGTGTTTGGCATAACTGCCTTTTGGTTTTCTATTATGAGTTAATTATTTTTTAAACATCATTTTAGTCTTTAATTTATATTTAATATCATTTTAATCCTCAAATAATCACTTTATCCACAAAATCAATCATATAAGTTTGGTTCTACAAAAAATTGATTTGACGAATAATATAATTATTCGAAAACTAAAAAATGACAAAAAAAAAATATAAAACAAAAATGACATTTAAGAAATATTAAAGGACAAAAAAGATATTTTACAATATCTACTTATACACCATTTAAGCACATATCAACATACATTTGTATAGTTCACAATATATAAAGGAAGCCACTATTTTCACATATTATTTTGTTAATATCACATCTTATTTAATATCTAAATATAATATAAATTAAATTATTCTCAATTAATATGAAAATTTTTTAACTTTAATTAAAAAAAATTTATATAAAGGTTTTTACAATTGACAAAAAAATTATATTAAATAAAAGTAAATTAGTCTATATTACATTTAAATATTAAATAAAATGTAACATTAATAAATTCGGGTATGAAAATAGCAGTTCCTTATATAAATATAAAAAAAAAAAAAAAAAATCCCTTATTCATACAAGGATTTGCTAATTTGAGCAACCTATTTCTCAACTTTTTATAACTAAAAAAAATTCTTTTCTAAAATAACAAAAAATCTGTTTTGATTTTTTTTTTTAAACATAAAAATTCCCTTTTTCTATCCCAGATAATTTTTCTACCTATTGGGTCCCCCCATACGGCCATCCCTTCGTGTTATCATCCATTAGCTTCAGGATGGTACAATTGCTTGACTGCCAATGCTATTCAGAGCTCAAACGCAGCGAAGAGATGTGCTTTTTCTCTTAGTCTGTGAATTCGAAACCTTGTGCTCTGCCTCTGACTATGAGCGACTTTCTTGCTGCAAACCCTCTGGCCATTTCAGTTGCCGAAGCTCGAAGATTGGCTTTTCTCGATTTAAAGCCTAGAAACGAACTCAAACCAAATTTTCATACCCCCTTTTGTACTAAACTATCAAATGCCAGTAATTTAGATCCTACAAATGATAACAATGGTGGGTCACGGTTCCATAAGGCTGCTTCTGCGTCACTCAGCTCAAGGGACAATGGAAGTTCACCCATGTTGGGATCAAAAGATAATCGGCTTTATAGCGAGTTAGAATTTAAGGAAAAGGAGGAAAAGAATTTCGAGCTGGAAAATAACAGGTTCGATTCAGATGCGATGAATCTCCAAACGGATTCACGAATGCAGAAAGGAATTCTGGGTGATGATGGAACAGCTTCATCGGGACTGGAAGATTTTGTTGAGTTGAATTCTGGGTTGGACGGAGATGAGAGAAACAGAAAGAGGGATAATAGTTTAGGGGATGAAGAGTTGGTTCGAATTGAAAGTGATACAGATGGCGTTGGATTAAAAAGGGATGAGCAAGTTGAGAGCTTTAGTGGTAAACTTGGTTTTAAAAGAGGCAAACAGGTAATCAGAAGGTCGAATTTATTGGCAAAGCAGGTTATCAGCATTAGCTCTGCTCTTAGCTTGGGATTCGTCTCGCAGCTTTGGGTGGACACCACCTCTGTGAGTGATAACATTTTATAATCTTTATGTTTAGTTAGTTCGATTGCTAGTATAGCTGTAATCAAGTACTCAGCTTTTGTCACTACAAACTGCATTGAATAACTTGCAAGCAAGCTCTGTGAGCAATGACATTTTATCATCTTTGTGTTAAGTTAGTTCAATTGCTTGTATAGCTGTAATCAAGTACTCAGCTTTTGTCACGACAAACAGCATTGAATAACTTGCAAGCAAGCTCTTCGAAATTTCTTATACAATCTCTTTGTATTATTGTCACTGATATCAATTCGTGGAACTAAATAATTTTGTTATGGATTCATTTCTTCAGTGGGTGGTATTATTTGTAGAGGTGAGGCCAAACTTGCTTTCTGGGGATTCAGAAAGGTTCCTTCTGGAGGATATTAGCCAGGTATAAGAAATTTGGAATTTTGGTATAATGTTTTTTTTTTTTTTTTTTTCAAGATTGATCCCAGTCTCAGTTGAATGTTTACATGCTTGCTTCAAACATATTTTCCCCTTACATTCACTCATTTTACTTTTGGGGAGTCCTTCTGCCTGTGTTAATATAATTTAATGAGATAATCACTTAGGTTCGGACACTGGTGAACTATGGGAATGCTTCAAAAGCTATATATCTCATCTTTCCAAATTTTTGAGGCCGATACTTTGTGCATGTTAGTTCTGATGCCAAATTTATTGCGTAGTTTTTTAACTTTGTTTTATGGCCATATTTAACTCCTAATACTATGTCCAAAAAAATAAAAAATTAAACTCCTAGCATGGTATACCTTCTTGATTATGATTTATGAGTGAACATATTGAGTGTTCTGCCTGTTTATTTTTCAGGTTGGGGATGTGGTGCTTGTCCAAGATGAAAGTGTGATACAGAATGAGTTTAAAATGGTTGGACTGGAGACACTGGTATGTTTTGTTGGTTTATAAGACTCAAAATTGTAAATTATTTTATTAGATGATATTTATTGGTGGAGTTCATTGTCTGGCTAAATATGCATAAGATGTCTTCTTACATGATATGTTGGAAACAAAACCTGATTTGTTGCTGAAACAATGCAGATAGTTCCTGCTCATATGAAATGCTTTTGCTTATAACTTTTTCTATGGATATACTTCTGTGCAAATAACATGTGTGCCATCTAGGATGGCTGGAAATTATGATTTCCTATGGTGAGGACGGGAGTGCTTGATACATTGGTCGAACATTTGGAGCTAAGTACGGGCAATTTTTCCCTACTGAGGTTCAGTTATAATGTTACCTATAAATAAAAAAAGAATAAAAAAGAACATTGGTAAAAAAAAATACAAAGAAATGGCAACCATTGAAAGTGAGAAAACAAAAGAATTGGTGATTGGTTATTGGCTAAATCCAACTAGGATAAAACATTTGATGAGACCATAAGACAACTTTATGGATTGAAGACACAAGGTATCACAAAAATGCGGGCATTACCCTTTGCTGGCTCTTGGGAATTTCTGATAACTAATTGTTTGTTGTATGTGGTAGTCAATTTGATCACTTCTTAATAAAATGGTTGTGAAGGTGTCTTATTTCAGCTTAAGATCAATATTAGTTATGACTTTTTATTTCTAAAATTTGCATGAATGTTATATGGATTGTCTTGTCACTGGTGATATGATAGATATATGAAAAGTGCTCTTTGTGAAAATCCTGGTTTTCCACTTTGTGGAATGCTACGTTTATATGGATTTCTTTTTCTAGCTTACAAATTTATCTGTTAGTAATCTTAGGAAATAAATTTGCAGATATTTATCCTTTTTGGGATTTGTGGTGTCAATCTTTCCCTTACTAACCCTGTCTCTTACTATCTTTCATTCTTTCCTCGTTTATCACCCTACATCTATGGAACTAGCACAGGGCATTGACCCAAGTGCCAGTTTGTTTAGTATTTAACTTTTGGAGATCTTAATTGATTGTATTTGTTAGGTAGGGTACAAAGTTGTAACGTCCTCTCGACGGGATATTGGAAAGGTGATTATTTGTTTCCTGTGCCATATTCTTTACAGTTTTATTTATCTTCAGTTATCATATTAAGCAAATCTTAATCCTTTTTAGGTTCGTGGATACACTTTCAGTATTGATTCTGGTGTTGTCAAAGCACTTGAGCTTGATTCATTTGGAATCTCCATCATCCCATCAAGTTTGGTAGGTGGGCTTTTTTGTTTTAAGGTTAACAAAATCAGTACAGATGGCATGCAATTTTGACTGTATTAATTGGAACAGTGCATCACTTAGCTAAAAAATAAATGGAACAGTGCATCTTCTGTTTCTAAATGCAAGCCAATGATGTGCTGCGCCTAAGGGTTAAAATGCAACTTGCTTCTTATTTTTTCAGGTGAGTACCTACTCTTTGCTAGTTGAGGATGTATTAGAAGTGGTATCTGATGCAGTTGTAGTGCATGAAGCTGCAGCTTCACGTATACAAAGGCTTTCAAAGGTACCTTTAGTTCAAGAACAAAGCCGCCAGTTCTGCTTGGTGACTTGTGTTTTTGCAGCTGTTCATTATATTATCTTTAATTGTCTTGATGCATGCATATATGAGATCATGCTTATTATGATTATGCATGGAAACACATGGATTGACAGTATTCTGGTTCCTTATTTTGATTTTAGCCGCTTGAGGCCTACTGATTTCATGCATAGAGTCATCTATTCATGTCCTTTGCCATTTATTGGAATTTTCCATATTCTTCTGAAATCATCCGGTGCCAGCATACAAGAATTCTTTTTAAAAGAAAAAAATTTGTACGAGTTGTTTGGAATTGGTGAGCATTTAGGTTACTGCGGTTTATCATGAAATTAACACCTTCAATAAAAGCATCCTTTTAACACATACCAGTTACTTATAAGAAAAATGCTCCCGGTTGGGGTGTGGGGAAGGAGAGAAGTTATGCATTTTTATATTTGTCCTGTTGGTAATAAGACACCATATTTGCTTGTACCAGGGTTTCTTGGGCGACCAGAACGTGGGAACTTCAATGGATGATGTTGAAGAGTATTCAGATTATGAAAGTTCTGATTATGTTTCAAGGAAAAGAAGAGGTTATAGAAGAAAGAAACCCAATCCAAGAGATTCGGGTACTGAAGAAGATTGGGAGCTTCCCATGGACTACCTCTGATTCTAAGGGCTATGCTGCTACCACCCATCCTCCCATGTACTCACACGCTTGTATACAAAACTAACATCTTAACATACATATTAACATCTTAATATTGAACACACGGGTTCTTTGTTAGGCTTTCATTTGTATATTTGGTTTGATAGAATAATATTTTTATATCTCTTTAAAGAGTAAATTATACTCCACTACCTTGAGATTTGCTAAAATGACACTAAACTCCAAACATGATTATAAACTACGTTCCATCCCGTTCTATATTCCTAGCAAAAAAAATCTAATTTTATTTATGTAATAAAAAAAAAAAAAACATATAGAAGTCATCCACTAAAGAAAAAGGAAAAAATGAATATGAATGAAACTCTCTTTCCTTTTTCTAATCATTTTAAGATCAAGATTAATCAATAGCTCAATTAGATCCTTTTCTAGGGCATTGCAATAAGAATCTTATTATATGGTCAGAGGATAAACAACCATTAATAATAGATTTTTTATATCTCTCAAGTCTTGTAAAGACCTTATCTTAAGTCTAATTTAAATGCTTTATTTTAAGCCCAAATTCAAAAGGCTCATTACACCAAAGGCTCATTATATCAAAGGCCCAAACTAAACCTACCAGCATATCACTCTCATTTTTCTCAGCACTCCTATAAATAACTCATTCGTTACAAGTACGAAACTTTTGACTCATCTCCTATTAATGACCCCGTTTTAGCTCAGACCGACCTACTCAGGCATCGTCAAGTCTTGAGTAGTATTTTTATGGCTTAATTACAATTTTGGTCCTTCTATTTTAACAACTTAAACTTTTTGGTCTCCCTTCTTTACAAATGAACTATTGAACCCCTCTATATTCATAAAATATACAATTTTAGTCCTTTTGTCTTAAGTCAAAATTCTTAGATTCATTTCAATGTGTAAAGTTCTCTGATTCATAATTATACCGTTCATATTGAAAAGCTACGTCTTGTGAACCTTCCCACTAAATTTCAGCTCAATCTAACAGTAAATGAGTCTAGATCTTCAGTTAAATGAAAACTTATAATTTTTGTATTTTAGGCTGAGTCCCACCGTTAGATCGAGTTAAAATTTAGTGAAAAAGTTCACAAGACGTAGCTCTTCAATCTAAACGGTAAAATTATAAATCAAAAAACTTTACACCTTGAAATAAACCTAAAAATTTCGACTTAAAGACAAAATGACCAAAATTTTACATTTTATGAATCTAAAATGACTCAATAGTTCATTTTTAAAAAAAGATGACCAAAAAGTTTTGAGTTATTAAAATAACATGACCAAAATTGCAATTAAGCCTATTTTTATATATTTTTGGTTACATGCCTTAAATTAAACTAATGCATCAATTAGACATGACAATTAATTATTATAGGACATAAATTATGCACCACATCATAAATCAGCCCGCATTATATGATATATTCGGTCTAATTAAAGAGTGATTCTTGTGAATATTGTACATCTGCAAACTAATTACACATATAAGGCACATTTCAAACTATTTCCACAACTACGGTAATTTTTTTTTTTACTTTTTCTCTTCAGTGTCGCATTTTGAACCGTAATGAAGAGTCGCATTTTGGTTCCAAGCTCCTTTAAGGAGCCGAATTTTGGCATGAAATTTTTTTTTTTTTTTAATTTTTGCAACTAAGGAGTCGAATTATGGTATAAAAGGGAGCCGAATTTTGGCATAAACAAATTTTTTTTTTTTTTAATTTTGAAGGAGGAGTCGAATTATGGTGATAAGAGGGAGCCGAATTTTGGCTCCCACCTCCTTTAAGGTACCGAATTTTGGCATGCCAAAATATATATATTTTTTAAAAATTTTGCTGAGAGGAGTGTCGCATTTTGATTTTCGACTCCTTAAAAGAGCCTGGAACCAAAATGCGGCTCTCCGTTACAGTTCAAAATGCGACACTGAAGAGAAAAGGTAAGAAAAAAACTACTGTAGCTGTGGAAATAGTTTGAAATGTGTCTTATATGTGTAATTAGTTTGCAGATGTATAATATTCACAAAAATCACTCCTGATTAAAAAGTTGGAATATTTGGTTTGAACTTTTTGAATTTAGTTGGTGAAGCCCCGTGTCTAAGCACTAGCCGTTAGCGCCTCTCTTGTTTCAAATTTAAAGTTCTACTCGCCTCGGTCTTCATCTTTCTATCTACTATCTATCCCTTTTATTCTCCCATCTCCTCTGTTCTCACAAAAGTAAAACAATAACAATAGCAATAATAAAGTAATCGCTGAGATAGATGCAGGCGGTACAGACTCCAATGACCACCGGAGCACAGAAACTCCGGCCGAGATCTGGCCGGACACCACTTCAGCCGAAGAACTCTCCTGCTAATCCCATCCAAGACTCATTGACAAAGACCAAGCTGAAGCAAGAACCAACTGAAATCTGTGTGATCGAAGATTCCAACAAGGAGAACCATCCGATCTTCGCCGCTACACCGACGAAGCTCGAACCGATCGATTCGTCGTTGGCGGAGGAACTCACTGCGATCAAGAAGAAGCTCGAGAGACTGAGAATTGATAAAGAGAAGACCGAGAAAATGTTGAAGGAGAGGGATACGGTGCTGGATTTGAAGATCAAAGAGATGGAACAGGGAGGGCAGATTCAGAAATACCTTGAGATCGAAGTTGATAGGCTCTTCAGATTGAAGGAACTCAGGTCACGGTGTATGGTACGCCTAAAATCGGATTCATTTTTTATTTCAATTTTAATTTGATTTATTAGTTCAGTGTTTTATGCTTTTTCTGTTTTCTCCTTTGAATTGGATCAGAGAGTTTCTCCGATTCGAACACTGAGGGAAAAGGAACAAGGAAAAATAATTAACGATTCGCCATCCAAGGTATGTACTATGTAATGTTTCGAGTTCAATCTGTTTCTCTCATGAGTTTTTAGAGATGCACTAAAAAATGTGGGTTTTCTAATTTCTGAGAAGGTGAAAATTGAGGAAATGGTGGAATCCATGGATGAATGCGAATTGCAGAGTCCTGGTTCGGCTTCGTCATCTTCACAGGCCACTGAGGTGATTCCAAGTTAAGCCAGCATTTGCTCAAGTTTTGATACATAATACCTCGTTATGTGTTTTTTCTTTTTCCCTTAATTTAAGTTGTCATTTTGTAAGGCACCTATATACATACATCAGTTATATTCTTCTTTTTTTTCTCTCCATTTTGTAGCTCTTGCATAAATGCTAGCTTAATGTCCTATAGAGTAAAATCGGCACTTTGACTAAAATAATAATGTACTTGGAGAAATTTTTTACCAAAATAATGTACTTTGAAACATATATACCGAAATAATACAGTTTTTTAAAATTGAAAAACAAAAAAAAAAATTTTGGACTGCGCAGGGCTCCCATTACGCGTCCGCTGTAGGCTTTCTCTTCCTTTCTGGGTTACACTTTCCCTCTTCTCCCTGTCTACTTTTTTATACCTTCAGATTCAGGTAGAACTCTGAAGCTCATATTTCTACGAATTGGGAGTGGAGGATAAACTCTTTATTTCAAACTATTGCTTTGGTTCCCCAGATCTCTTCTCTGGATCTTAGTGCTTTGGTTTAATTTTTCTTTCTTCGAAATCCGAATAGGATCGAAATCACCCAACTTTTGAAGTCAAATTTGTAACAAACGTGGGACACGCAACTAAAGAGAAAGCCCACGCATGGGAGGTGGGGACAAAAGCAGACGCGCCCTGGGTGCCCTAGCGTGTTCCTTTAGGACGTGCCGTTGGGCCCACAGCGTGTCCGGTGGGCCCTGCACAGTCCAAAATTGTGGTGAAAAGAATGAATCATAAGTGAACTTCTTAAAATTGTGAATACACACCAGCTAACAATGCCTGTGCTGGAGTGGGGTTGGGTTCTGGAGGAGATCTGATCTCATATTTAGAAAGTCCTGCAAGGTGACAAACGCAAACTAGGGTTAGGCTGGCGACACCTGGACTCCGATACTTAAGTTAGGTCTAAAACAAGTAAATAGGATAATAAGAGCTAATGCTCTAAAAAAAAAGTGTATGTACCTAATAACGGATGGTATTTAAAAAGTTGAAAGGAAGTGGTATTATTATAATATTAAGTAATTGGGCCAATGAAAAATGGGCCGGAGGAAAATGAGCCACAATAAAGTATGTACAGTAGCTTTATTTTTATTTTTATTTTTTGGCATGTTAAAATGCAAGACCAGGGGAGGAAAACCTTGTTAAACAGTGTTCTTGGTGGTGCCTTATGATAGAAGGCTGACTGTCGGTGGAGAATCATTTTTTCTTTTATCATACTAAAGCAGATGTCTTTTGAATTTGTTAAAATTATGGATTTTTTTTTTTGGTGCATTGGATTTTACAATGGGAGATAGCTCATTGCTTTCTATAAATTTTAGCTACTTGATATGAATAGGATTTTGAACTTACCATATCTACAATAAAGTACTAGTGCCTTTTCTTTTGTTAAATATAAAGTGCTACTGCTTAATCATTTGAATGTCTTCTTAGAACTAAACTTTTACACTTTTATTTACTTTTAAAAGAATTTGATAAACACAATGAGTAAAAAAGTTTATATTAAATTGGAAAAGTTCCCTACATTGAGTTGTTAGGTAATCTATGGACTAATTTAAATAGATTTGATAGTGTGAAATAGACAAGCAGCTAGTTTGACTTGAAAAAAGAAGACCTCTAATGAAGATTAATTTAAGAAATCAAATAAAAATTGGTTAGAAAATAGTGTAGATAAACAAATAGGAGTGTCAATAAACTTGCTTCAAGTTATTTTGTGGCTAAAATTTCACCTTGTATTAGTCCACGGATTACCTATTGAAGAAATTCGACACCAATAATGGATTATATCAATGGAGAAAATCTTTTCCTAATAATTTTCTCCTTAACAAATGTGGAATCTCATTATAGTCGTATTTATTTTGAGAGTTTTTTTTTTGTCATTATATAAAGAGAATTAAATTCTCCAACNGAGTGTCAATAAACTTGCTTCAAGTTATTTTGTGGCTAAAATTTCACCTTGTATTAGTCCACGGATTACCTATTGAAGAAATTCGACACCAATAATGGATTATATCAATGGAGAAAATCTTTTCCTAATAATTTTCTCCTTAACAAATGTGGAATCTCATTATAGTCGTATTTATTTTGAGAGTTTTTTTTTTGTCATTATATAAAGAGAATTAAATTCTCCAACTAGGAATATGGAAATATAGGGTGTGTTTGAAAGTGTTTTGGTTTTTTTTTTTTTTGTTTTTAAAAATAGTTTTTGAAAATAGCTATTTCTTGTTCCTGTTTTCTTGTTTTTAAAACAGTTTTGTGAGAAGAAATTTTTAAAAACAGTTTTACCAAACAAGTTTTTTTTTATTTTATTGTTTTCAAAAACAAAAAACTATTTTTAAAAACAGATTTCAAACAAACCCATAAATATTTCAAAAACTAGTATATTTTCAGATTTACCATTTATTATAGATTCAAATAACTTTTGTGGCTTTATAACCCTAAATTTTGGAACCTATCCAAGTGTGGTTGACTAAATAGAAATTGATTTCGCCTCAAATTTCAATTAACTTGAAGATAAGTATCAATCAAACTATTATTGACGGTCTAAATTTTTAATTAATTACTGTACTTGATAAGAGAGTCTATTGATTATGTGAGGAGGGACATTCTTCGAGGGGTGAGATGCTATATACAAGGTGAAATGCTTGAACTAGAGCAAATACACATGGTGCTGCGATCGTTTATTTGAAGTTAATAAGTATATCTTCAATTAACTTTTTGTCATCAATTCTTTATAAAGTTAAGACCTTTCTTATCAATAGCATAGTGCTCCTTTCTTGTAGATGCTTAGGTTAGAAAATTAATTGATATACAAGATTTAAATCTTAACAATCTTTAGAATAATAAAACTGAGACTTAATTACACTTTTTAATGATTTATACGAATCAGTCCTCTTATTTTAAACTCAACAATTTAGTTATTATATTTTAATAAGTTTGACAATTTTGATTCTCTCGTTAATCAACCCAACAATCAACCTAATGACATATTGTGACATAGAAAAATTAATTTTTTATTGTTAGTTAACCATTTAAGTATAATTAAATTATAATTATAATTAACAGAAAAAAAAAGAGTTTTTTTTATTGTTAGGTAACCATTTTAGATTTTTTTTTTCCAAAATTCAGATAAAAAAAATTCAGATTTTTTTCAAATTAAATCATAAGAAATTCAATCAAAATTTCAAATTAGACGACTCTTATATGAAATTTTTAGTAGAATCTTTTTATGGACATTTTGAAAAAATATGGAATTTTTTTCACGCATGTTTTACTTGATTTGAAATTTTTTTATTTGCTTTAAGTTTGTGAAAAAAATCTAAAATGTTTATTTAACAATAAAAAAAAACTTATTTTTTCTGTTAATGTTAACTCTAACTTAATTATGTTTAAATTGTTATTTAACAATTAAAAATTATTTTTTATGTGTCACATCAACATGATAACAATAAAAAAAAAAAAACTAATTTTTCTATAACATGTGTTGGGTTGACTAACATAAGAATTAAAACTGTCAAACTCATTAAAATACAGATACCAAATTATTGAACTTTAAAATAAGAAGATTGATTCGTAAGAATCATTAAAATAGAAAGACTAAAAATACAGTAAAGCCTAAAATTAAAAAACAACCTCATAAACAATAAACATGTTCAAACCTAAGATATGATAAATTGTGCGATTTTGAAGATTGAATGATGAATGTGTGATCACAATCTTCATTTAATCCGTGCACATAGTTGATACTTGATAGAGTGCAATGGACATTGTGAGTAAAACAAGCATTTTTGGGAAATGTCAAAAAGGGATGGAGGGGCCTTCCATGAAAAACTAGAGAGTGAAAAGTGAAAACACATGTACTATACCATGCATGACTCCTGACAGTTTATGAGGGAATCCATTTGAGTAAGATGACAGCAACATCCGCACCTCTTATGCTACTCGTCAAACAAAAGCTGCATTTCCAACTTTGGAAGCGTCCAGAAAATCTAGAAATCATTTTTTTTTAAAAAAGAAATTCGGTTTATTACATTTTTAATACAAAATTAAAAATTAAAATTTTAATTGAAAATATAAAAAAATAGTAGTTCAAATAATATAAGCACTTAGACGTTATTACATTACATCATACTAGTTAAAACGATAAAATTGAGCTACATATAAAAACATTTTAAGTGGATAGTAAACTAATGGTGCATTTGGTATAAAAAACAAATGAAAATTATGAAACCAAAATGGGATATAGAATCATCATTCTTATTCTATAATTTGATAGTTTTTTTAATTATAAAAAAATGCAATGAGTTAAGAAAATAAAGAAAGAAGGGATATACAATGAGAATAGATAATCAACATCAATACTCTATTTATAATTGTGGGGATTTTAAGCTATCCAAGTTATATGGGAAGCGTAAAAATCGAAAATACCTCAATTTGAGGCTAAATAAATATGTGATTTTGATATTAAAATAACATCAATAGATCAAATTACTTAATATATGTCACATTCTTAAATTATAGATAAAAATTAAATTTAACAAGGTAAAAGAAATTATTAATATTTTAATTTATTTTTCGATATTTTTAAAATTATTAATTATTTTAACACATATTACAGGACTCAATATTTTTAAAATTTTTAATAATACTAAACTCAAAAGCTTTTTCTATTCTAAAGTTTCAAAAAAGAAATTACAAGTGTTTTTTTTTTGAACCATTTAAATAGTATGGGTAAGGGTAACCTAGCATACCTATAATTTTATTTCAACATACAAAGGGCATTTATGGGAATCCATAAAATTTATACTAACAAGGCGAAAGGGACAATGCTACACTTGTCAGTCAGGGTCGCCGTTCCGTTTAGTTCACAAGTCACTTTAAAGTAGACATCATCAGGAGTACTTGCCGTACGCAGAGGCTAAAAACCAAATATTTGTAAAATTATCAAATTTAAGATTTATTCTATTTTTTTTACAATATATATATATATAGGTTTTTTTAGATATTTTTAATATTTATGTAGTATATTATATTATATAGAAATAATTAATAAATAAATGACATGTGTACAAATTAATTATTTTAAATTTTTTTAAAAATTAAATAAATTATATTTTATATCTAATAAAATATAAAAATTATATATATTTGACACGTCAGTGTAATATGACATACTCATATAGTATCATAGAATTTTCGTGTATATATAATTAATTAATTATAGTTACAAAATGTTTGATCTTTATTATATCTTTGTATTACATGTGTCACATTCTTTTTTTTTTTTGGTCATGTATCACACTCTTTAAGTTTAGCTTTATCCTATGTGTTTCTATTTACAGTTCATACATATCACACGTGGTTATGAATTTTATAAATGGTCTAACCACTGAATTAAAATAATATGATACATGTTAGAGTAATACTATATTATAATATTATTTTAATGACAAAAATTTATAATATAATCAACTTTTTAATTTCATAAAGCCATAAAAGTATTTAAGATTTTTGGTAATATATTCAACTATTTAAAAATAATATATAAATATTTTCAATTTAATATTTCGATGTAGGTAAACCAAAAATAGAAAAATTCATATGGTCACTTAAAAAGCTCCCATAAATGTCAGATAATCCGTGCAGTGAAAGAAATGTAGGCAATGACTTGCAAGCATTGGTAAGTACGTAGAGTCAGGGGTTCAATAAATAAGCAGCCGTACTCTGCACAGAAAAATAATAAATAAACCACTGTATCGAATTTAATTGAAGCAGAGGTGAAAAAATGGAATCAAAGATATTAATAATGTAAAAAGTAAATTTAATTCTATAAATATTATAATTTTTAAACTATTTTTACAGTTGTTTTCTCTTTTTAATTTTGTCTAAATTTGAAAAAACAAGAAAGAAAGAGAATACAAGTTTATGTGGTGATACAATTACAATTGTGCATATTACGTAAAAAAATAAGTGAGAAAGAAGAACATATACTGCATAAAATGAGAAGTAAAAAAAAAAAATGACAATGTCTCAAGAGGGGGGAGAGGTGCCGTGAGTCGGTGGAGAAAACCTACATGATGCCATGTAGGGTTTTGTTAATGGTGGCTGGGCAGAGAATCTCTGATAAAGGGTGACGCTGTTGTATAAATTGCGACACCGTGGTGATGTCATTTGTCAAATAGTATTACAATTCATCACCGGTGGCCAAATTCTCACTCTTTCTCATGTTTTCAAATTCATATATTATTAAAAACGGGGATTTTATGATACTACGTAAGTATGTCATACTACACTGACGTAGCAAACATACATAATTTTTATATTTTATTATATATAAAATATAATTTATTTAATTTTTTAAACAAACTTAAAAACAGTTAATTTGTACACATGTCATTCATTTATTGGCTATTTTTATGTAGTATATCATACTACATAAATACTAAAAGTATCTAAGAAACCTCCTATTAGAAAAAAAGAAAAACAACAATAAATATAAAAATAGTTTGAAAAATATGATATTTAAGAAATTAAGATTATTTTTTATATTATTTAGACCTTTGAACAAAAAAATGAGATAAAAATAAAAAACAAAAAATATAAAAAGGTAAGGAAAAAAAGTTAACTAAAGGCACACTAATTATTTTACACCTTCCTTCACATCATTATTAATTAAAATATAAACTATTGGATCAAAACATTTTTGTAATTGAATTGAAAAGTCATTATTAGGCTTGGTTTAATATTTTTTCATAATAATAATAAAAGTTATTTTTAAATAAAAATTTAGGGGGTAAGAGATATTAGTTTATTCTAAAATTAACATATGTTATAAGTTTTAGCAAATGTTTATAATAATATTTATAGATTATCTATTAAAAAAACAAACAACATATAACAAAGTAATATTAAGATTATCTTTAAAATTTATAGGTTCTGTGTTTAAATTTAAAATTATAGTTAAAAGTACTAAAAATAATTGTCTATTAAGAGAAAATTGTTAGCAACAAAAACTAAATTTAAACTTTACAAGGGAAGTGATGAATTCTTACCAACACATTGAGAGTAATAGGAGATAACTGATTCCAGACATTTTTATTGTTATGTGACAAAAATTATGTGTAATAGTGTAATTTTAATACGTCCAACTAAGTTTAGAGATTATAAAATATGCTAACGAAGCAGTGTGAAATAGAATAATGTATGAATAAAATTACCCAAAAAGTTAACACACGTGGCATTACCTAGCTAAGAAACTAGTAGAAAATGAAAGAATTTAAGAGAGAGAGAGAGAGAGAGAGAGAGGAGTCATCAAGTAGTGTGATGAGGAGGCAAAACCAAAGGATTCGTGGTTTACCGCTCGTGTCTCACTGTCAAATTCTCAGCCTGCGATCTTCTCGGGCAATGTGCTCTGCCTAGACCCCCTCTCTCTCTCTTCCAATGCGATCGACCCCTCTCTCCGTTCTCGACAAAAATACAAAGTGAATCCACTCTCCGATTTTTCTTCTTCGTCGAGCCCTAAAGTTTTTGCATCCCATTAAGATTTCGCGCACAAAATTGAATTGAACCCAGGATCCGATCTGGTTCATGCTGCGCTGGGAAAAAAACTTTTAAGGGTGAGATCCGATCCGTGGGTCGCCTCTGAGTCTCTGCCACTCCCTGCCATTTTACTATGATTTCGTATTCAGTGCATTGAAAGCTCATCTCTCTCTCTCGTCTCATCATCGCCATCAAAGTAAAGTTTTCGTTTCATCAATTCCGAGAAGATAAGGAAAGCAAGCCCTTATGCTCTGATCTGCACAGGTTTGCTTTTCTCCCTTCATCGCTTTTCATTTTATTGTTCATTGTTAATTTTCTTAATTAAGGTAAATTCCCAAAGCAAATTTAGCACATTTTCGTGATTTTAGGTGTATCTGTGATATCAATTTGGTGGAGGGGTATTTTGTAAATATTTTTGTTGTTAATGTGAAAAAGTCAGTAGATTAGGGTTTCAGAGGGCAGGAATCCTTGTGATATGTTTAAAGAGTGTAATGTGATTATATGAGTGTCTTATCTGTTTCTAGTTTTGGCTTTGCCTAGGGTCCGTAGAGGGCATCTGATTACTTTTGGATTTATTGTAGCATTTGTTGACATTCAATTCGATTGAATCGAGCTGTTCACAATTCGTGATTTTTTGTTTCATTGTGGACTGTTTGATTAGGAACTGGGGGCCTCCAATTTTGCGTGCGTTTGAAGTCCTGCTGGTTCCGCAGCTTCATCTGTGGAGTGGGCATTGGAGCTGTTTTAGAGCTACGCCTTTTTTATGGCATTTTATAAATATTGGATGAGTCTCAAGAAAGATTGAGAGGAAACGTGAAGGCAATAACAGCTAGACCTCAAATGTGGGTTTAAGGGGGTATTGGAACTTCGATCTTCTTGGCCAAAGAAAACTTTTAGTCTTTGGCTTTCTTCCCCCCCTCCCGTGTGTTGGATATGCTTATGGAGACCTTTTCTGAGTTTCATTGATGGTAGTTGCTAGTCAGTTGACTTATTCATGTAATTCTCCAACGTGGATGGAGAATTATATATGAGTTCTGATCAGCCACTGCTTGGAGAATCAGATCCTTCTTCTGTAATTGATCACCACTCTCGGAAATCAGTAGCCCTGACCTGTCTCTACCATGATGCTTCCCTCTCATCTTCTAGTTATGATGATGCTCAAAGCAGTAATTTTGATGTGAAGGACGGGGACTCTATATTTGTTGAAGATTCTAGTTTTCATTCTGCAGTTGAACACTTCCAAGCTACTGAATCTCAGTTTTCCCAGCAGTTTCCTTTGGAATGCCCCACGAGGGAGAGGAGAAGGCTGGTATCGTGGGGTGCAATGGAACTGCGTGATATCAATAACGGTAGTGTGCCCTTTGAAATTTCTAGAGGTTCATCTCGAGTGCAGGACAAGTTGAATAAGTCTCAGAGGATTCGTCACAAGAGTGTGCAATTAGAAGAAAACATCTTACATGAAGATAATGCGAGGCTGATCTATATCAACGATCCAAAGAAGACAAATCACAAGTATGAGTTCACAGGGAATGAGATCCGAACCAGCAGATACACTATCATCACCTTCCTACCCAAGAATCTTTTCATTCAGTTCCATCGGGTTGCTTATTTGTATTTCCTTGCCATTGCTGCTCTCAACCAGCTTCCTCCACTCGCTGTCTTTGGGAGAACGGTCTCGCTTTTCCCCCTTTTGTTTGTTCTCTGTGTCACTGCTATTAAGGATGGCTATGAGGATTGGCGGAGGCACAGGTCAGACCGCAATGAAAATAACCGAGAGTCTCTGGTAATTCAATCCGGTGAATTCCTGCCAAAGAAATGGAAAAATATATTAGCTGGCGAGATTGTGAAGATCTTTGCTGATGAGACAATTCCAGCTGACATGGTTTTGTTGGGGACAAGTGATCAAAGTGGGCTTGCCTATATTCAGACAATGAATTTGGATGGCGAGTCAAATTTGAAGACAAGGTATGCTCGCCAAGAAACAACTTCAGCAGTATTACCAGAACATTGTGGCATTTCTGGGGTTATTAGATGCGAGCAACCTAACAGGAATATTTATGAATTCACTGCTAACATGGAGTTCAATGGGCATAAGTTTCCCCTCAGCCAATCAAACATTGTTCTGCGGGGTTGCCAACTGAAGAACACTGATTGGATAATTGGGGTTGTGGTTTATGCGGGACAGGAAACAAAAGCAATGTTGAACAGTGCTGCTTCCCCTTCCAAGAGAAGCAAACTCGAAAGTTACATGAACAGAGAAACCCTTTGGTTGTCGGTTTTTTTGTTTATCATGTGTTTTGTTGTGGCCCTTGGAATGGGCCTTTGGCTGGTACGCCACAAGGACCAGCTTGATACCTTGCCTTACTACAGAAAAAAGTACTTTACGCAGGGGGCAGGTTATGGAAAGAAATATAGATATTATGGGATACCGATGGAAACATTTTTCTCATTTTTGAGTTCTATTATAGTGTTTCAGATAATGATACCAATATCTCTTTACATTACCATGGAGTTGGTTCGTTTGGGTCAGTCATACTTTATGATTGAAGACAAGGATATGTATGATTCTATCTCCGGATCAAGGTTCCAGTGTAGATCATTGAATATAAATGAAGATTTGGGTCAAATACGTTACATATTTTCAGACAAGACAGGAACACTAACAGAAAACAAAATGGAGTTCCAAAGAGCTAGTGTACATGGAAAGAGTTATGGGAGCTCCTTGCTTATGGCTGATAGCAATTCAGGTATATACTTTTCTCTCGCTTATGCTTAGTGGGTGAAATTTCTTATCCTGCTCTTAGATAATGTCTCTTTTTTGAACTTTATAATTCCTTTATATATCTTTACCTAGTCACAAGGTGTTGGCTACATGAATTCTCATCAGAAACCATCAGTATGCTTATGATGAATTGGCAAACAAATTTGCTGGTGTATATGTGTGTGTATTAAAAGACTGCTTTCTTGTGATGTTTTGCAGCAGCAGCAGCAGTTAGTCGTAAATGGAAGCTCAAATCTGAAATTGCTGTGGATTCTGAACTCATGACAATGTTGCAGGACAACTCAAATAGTGATGAAAGGATTGCTGGACATGAATTTTTCCTTACATTGGCTGCATGTAATACTGTGATCCCTATTCTTAGTCGTGGTAGATTTTCTAGTTGTGGAACAAGTGAATCAAACCAAGAAATAGAAGCTATTGGTTATCAAGGAGAATCACCTGATGAACAGGCTCTAGTTGCCGCAGCCTCTGCATATGGATATACTCTTTTTGAGCGAACATCTGGGCATATTGTTATTGATGTCAACGGTGAGAAACTCAGGTAGATAGTGACCCAATTCAGATTAACCTTTTGGTGGGGTACAACATATTTTACTTTTTCTTTAGAATGTAGTGACTTGTAGCACTGATGATATTTTATTACATATATGTGATAATCAAGTGCAATGTTGTGTGTGACTTATATCTTGATTATTCAATGACTTCGCTATAATTCATTCATTTATTTATTTTTTGCAATATAGGTTGGATGTATTGGGTCTGCACGAGTTTGATAGTGTTCGCAAACGGATGTCTGTTGTTATTCGCCTTCCAAACAATTCTGTTAAGGTTTTAGTTAAAGGTGCTGATACTTCAATGTTTAGCATTTTAGCAAATGGCAGTGAGAGCAACGATAGTATCCAGAACGCAACTCAGGGTCATTTGTATGAATATTCTTCGCAAGGGTTGCGCACTCTTGTAGTTGCCTCCAGGGATCTTTCAGATGCAGAACTTGAGCAGTGGCAAAGCATGTATGAAGAAGCGAGTACTTCACTGACTGAAAGAGCTGCAAAGCTACGTCAAACAGCAGCTCTTATAGAATGCAACTTAAAGCTACTTGGAGCAACTGGAATTGAGGACAAACTGCAAGAGGGTGTACCAGAAGCCATTGAATGTCTGCGGCAAGCAGGAATTAAGGTCTGGGTTCTTACTGGTGATAAGCAAGAAACAGCCATTTCAATTGGTCTCTCCTGCAAACTTCTCACTGCAGATATGCAGCAGATTATTATAAATGGCACTTCTGAGGTTGAATGCAGAAATCTTTTGGGTGATGCTATAGCCAAATATGGTGTGAGATGTTCCAGTGGAAGAGATCAGAATCTAAGGCACAAAACAAATGCCGGACATGGGGGTCTTGAGATTGCCAATGGTACAAAGTCATTGAATATGTCCAAAAGCAATCCAGGAAAGGAAGAAGGAACTACTGCTCCACTGGCACTCATAATTGATGGAAACAGTTTGGTTTATATTTTAGAGAAGGAACTGGACTCAGAGGCAAGATTATCATTGCTCATTTGAAGTTTTTGTTTGGAATATTTATGTGCATTGGACTGCTAAAGCTTGCTTTTCTATCATAAAGTTGTTTGTATGTGCACATATAACTGTTTTACATTGTAGTTGTTAAATTCAACTTCATTGTAAATATTTACTCCTTGTTTCTCCTTTCAACAGCTTTTCGACCTTGCAACTTCCTGTAGGGTTGTGCTATGCTGTCGTGTTGCACCCTTGCAGAAAGCAGGAATTGTTGATCTGATAAAGTGCCGCACTGATGAGATGACATTGGCTATAGGCGATGGTAAGTTCTTTATAATGAGATGAAACTGAAGATAATTTTCATTTGGCTTTTCTTTTGGGGCCCTTTGGGTGATGATGGCTATAGTTGAAATGATTAAGCTCCTTTTGCACTCTTGTGTAACCAGATGCTCTGTTAAAAAAATTGATTCATTGTGAAATTGTAACCCTATTTTTTTTCTATTTGAACTACTTTTGACAGGGGCCAATGATGTGTCAATGATCCAAATGGCAGATGTTGGTGTTGGAATATGTGGGCAGGAAGGGCGCCAAGCAGTGATGGCATCAGATTTTGCTATGGGACAGTTTCGGTTCTTGAAAAGATTACTTCTAGTGCATGGACACTGGAATTATCAGCGTGTTGGTTATTTAGTTCTCTACAATTTCTACCGCAATGCTGTGTTTGTTTTGATGCTATTCTGGTATATATAATTTTCTTTGATACGAAAGGTTTCCGTCCTCTTCTGCTATATATCAATATCTTGTCAATCTTTCTTTCTATTTTTTTTTTCAGTGCTGTCCAGTGTTGTGCTGATGTTTTATATCTAATTTCTGGTCTTTCGGACAGTTGGGCAGAAACATGAATTATAAAACTTTGATTTTCAGAGATAACTGAGAAGGGCTTTTTACATATTTGGATGTCAACTTTTTTGTTTTGTTTTGTTTTGTTTTTTGGGGCCAGGGATGTCAACTTTTGTTTATACCCCCCCCACCCCCCCCCCCCGCGCGCGCGCCGATATCGTGATATGCTATCCTAGTTGAAATTTGAATATGCAAGGTGTACCACAAATTTTTGAGCCCAAAGATAGAAGTTATTGCATATAAATCTTGTGTATATGACATCTTTGAATGATAGTTGCAGATTTATGAAATTCATTGATTCTAATGTGGTGTCTGGTTTGTCTGTAGGTATATACTGTGCACTGCTTTCTCTACAACTTCTGCATTAACAGATTGGAGCAGTGTATTCTATTCTGTGATATACACATCTATACCTACTATTATTGTTGGTGTTCTGGACAAAGACTTGAGTCATAGGACACTCTTACAGTATCCAAAACTGTATGGTGCGGGGTACCGGCAGGAGGCTTACAATTTGCATTTGTTTTGGATCACAATGGTTGACACACTATGGCAGAGCCTTGTTCTCTTCTACATACCCATGTTCACCTATAAGGATAGCTCAATTGATATATGGAGCATGGGCAGTTTGTGGACAATTGCAGTTGTTGTTCTTGTAAATGTACACTTGGCTATGGACATTCAACGTTGGGTATTAATTACTCATGTTGCTGTATGGGGATCAATAGTCATTACATATGGTTGCATGGTGGTATTGGATTCTATACCTGTCCTTCCCAATTACTGGTTAGTACATTCACATCCACCAATTAGTATTATGTTTTATAGTCTATGCAGTATTTGAAGATATATGGCTAATGTGCCTCTAAATCCTTGCAGGACTATTTATCGTTTGGCGAGGTCCCCCACATATTGGATGACGATTTTGCTTATAACAATTGTGGCGTTGCTCCCTCGCTTTATTTGCAAAGTTGTTCATCAAATATTTTGGCCTTCAGATATCCAGATAGCTAGAGAAGCTGAGACAATGAGAAAACAACATAATTGTCGAGGGTCAAGGTGTGAAGTTTCCAGTTAACTTCCGTTTCTGTCTTCTAGAAACTAGAGAAATCTTGATTGAAATGGCTTCCCTTGCATTTGTCCATCACATTGCATTCTCTTCACAGTTGGTTGTAAAGTTCACTGGGTAAGGGCATGCTCGCTCTCTCTTTCGTTACTATTGTTTTTTTTTTTTTCAGTGGTATTTTTTGTAGTTGTCTAGTGATTCCTAAAGCTCTCATCAGTATTCAGTAGTAGTCAGATATCTTTTCAGGGTTTGACAAGCTCTCAATTATTCTTATAATTTAAAATTTGTATGACTAACTGTCCAAAAGCTACCATGACTAGTAATCAGATGTCTTTTGAGGGTTAATGCCATCCCTTTCTTTATATCTGTAGTTTCAGTGCTGTTACTCTAGGGAAAGCTGTTCATTGTTGTGGTTAAAACACAAGGTTAATTTAGTTGAATGAAGTAGTATTACTTGTGAACTTTCCATCCTTTCCTTACTTTTCCACTTCATTTTTTTTTTGTTGGCTTCTTTCTATATGGTTTAAGAGTTGCAAGTTGCAACTCATTCCTACTCTCTCATAATTTAAACTGCTAGGTAATGGATAAATTTATTATCTTCCATAATTGGTTAGTTCCCGGAAAACTTTGTTCTCTGTCAGCTTCAATGTTTCATGACTGTCCTGCTAAGGGTGGTTGTCTCTTTCCAAGATGCCTCTTTTAAATTTAGTATGTAGTCAAGTAACTTGTCCTTTCTGGTCTAAAGACTGTATGGTGTTTGGTTATGTGTGGCTTTTAGTTGAGACCTGAAACACGGATTTCTACCTGGATCTTGAGGGTTGGATAAAAATTAATGATCCTAACATGGATTCTATTAGCCATTTGTCTAGAGGAATCTGGTAAGGGTAGAGGTTCCCTTTGCATACGAAAATGACATACTTGTCAGTATTGACCCAGAAAACCCTGAATTTGTGGAATGGCCCATGACTTTTTGTACTATCCAATGTTGGATTCTTCTGTGGTGTATTGCAGTTGGAATATTGAAGCTCTTCTGAGTAGGGATGCGTTCTGTTGGATCCCTGTGTAAATTACGTTTCTCAGTCAATATGCCAGCTCTTTAGACGGTCTTAATGAAGCTAGCAGTTAATAAAAAATGTACGAAGTGGAAGTTTTTGACAGGCAAAGGAGTTAGTAATCATCATTGCATGTTACAAACGTAATCTGTCTACAATATTTTTATATAGAGAGCTTTTATTTGGTCATGCAAATATCTTCCTTTGGTAACATATTGATTGATGGGGGCAAGAATGTATTGTGCACATGCATCATTTATGTAATTAAGATGAGCTTGCTCATGCCATTTATTCAAATCTGATTGTGCTTGGGTCCTGATCTTCTGTGGTTTATATTCTCCAGATGAGTTGCAGAAGCAGATTGCACAAATGTGAGACTAATGCTAGGCATGGTAACCAATTTTGTGGTTGTGTATCTAACATCTAAAGTTATGAAAGCCAAGTCCAGTAATTAGCTGCACAAAGTGGATTCATCAAATTCTTTCGCATCAGGAAGGGAAACAAAGGTTGGAAAGAGGCCCGGAGAGAAGAGAGAGAGAGAGAGGGATCTCCAGAAATCAGGTGTTTTTAAACCAGCAGGGGCAGGATTATGATACACGGTTCCTTGAATTGAAGAGGCAATTGGAATTGGGAGAGATAAGTTAGACACGTAATTAAGTGTATAATAGTTGTGTAAAAATCAGGCTTGATTTTTTTTTTTTTAACCCCCTTACAAAAGAAAATGAACAAAATTGTCTCGGCAAAGGATAAAATGAAAGAAAGCAGGTAATCCTAAAATTACTTACAGCCCTCCTTGTTCATCGTCAAACTCATCATCAACACTGCAAAACCAAGCTTCAATCACTTTCCATTTGCCGCGTTTGATATAAAATAGTTTATGTTGTTACAAGAAGCAAATCTGTTGGTAGTGTGTAGTAGTATGGTGTTTGTGGAAATATTTTGTTTCTTTTTCTGTTTGAAGAGCAAAAGGTATTAGCAGTTTTTAAGAAGAACCAGAAGAGCTATTTTCATAAGTTATTTTTGTTTGTTTTTCAAGCACAAAATGCTTTTACGAAATTAAAATCAAGTATTTTATAACTTCTATCAATGAATTTTAGTAGTTTTTCATAAGCATGGGGTAAAATGGATCATGCTAAACATAGAATTTGAGTTATTTTAAATTATGATGCACTTAATTAGATAATAAAGTTGATGAAACAAATTAATAATACGAATGAATAGCAAAGTATAATAAAATTAGAAAGTAGTTATTTTTATATTTTATTTTATTAATGTCACATTATATTTAATATTTAAATATAATATAAATTAAATTACTTTTAAAAAAATCTTCCCAAAATTTGAGAAGGTGAACGAGTGAGTAACTTGTGATATACTTAACACTTTCCTTTTTCTCTATTCTATCTAATTGTCCAAACTCCAATTATTGTGTCAAATTTGATGTCTGAAGGATCTTTTGACTATAATGTACTTCTGTTCCTTATTGACAGGAAAACAAGAAATTAAATTTGTGAACCAGTGAGTAACTTGTGAATAGTGATATACTTAACACTTTCCTTTTCATCATTCTATCTAATTGTCCAAACTCTAATTATTGTTTCAAATTTGATGTCTGAAGGATCTTTTGACTATAATGCACTTTTCTGTTCCTGATTGACATGAAAACAAGAAATTAAATTTTGTCAACTTCCAACAGCCAATGGGTTATTGAAGATATGATCTCATTAGTAGTAGCCTCATTTTCTCAATTCAAATATAGTACCCTCTTGTCATTTTCATTCAATTCGTTTATTTATTTTTTATTTTATCATAATTGCTATTCAGAAATTAATCCAGCTCATCTAAAAAAAAAATACACAACAAATGGGTTTGTACTTGACGTACTATAATAATGCATGTTTGTTTTCTCCCTCTACCTAATACAAGTAGGGTATGCTTTGATCATACTAATACAATTTTTATGTATAATCTCCATTAATGAAACATAGATGCTAGTTTGGATCCCTTCCTTGTAGACCAATTAAAAAAATGTTATTCTTAATGATGAAACATCTTTTAATACTGCGTAACCTAAAATTGCTGATTTTTTTTTTTTTGAAGTTTAATTATTTAATCTTCAGTTGCTTTCAGTCCTCTTAACTTTTAGGACATAATAAATGACTGATTCAAATAATTGTAGAGATAAATAATATTTTTGAGATTTGCTTTAGAGGGCATGGAGTATTGTGAATTTCACTAAACTAGTTTTAACAAAATGTAGGATGCATTGACTTTCATTTAACTATAAGTAGAATCTTGCCACCAATTAGCTTACATTTTTTTTTTCCTTGAATTCATTTTTTTTTTATAGAATTAAATACATTTTTTGTCTCTAAATTATTTTTCAAATATCACTTTAGTCCTTAATTTATTTTTTGTGTCACTTTAATTTTCAAATAATCATTTTGCCTGCCAAATTAGTCTTATAGGTGATTATTTTTTGTGTCATGAAGGACTGATTTTGACAGACAATATGATTATTCAAGAATTAAAGTGACATTTAAAAATAAATTAAGGATTAAAGTGACATTTACAAAATATTTTAACGACAACAAATATATTTGACTCTTCTTTGTAGGAATCTTTTTTTTTTAATATCCAATTCTCAAAGTTTATTTTGTCTTGAAGAGACAAAAACTACTCCCATCACCATTGATCAAATAATCTACTTTATTCTACAAAAGACAGTTTAAATTAAGAAAGAAAGGAGTTTAAAAAGATAAGGTACATATATTTATATTTTACTTCGATGAGAAGAGTGATATAAAATTTGAATCATATAAAAACATTTTAATGGGTCTAATTTTTAATTTGTGTAGCCCAAATTATAAGTAATTAATGAAGATTCATGATGGGACATGTAGTGATATTGATAGAAATGACATTATTGTTTCAAAATATATAATGGAGATTGAAGAGTAATGTTATATAAACAATTCTTTTACAAATATTTCACAAACAACTCCTAGTCTTTTTTTTTTTTTTGGATAATTGTAGTGTTATTTAATAACATAATAAGTTAATTAAATTTTTACATTTTTTTATAATAAACTTTCTTAACATAAATATAAATATCTTATCTATGACAAGAAAGAAATTTCACAAACTGTCCATATAATAGAATTTGATTCAGAGAAAAAAAAAAAAAAAAAGGCAAAAAGANAAAGAAGTCAAATATAAGCAAGCACAGATTCAGATTTGAGTGTCTCATAACAGACAACTTGTTTGTTCGTCTATAAACAATCATATCTGAACATGCAGATGAATCTTTCAATTTTTTTATGCAGAGGGCATGTGATTACTGATTAAAATACAATGTTACTCTCAAATATAAAATTATTTCCCCTTCAAATAGATGAAGTGGATGGCCAAGATGATTGATGAGCAGTTTACATCTAAGGCAGATAACCGTGAAATACATCGCGAATGATAGTGCTGCGATGCACTACATCACCCCATTGTCATCCTTATCCAATCTAACCTCAACGTACAACAACCATCGTTTGTCCTACTTTGTTCCCCAAATAGCCCATTACTTTCCTTATTTCACACAAAAATCATCCTCACTTGCTCCATACAAACAGGAAGGGTAAAATGGTCCTTCCAGAGAAATAAAAAAAGCCAATTTAACAATGTGCAAGCTGTCACGTCGTTGCTGACGACAACGAATGATGTCAGCTGCATGACGCTACATGCCTTCGTAAGAAGGCTCCAAATAGGCAAAACCCACTCTCGATCCTAAAACGCCCCAATTGAAACCATTACTCTTACACGTGGCAGATCTTCATCCGTTGTTCTGTATACGCAACGCATTCGCGCGTGATGAAAGTTGGATTCTTTTAGAGTGGAATTTTCATTGCAACCTTCATCAGATCTTCCTGGTAATAGCGTATACGAAGTTGCAAGTGGGAGGCTCAATCCGAGGCCACATCATTTCTCTCATAAAAACCCTCTCTTTCTCTCCACTACCTCACTTACAGTAGAAAAAAACTCGAAATATAGATAGAAAGAGAGAGAGTGTGAGAATAGAAGGAGAAGGAATTGAGGTACAAATTCAATCAGAGAGTACAAAAACGAGTGCAGATATAGATATATAGAGGATGGAGAATCTGGGTTCAGATCGTAGAAAGGCAATAGAAGAGCTTATTAGAGGGCATGAGTTTGCGAACCAGCTTCGAGATTTGATCAATAAATCCAATGAAGGGTGTTTTGGTGGTGGTGATGGTGATGATTCAGCAGTGACTATTCCATTTGCTGAAGATCTTCTGGGGAAGGTGCTGAGATCATTTACAAATACCCTCTTGCTTCTCAATAACAAAAACAATGAATCCGAGGAAGTGTCTCAATTGCAAGTTAGAGACTGTTCTTCTTGGAAACCCACTAAATCTGAGGATTCTGAAGAGAGTTGCAGGAGTACTTCCATCATTAAAGAACGAAGAGGCTGTTACAAGAGAAGGTATTATTTTTTATTCAATCTTAATTAACACTTAATTTTCCAGGCCTACTATTGTTAGATTCATAAAAACACAACATATGTATATATATTCTCAACCATGTTTGTTTCTTGATATTATTTGTTGTCTGGTGGGTCTTGTCTCGGCTTGGTGACTGCAGCATCTTAGCTTATGGGTCCCATCAATTATTGTTCATCTTCGCTGTATTTGATGTCATATGGGTTAGTTTGATAAAATTGAAAACGTTCACTAAAGAAAATGATTATTACTTCTGGTGCTACAAATTTATTCATTTATAAAACAACGATCTATGGTTTAGTACAGATAGTTGAATGAGTAGTAGGATGAAAAGAATTTAGATATAAATCATAACTCTCAGAATAAATAATTTGATTTCAGCCTATACTTTTTCCTTTTATACAAGTTTAGTGGTTAATTTTATTTCTTCCCTCTTCCATTTCCTTTTTTGATTAAGATGAGATTCATCTCAAATCTATGCCTCACTTTGCACTTTTGAGTTTTGACACCTTCTCATAAAAAAGAATTCAATATATATAATAATGGAAAAGTGACATGCTGGCAAGCGTTTCCCTTATTTTTGGTTATATGCTTTTGGCACTGTATGCGAAAATTATTTCAGATAGTGCTGCAATCATAACTGGTCCAATTTTAAAACTTAAGATTGTAATTTTTTGTAGCAGAAGAACTTCACAAACATGGGAAAAGGACTCTGAAGCTCCAACGGAAGATGGCCACCAATGGAGAAAATATGGACAGAAAGTGATTCTCCATGCCAAACACCCAAGGTATCAATTCTTTAATTTCCTTGTTAATTATTCCTCTTCACTTCTCTTTTTAGTCTTTTACACAAGATCCTCTTTTTTCTCTCTCTCTTTTAGATAAGAATCTAAATTGATATTTTCGAATATAATTTTATATATGCAGGAACTATTACAGGTGCACCCACAAATTTGATCAAGATTGCCAAGCAAAAAAACAGGTGCAGAAAATTCAAGACGAGCCTCCTTTGTTCAAGACCACCTATTATGGGACCCACACTTGCAGAAACTTGCAAAACCCAGAAATAATATTGGATTATGGTTGTGCTTCAGACTGTTTAATCAGCTTTGACAGTACACTCCCAACCAAACAGGACCTTCCCTTTATCTCATCTTCTTCACTAAAGAAAGAGTGCAAGGAAGAGATTCAAAACCAACCCTTGGCTCATCAATACCAATCATTATCATCTCACGACGATTACCTTCTCTCCCATGAACTCACTTTCGATTCCTCATCCAGGCATCTCACATTTTCATCAACACTTGAATCACATCACAGTGATATCATCTCTGAGGTCTTGTGTGATTCTGTTGAGCTTGATCCTTTCGAGCCCTTTGAATTTAGCTGAATTAATTAGTTGATTAGTGGGTATGTTAATTTTGTAGCTTAATTAATCTTCTTGTAACACAGCTTAAGCTTAGCTAGGTGACTAAGTCCATGTAAAATATGTGAGTGATTATTACAGATTTGGTTTAGATTTTAATGCTTTCTTTTTTGTCGTTGAAAAATATGGCATAACATAATCAATGAAAAGCAACATGCAGAAGAGAAAGCACTGTTATGTCTATCTCTATGCTAATGGTGTCACATCCTTTCAATCTCATAAATCATAATCACTGTATGTGAACGAAACAAGATAAAACTTTTGACATGAAATTTCGTCTTTTTTAATACCATTATTAATTATGTTGGCACTGTGAAAGTTGAGAAGAAATCAAACATAAGGTTAAGTACATAGCATGCTGAAAGCAAGGGGAGCTAATGGGGACCTGATTTCAGTCTTTTGCACGTTGTTGTGCTGTAGCTGTCACTTATCGAGAGGGTCCATAGGTGCAAATGAAAAAAGGTAATAGAGACAAGAGAGAGCCTTTTCCTTTATGTGAGATGTTGAGAAGTAATTGCAGTGGCCAAAACCACTTGCACAATATTCTTCCTATATAATCACTTAATCACATGCTGAGGGTATCATTTCTAGAACTGAGAATGATAGAGACACAAAGAAAATAAGAAGAAAAAAAAAAGCAGAAGAAGACATATTGGTTATTTTCACTTCCTATATAGGTTGAGGTGTATGCTTGATAGGACTTAAGAGATAGGCAGGGATATTATTGGAGTGAGATACATATATGGCTAAGAATGAATTTCATGTTATGATTAAGCCAAATGTTTATTGATTGTTGAAAAGCTAAAAATATATGAAGTAATTCAACAAAATTATACTAGTGGTAGCAAAATTAGAAAACAATATATATTGAACTATTAAAATTAGTATAAGATCGCCTTCTTTTATGACTAACAAATTTATAATTATCAACTACACTTGTTAATTATTTATTGACCCTCTGAAATTAGATTTAAGGAAAAATTTTATGTTAGTGTTTGGCCTCCTTAAGATTGCATCCTCACTTTCCCTTT
Organism: Cercis canadensis; assembly: GCA_003255065.1. NCBI lineage: Eukaryota > Viridiplantae > Streptophyta > Magnoliopsida > Fabales > Fabaceae > Cercis > Cercis canadensis. The sequence goes on from QAOA01004753.1 coordinate 495,387, forward strand.
ATAACAAGATATATACACTATGGCAAGCATCGTGTCATCTCCAAATACTTACAAGTGTTAAAAGGGTTTGTGACAACTAAAAAGTTAGTGCAAAGAGGATTATAACTTAATGCAGCGACTGTTATTTTAATAAAAGTTCACATTACAGCTTTTGTAGAGCATAAATTTCAAAGGCCCGTTAAACCAAAAATCTCATTTCACTAAATATCCAAATTAAACTTGCCAGTACCTCACTCCGTTCTCCTCAGGACCCCTATAAATAGCCCTTTTGTTATAAATACAGGACTTTTGACTCATTTACCATTAATGATCATTTTTTAACTTGGACCGACTTAACTTAATCTTCAGAGCCTAGAAACAAGAGTTTGGTCCTTCATTTCTACTTGTGCATATTAGCTCAATCTCACCCGATATTCGAGATCTCCCTGATCTCCAAGATCTCCGGGATAACTTACTAGTTTATCCCTTGTTATAATTTTATCCTATTTAATTTCGAGATTTGAATCTAAAACATTCATGATGAAATACTTGATGCTCAATTATTCAAGTGTCTTAAGTTTTCTTGTAAATTAGTTAGCCCTACCAAGAATATCAATTTTAATTCAAAAGTATCTAGAATATGAGAAGAAAATTATAGGAACAATAATTCTCAAGTTTTAATATTTGAGAAAAAAGACTAAGAGGTTCATATACACATCACCTCGAGTAAAATTACTAAAATATCTTTTAGCATTATATAGTTATTCTATGTTTATATATAATTATTTGATTTATATTTAAGTATGATATTCATATACTAAACAAAATAGGCATAAATTTTACACATGATAGCCACATATATGAACATAATAATCATATAGCGTTAAAGGTCATATGGATCATTTCAACTGGGTGACAAACACTTTCTTAAAAAACATCTGCCTTTTAGAACTTGTGTCAAAAATTATTATTTGATTCTTCAAGTTAGCAAAAAAGATCATTTGGTTTCAAACAATAAAGAATTTTAATTTAGTTCCTCCTATAACTACACCGTACTTGAATATTTCATATAGTATGGGAAGAACTAAATTAAAATTCGTCCGTATCAAAAACCAAATGATATATTTTTGTTCTAGTAATTGAGGGACCAAATAATAATTTCTTTTACTTTTTTAAGAGAAAAAAATTATATTTTAAAGGTCAGAATAAAGAGGATATGGTATTTATTTAAGGACAAAACTTAGGTAAAATTCCATAGGTGCCGGTGGTGCTGTTCTCCTATTAGAACATTACATGTCTATTAATTTTACAACTCAACACCACGTCATCTCTCTCTTAATATTTCTCAAAATAACACATTGACCCCAACATCTAATTTCTTTCTCTTTCTCACCCAGCACTGCTTCCTTTCTTCCTTCTACAACAATGGCTGCCAATTTATATCCTCCTCTGCTCAAAAGGGAATTTAAATCATTGTGTTACAATCATTAACAAGATAATCAGAATTCCAAAAGAAAAGGAAAGAAACCCGCGTTTGCCCACTAGTAGGAAACAAAAATTGTATAACGCAAGAGAGTTCCGAAACTCAAGCTTCCAACCTAACTAAGAACGGTGTACTGTTGCATTTATTCTATCAGAAGGTTTCTACAAGTGCATGATACCGCCTATTTTCAATTTTATTTATGTTTCCGCATTTTCGCAACAACCAAACAGAAAATAGCAAGTTGAATTCAGATTCTGTGTAGTACCGATTCCCAAATAATTACCGCGCCCCAACGACATCGCAACAAATGTCATCCGCTCGTGTATGCTGCTTCTCGATGTGAAGCGCCTCTGGGTTTCAAAAAGAAAGTTTCTCTCTTTCTCTATGCCTGTGCCCTGTCTCTGTTTTGTGTCTTTGAGATCTAACTCCAACGCAAACGTATTTTTCTCCGCTGGTAAAATATCGAATCAAGTACAATTAACACGAGAATATTTTGCCATTCTCAGCAGTTCTCATCCAAAGTAGAATTGCTTTAATAAAATAGTCTATAAATTGGCAGCCATTGTTGCAGAAGAAATGATGGATGGAGTGGTGGGTGAGAAAGAAAAAGAAATTAAATGTTGGGGTCTATGTGATATTTTGAGAAATATTAAGAGAGAGATGAGGTGGTGCTGAGTTGTAAAATTAATACACATGTAATGTTCTAATAGAAGAACAATACTACCAGCACCTATGAAACTTTACCTAAGTTTTGTCCAATATTTAATTATTGTTTGATTCAGACCACGGGCTATGCGTCACGCTTTTAGGTATCAAAATATATTCTAGTGGGAATACGACACACTACTTNAGGAGAGCCACCCCTATGGGGGGTAAGTCACTCTTATCCCTCCCTTGACAAGTAAGGGGCCTATGGATGCTATTCACACATAATTAACTAAATAAATGTAAAATGCATGATATGTAAGCCCATTTCGTGTGTCTAGTTTAGTCTAGAATAAGAACCAGCTCAACAAATTAGAGGACATAAACCAGTCCATTTTGTGAGCCTAGTCCAGTCCATACAAAATATAGCTTAGCACATCAAGAACAACGGACTAAATAGAACCTCAAACAATCAACAAAAAAATTCAAAATTATGAGTATTTCTCAAATTGAAGATATACATCTAATGGTTCCAAAAAGACAAGAAACACCTAAATCGGAGCTCTATAGCTCCAGAAAGATTTAAAAGACTATATGCTGTCTGAGAAAATCAACTAGCCTAACAATACAAAAAATAGCAAAATTTAAATGTAAACTGAGAACAAAGTAGATGTAAAAAAAATACTAAAAATTATATATATTTAAGCCACATATCTTATGATTCTAATGAGACCAACATCATTTTATTTGAAGTTGTATAACTCTAAAAAGAAATAAAAGATTGCATACTATCAGAGAAAACCAACAAGCTTGACAGGACAGAGAAACAACCAATTTTAAATCAAAACTGAGAGCAGGGGAGACATGCAAAAAATCTGAAAATAATATATATTGAAACTACACATCTTACGGTTCTAATGAGACTAACATCAATTGATTTGGAGCCCTAAAACTTTTTCTAAAAAAAAAAACCAACTACTGTCAGAGCAGTCTAAAAGCTGCGAAAATGAAGATATCTCACCTTGGTTCTCTTTCTCTTTGCCCTCTCTTCTTCCTTGTTTCGGTTTTGTTCTCTCTATTGCTCTTTTTCTGTGTGTTGTTATTGGTATTTGTTTCAGCCCTTTCCTATTGCTTTTATACTACTCACCTTGCACCCAAGTCCTTCTCTCACATCTCTCTCACTATTTGTGTCAACCCACATCTCTTTCTCTCTTTAAAACACTTCTCTTTCCATCTCTTTTTTGGTTTTTCAATTGCACACATTCTCTATCTCTTTCTTTTGTTTCTCACTTACTCATGACTCTTACTTCCCCTCACCTATGCACTCATGTCTCTTTCTATATTTATCTCTTCCCACACATTTAATTTTGGATGAAATGAGGTGTCCACAGCGGTCATTTTGTTTCCTTACAAAAATTTGTGCTCTTATAATCTCTATCTTCAATCCCAGAAAGAACGCTTAATAAATCAAGAAAGGAGACAATCCAAATCTTTGTTCTCCTTATAAAATTTAAGTACCAAATTTTGTTCCATAACAAGCTCGTAAAAAGGGTATTCTTCTAGAACTTGTGGAGACATCATTTACTTCTTTCCTATATATAGTATTGTAAGTACTGTACTATCTCACACAAAGGCGGATCCACGTTCTGGAGTTGCCACCACAAGGCAAAAAAAAAATTAATCACTATATGTGATAACTTAGTTTTTGCCCCCATGGAAATTTAGAAGTTCCGCCCACAAAGTCCAAATCCCCACCATGACACCACCCATTTAGTCAATTGTGCTCCACTAATTTTTAAGATGGAATTCAAAAGTCACTTGAGATTATGTATTTTGTGTGAGACATTAAGTGTAGAGTAAAACCCCTGTTTGGTCCTCGAAAGATAGGTTCGGTGACAGTTTAGTCCCCCAAAGAATTTTACCGACACTTTAGTCCCCCAAAGATGGTTCCGTCAGCCATTTTAGTCCTCCGCTTGTGCCCATGAAGTGAACTTAACAGAAAAGGCCACGTGGCCTGTTAACTGGTGATGTGTCCATCAAATGCTGAGCTGGAATGCTTAAGTGGCAAATGGTGGGGCTGATGACTGGGATGAAGCTCAACGACGTCGTTTTGAAGCTTCTGGTAAACACCCAAACCACCCATCGAGTCCTTCTTCCTCAAACACAATTCTAAAACATTGAAGCTTCTGGTAAACACCCACACCCAAATCAGTTGCTTGAACATTGAACCCGAAGTCCGAAATGGCGTCCTTCTTCAGCAATTTGTAGCTTTCATCTCGTCCTTCTTCAGCAAAACAACAATGAAACCCAAGTGCTTGTGAAGTCCGAAATCGAACCCAAATCTGGTGTCTTCAAACCAGCAACTCCGCATATCTTCATATCGTCAATTTCGTGGAGATACCCAGCAACTCCGAAGTCGGACCAGTTTGCACAGTGGAGTGCCCAACCATTTGTCGCCGGATTTTTGTTGAAGATTGCCCCAAATTGACAGAGAGCAATCGCAGCCCCCAAATCGGCAGTAAGTTGTATAGTAGTTGCGATTTTCCCTTCTGTCTAACTATACCCATTGACATTTGTTGTTAATCGTTGTTGCTGGATATCTTGTCCTGCCAAATTGGAACCGTAAGCCCCTATATTTACTTAACTCGGTTTTTTGAATGCATGTTGGGTTTTATTCATAGTAATATTTGTGGGAGAGAAAGTAATACTAACACTCTGTTGGCTATGTGTTGCATTACAAATGCAATTGGTAGTTTACCTTATAAATGCAATAAACATGATAGCCTTCATATTGGAAATTTAACTTGCGATTTTTAATACGATAGCTTAGCAGAAGGCTTATCTTGGTAGAAGTGGTGCACTTGTGTTAAGGCACATATTATTTTTAGGCTAGTGTGATATCAAATATTTCCTTGATTGTGTGCCCGATGTATCAACCTGAATTTTATTTCATCACTTGTCAAAGGTTTTGCAATAAATTGTTTTTGTACTCATTTGAATTAGCTTGGTATACAAATAGGTAGACAATTTCAATTAGATTCGTATACCTTTTTTATGGTGTAATAGGTCTAGCATATATTTTTAACAGGTTATTTTGGTGGTAGTTTGACGTGAAAGTTATTGCTAAAAATGATCATTGAGGATGAAGTAGTCCTTAAACGACATGGTGTGATGATTGATGGTGAACCATTAACGCCGCCAATCCATGGACAACATGTCCAAGAAGGTAGCTCAAGTGGGTCAAGCTTCAAAAGGAGTGGATATGCCATATCTGACTATAGTACCCCTAATGTATGTGGTTGTAACAAGAAGGTGATAATGCTTATTTCAAAGACAAAGGAGAACTCAAATCGTCCATTTTGGCGTTCTCCACGTTACAAGGTTTGAGTAGAATTTAATTTCAATTTACACGTGTAATCTAGTATTCTAGTATTTAGGTGGTAATGTATAAATTTTCAAGTTCCCCATTCTAGTACTTTAACAAATTTTGCCTCTGTATATGCAGAATGAAGACTTGTGTTGTGGGTTTTTTCAATAGGTCGATAACTCTGAAGAGGTGGTTCCCAGAACTCCAGGGTCCTACACAACAGACGATAAACGAGTGTTAAAGTTGCAAAAGAAGATAATCAAGGGTCTTCAAAGTGAAGTTATGAAATTGAGGATTGCTTATACTTTGCTTATTGTTTTGGTGTTCATTGTACTATTCCTTGCTAAATGGAAGTGACCATTTTGTAAATTTGAGACCTGTTGAACATTTATATAATGGAAGTAAATCCTATTATGTAAAGTCCCTGTGTTTTGTTGTGTAATTAAAGGTCCACAAATATTTTGCAATTAGGTAGTCGATGGAATTATAAGTAATCGAAAGTGTAGCTCACAACCTAAATTAAAATCAAATCTTCCACAATAATTAAAAGCAAAATGGGTGCTTACCACCCTAGCCATTTCAATATGAGTGTCCTAAATAGTAATCAACCCTATAACAACTTTTATCACTCATAAGCACAATGGGGAGGACACAGAAGTAGTCAAAATGGATCAACGTAAATGTCCAAGCGATTTCCTGGGGTATATAATCATTACAAATGCAGACAACATAGTTTTTATTAACAACATATTAACATGGCTGCCCTGATAACAGAGTTCAAAGGGCATCCAACAAAGAGACCACAAAAACTTGCACAATAATAATTGACAATGTTACTGCAATTGTGACAGTGTCAATGATTACAACTTCACAACTGTTACAACAACAACACAAAACAGCAACAATAACAGTACAAAAAAAAAAAGCAGAATTGGCCAAAAACAGCAACGCCACTCGCTGCACACTGCTTTAACTCATGAAATCAGACATCAGTCAACAATTTCTCTTTCCCCTTCCTTGAAGGTTGAGCAGAAAGGTACTTTGAAAAACCTATTCCTAGTAGCCCTGGTTGCTGCTTGAATGGTGTCTGGTGTCACAGTCTCTTTGTTGGCTGCAACCCTGTTATGTTGTCTTGATCCCTATCAAGAAATGCAAGTATATTCATAAGAGACGGAAAATAAAATGGAATACATACAAGAAGCTCATAGCATCAATAATAACAAATTAGATGTCTTTAAACTTACATGTTTAGAGTTACTCTGAGATTTCTTCTTCTTCCTTTGTGGTAATTCTGCTTCTGATTCTTGGGCAGGTGGTGGGGCTTGCGAATCTAATGGTTGACTGACTGGAAGTTGTCCCTGTTGATGTGGCTCGGCTTTTGCTCTTCTTCCCTCTCTTCCGTGGTTCTGCTCCCTTGCAAGTCCTCGTGTTGTGCCTTGTCCCACCACACTTGGAGCATTTAATGGCTCTATATTTCCTTTTCAGCCTACTCGAATCTTGCGGTATGTCATTGACTTTGCTTCGATTCTTCTTCGGCCTACCCGCTGGTCTCTGGAAAGGAGGAGGATTAATATCGCCCAAGTTTGTCTTCTTCCAATAATCGTGTCCTGCCCGTGGCTCTATAAATGGCTCATAAGCCTTAACCCATGTGCTTGTTAGGTAGAAAGCATTAACTGCATAGTCTGGGTCCTCATTGTTGGATGCGAATACTGCACACGCATGTCTGCACGGTATACCTGTGAGATCCCAAGCTCTGTATGAGCATGTACGAGCTAACAAATCGACTACAACCTTGTCAGTGGGTCCCCTGCTGACTTCATATTTATGCCCAGTAGGGTCTCTAGCCCACAATGGACACCACTCGCTGCTTTGTTTCTTCTCGGTTTCAAGATAGTCTACCGCCATTGGCACAAGCTAGCTCTTGTATTTTCTGATCCTCAAAAGCATCTCCCCTCTCTTTCTCATAATATAACACCTGATTTCCTCAAGCATAGTCAAAATGGGTTTGGAACGGAATTTTCTGATCTCTTTGTTGAGCTGCTCACACATGTTGCTAGTGATGGCCTGGTTCTTACTGTAAGTGTTGAACGCTCCTCTAACCCATCTAGCAGGGGCATTTCTCATCAACCATTTATAAGCATCGTCATCAACCATCCTGATATGAGCCATATGCCTATCAAACTCTTGCATGGTACTTGACTTTGCTGCCAAGAACACCCTTGATCTAAGCTCCTTGCTTTTCCAAGTCTTGCAAAAGTTCTTCCAAATGTGCATTGCACATGACCTGTGAAGAGCTGTTGGACACAACTCGACAAGTGCTGGCTCCAAACCCTATAGCAATTTTGAAAAAAAAAAATAATTGTTAACCTGTGAAGATGGATGTAGGATATTATAGAATATATATTAGCTGCAAAGGAATTAGATAGAGGGTTACCTTCTGCTGATCCGAAATGAAGTTCCAACCGTGTTCCCTTGCATTGCCCAAGTCCTCAAGCAATCTTGTCAAAAACCACCTCCAGGTATCCTTTGTCTCAAGATCTACAACAGCATAAGCTATTGGATAGAATGAGTTGTTCCCATCTTGAGCAACAGCAACCAGCAATATACCACCATAGTAACCCTTAAGGAAGCAGTCATCTAGACCTATTAAAGGTCTACATGGAACTTTGAAACCCTCCTTGCAAGCGTCCAGACATATGTATAGTCTGTCAAAGTTTGGTACTATAGCACCTTGGGGTCTATCAACAGCCAATTGCACAGTCCCCCGAGGATCCACTCGTTTTATTTCATCAAAGTAATCCCATAGAGCAGCATATTGTTCTGCCTCCGTACCCTCCACCATTTTCCTTGCTTTTCTCAGTGCCCTAAATATTGTTCTGTCATTAACATTAACATTATACTTTCGCTTCACTAAGTTCTGAGCATCAACACACTTCATGCTTGGAAAACCCCTAACTTCTTCTAGAAGCTTATGGGCGAGCCACCTTGAGTTTGCTTGCCTGTTTGATATTTTTCTGCTGCAGGTGTGTGTCTTGATGAACTTCTTCACCTGGAAGCTATGCGTGACATTGCTGAAGGAGTAGAAAATCTCCCACATACAGCCATCTATGCATCTGGCATTTGTCCTTTTCTTGTCATTTTTCACCCACACAACAGGCCTGCCCAGGTGAATTGTATAATCTTTGACTGCTTCCTTGAAGGCCTGCAAGGTTGGAAATTCCATTCCAAGCTCAAGGTTCACCTGCCTAAACTCAGAATTAGGATTATACTGTGGAAAAACTTCAGCATCTTGAGAGTTATCACCCTCAGTTTCAAAGCTGTCCGGAGTGTGTACATCCTCCGTTTCGTACCCCTGCCCATCAAAGGGGTTCACATAAATATGTGGTGGGGATCTCTGTTTTTTTTTTCCACTGACTTTTGTTGCATGGCCAGCGTTTGCACTTGTCCCCGCTCCGAAAATGGGTGTTTTGTGAACCCCCTCAACTTCTTGCTGCACATCTTCCTTATCCGAGCTATCAATGATTGGGGGTGCTTTGTATGGGGGCTATTCTTCCTCATCGCTGTAATACAAATACGCATCGCTGGATTCCTGATCCTCATCCGAGTCATCGGATTCACTGTCGCTTGGGTTTTGGTCCTCACTACCACGTTCATGATCTGTCCCATTTGGCTCCTCATCACCGCTTACTACCCTCTGGTCAGCAGCATCATGGGGACTGCCATACGTCTCCTCCTGTCTTACATCTCTGCTCAAATATGACAGGCAATCATCATCTTCATTAGTTTGCTGCATTTGTGCATCACCGTCACTGTTTGGCCCCCCTGACTCTGCATGCCCTGTTGTCTCATTGTCACTATTATTGTTCCCCACATCTTCACATATACTGGTCCCTTGTGTATGATAAGGTAAACTCAGAATTGGCTCAACAACTTCAGGATGTTCAATGACAGGGTGCTCGAAATATAACTCTATCTCGTCCACTCCTTCAACAGCACCATACATGCCTATAACGTCCATGTCACCATTTAGGGGTCTTAGCCCATCTTCAAGCTCTAACCCAGGCACCAAGTACCAACAACTTGTGAAACAGTGATACCCATGCTCACAAAATAGCTGGGTGATTGTTGGAATGGAGACTTTGTCAATGTCTACCCAATCCCATGCATCCTCTTCCCCATCGATGTAGGTAAGCGTTGGATGATGTACAAATTTTCCAGCGTGGTGCATAACGAGGGTTACATAACGGTCCATTCTGAAAAAAAAAAAAACAGCAATGACTTAATACAACAAGGGAGTAACAAATGTACTATAAACACTAATTTAGTTGTATATAGGAATAAAGCTACATAGCTTATTGACAAGTTCAACCCAATCATTCTAAGCTACGCAGCATACTATTACCATTCTCCTGTTCTACACTTCATGTGAGGATTTCCTTTTTAAAACAACAAAACAACAAATATAGATTCCAAATGAGAAATTTTTGCAAAGAAGTAGATGTCACATATAGCATATTCATAAATTATTCCTATTCAAGGCCAAAAATAATGAATTACTGAAGGAAATAATCAAAACCAAAACCAAACAAACCCATGCCAGCCCACTGATTTGTGCACTATAAGTCATAAAATTATTGGTTATCAACTTGACTACTTGAGTGTCATTAAAATTTGCTCTTACGGCAACCAATTCAAGATGATCATTACCAAATACAAACAATTCTTGAAAGATTCAATATCTTTAATAAAAGGAACCACGAAACAAGTCCAAACAAACTCCATCGTTTTAGCATGTGTATGTTCAACTCTCGTCAACTTGCAGGCAAATAGCTGCCAACATAGTCATGTAATGCTCATCACTAACTTTGTAGTCTTATATATATATTTTAGAGACAAGAAATAAACTTCATCAAAGTGAATGGAAAAATTGAACACAGATTTTTACAACTTTTTTGTGTTAAAAGGGAGCACAAAGCCTTAGGGAAAAGGGAAGGTATATACACAACAGGAATAAAACCATCGACTCTCTCATTTCAATGATCAAAGGATATGCCATTAAACTCAGCCATTGGCAGCTTCTTTGAAAATTATTGGTACCTTTATATTTTGACACATCAACTTAAATAGAAAGACAACCATATAAACAATCATGTGGTCGGATGAAAAGCTCAAAAAAAATTTTATTAAAAAAATGTTGTTCTTTACCTATAGGAAACCAAGAATACAAACTAAATATATATATAAAAAAAAAAAAAAAAAAAAAAAAAAAAAAAAAAAAAAAAAAAAAAAAAAAAAAAAAAAAAAAGCTAAAGCCAAATGCTGCTTACATACTAGGAATCACCATGAAGCATCAAACATGGAAAGAAAGAGAGAAGCCATACTTATGTCCAACGTGTACCAGAACCTAATACTCAATACAACAGTCCAAGACCAACAATAGTCTTACTTGCTTCCATTATACAGAACTTTATGAACACTCAAATTTATTTACACACGTCGTATATAACTTAGATAAACACCCTGTCATGTATATAACTTAGATAAACACCCTGTCATATTGAGATCTTTTTAGCTTCATTCTTCTGATTGGACAAAGAACCCGTATCCTTAAAAAGCTCTTGGCTTGGTTTGATTAATAAATGAGCTGAAATCTAAGAAGCTTAGTTTGAACAAAAGCTGACAGAAATGAAGCTAGATTAAAACCCAGCTTGCAAATGCAAACTAATAATTTATATTATATACTATACTTAGACATCACTACATTTTTTACACCAATAATTGTGCATTTATAATTTTTATCACATATCAAGTATTTAATGTTCTATTTTATTACTATATAAACAATAGAATATATACAAGCATATATAAGCATTACAAATTATCATAAAAAATATCATATTGTAATTCGTTCTAGCTCACAAGCCGAAACTTAGGATTAGGTTGATTAATTGGACAGTCTAAATCAAGTCAAACATAAGTGGCCCAACTCATTTTCACCCCTGGTTTAAAAATACAAACACACCAAACAATCTTCAAAACAGGATAAATACAATTACATCAATGTAGGCAGGCACCTATCAACCATTCAAATGCTTTAAAACCTGCAATTTACGTGACCACCAGTGTTGCAAGCCACTGAGATAAAACAATATGGACCAGTCCAAAGCATGTCACCCTATTTACAGGTAACTCACATCATTAATGCAATGTCACTAGTGAGCATTTCCATTGGTTGTAAGACCTCTTTCATTTCTGGAAGTTTAACTTAGATCATCCTCTAACATACAGATCCACCACAGTAATACCATCTTCAATAGTTCCTCACTGTAGTGAATTACAAATAATACCTTTTTAGATGTTCATTGAAGCTCTGTATTCTGTAAGAATCTGCAGTGAAAGTCTAGGGAACATATCATTCACCATTGCATGAACAAACCAAGTGAAAGTCCTAGACAATTTAGACTCACAGACACAAAGGTATCACAGCCAAAGTTCACAAAATTTATCTCGCAAATATTGCAGCCTCACTATGATGCACATAATTGGACGTAACAACCACAAGCTCTAAAACCTAATCAACAAATAGATCGTGGCACCAAAGGGTAAAATAAACTATGTCAAACCATAAGACATACACATACCAAGCCTAAAATAAAACAAATAAGAACTAACCTTATTTATTCAAACAACTGTCTCACATACACCAAATATATGTCTACCTCCAACGAGTGACCTCTGCAAAATAGAGAAAAAAAAAGAAAGCAAACAGTCAGACATTGACCTTAATCAAGGAACACATGCACATACCACATTTAAATTCGCAAGAAAGCTAGCAAGTGGCTGCACTTATAGAATTACAGTAGGAAATACGGATTGACCGATATAACCACCCTCATTTCAATCCCTAAACAGATGGCAACACCAAAGACAGACACAAAGAAAAAGGATAATTTTGCCCACAAAGGTTTTACAGGGACCACCACAATGATTTTGACAATATTATAGAACAGGTGGACCACCGTAACACATGCACATACCACTCCTGTCTCAAACCAACAACATGTGGACCACCAAGACAAAGACCCGACAATAAAATAGAATATGCACCACTTTCGAATCAGAAATTAAAACCCCTGGACCACAATACAAGTTTGGTACACAGCCACGCAATCAGGAACACAATATAAGTACACCAAGATTAAATCACTCATATGTAAGGAAAACTACCCATTGTTGAGAGGAAAGACAAAAATATGACACAGAAGTCAACCACACCGAAGTATGTATATGTTCGTAAACAAAAAGTTCTATGAACAATAACATACCTGAGAGAGAAATGAACTTCGATCGATATTGGGGCTTTGGGTTACAAGATGGGGCTTAGGCGATTCCACCACCATTGAGTTCCAATGAATCGAAATGTGTACAGTGACACCGAAAGTCGCAATTGTTACAAGAATCGCACTGCGTCAATGGCGATTTCGGGGGCTACAGAGATGCTGTCAATTTGGGGAAATCTTCCAGGAATGCAAGAATTTTCCTTCGCTAATGGTCTTGCTCAGTTACAACAATGGAAGAATTCGCGATGAACAAGGGGTTAGGGTTCAAATTCCGGCCAAGTGCTTTCTCATTTTCTGACAATGTGTTTGATGAAGAAGGGCTCTCGATGAGACGACGCCGTTTGGGTAAAGGTGATGAAGTGCTTAGGTCTCCTGCGAAAACGACGCCGTTTGGGTGGTTTGGGTGTTTACCAGAAGCTTCAAAACGACGTTGTTAAGCTTCATCCCAGTCATCAGCCCCACCATTTGCCACATAAGCATTCCAGCTCAGCATTTGACGGACACATCACCAATTAACGGGCCACGTGGCCTTTTCTGTTAAGTTCACTTCACGGGCACAAGCAGAGGACTAAAATGGCTGACGAAACCATCTTTGGGGGACTAAAGTGTCGGTAAAATTCTTTGGGGGACTAAACTGTCACCGAACCTATCTTTCGAGAACCAAACAGGGGTTTTACTCTTAAGTGTACTTGGAGATTTTGTGAGAGTGAGAATTACTCTTGTAATCTCTTATTTTTTGCCTAATAAATTGATTCTCATTTTTCACCTGGGGATGTAGGTTTCACATTAAAACCAAACCACGTTATATTTTGTGTATTTCATATCGTTGTTTTATCGCTTATGCATATTTACAATATATATTTTTTTAGTAAAAATATTTATAGTCTATTTCTTACCCCCACTAGTTAAAATTTCTGGATCCACCGCTAATCTCACAAGTCAAAGTTTGGGATTTTATGATAAGGTATCTTTGGGCTAGTTTTTACGCATCGATATTAAGTCCCTTCCCAAGCGATCTTAAGGGAGCGCCCCTATATCAAACTGGTGCATTTTAAGGGAAAAGTTCTCTTGAGTGTTGGCCCTAAAATTTGAACCTTGGCTAACTTAGATAAACCTATTGTATCATTATCACTAAGTTAAATCCTTAGGTTTGTTTGGGAGTTAAAATTGAGGGGAATTGAAAGGAAATGAAATGAGTAAATGTCTTCATCTCCTTGTTTGATAGTTCAAGATTAAAAAAATAATAATAAAAAAAAAAAAAGAACTAAGAGATAACCTCAAGCCCTTGCATTTATTTTTTTCCCTCACTTTTGTGTTCTCCTAACTTGGAGGATTTGAAGAGAAAAGAAGAGTAGTTTATTATTATAGCCCTATTTAAATATATTTAATCTAAAACCTCAACTTTGTAAGAGTAGCCTATACTAATTGTTTTGTATGTTAGATGTTCTTTATCTTAACTTTGATTGCATGAAGGTTTGCATGACCTATATTATATTCCAATTTAAAATATTCTATAACAGATTTTTTTAACTTGTGTCAAGAATAAATGCGAATTATCTTTTGATTTATTGATTTGCTTAGTATTAAATCTTCTTGTTTCAATTTTTACAAGTTAGCGACAGTTTTCATCTATGAATATAATGAAAAATAAACTGGAAAAAAAAAAAGATGAAATATTGGTTTCTTGTAGATTATTTTCTTACTCGTAGAGAAAATAATCGTAAAAACATTAATGAATATTATATTGTTAATGAATTTGCATTTTAACACACACACACATGTACACATTTAATTTATGCATTGCTATTTTTTATTAAAAATTTATAGCTGGAGTGCTAAAAAAAAGTATTTATATATAGTTTGGTGTCACTAACACTATTTTGTATTGTCACAAATTTCTTTATGTAAAAAAAGTGAATCACATTATTAAATCTTATATTAAATATATTTACTTTATAAATAAAGGATAAATTTGTAAAATTATAAATTTTTATTTTTTTTCCTTTTTTTTCCTCTCTCTTTGCTCATTTTAATCATCCAAATAAGAGAGAGAAAAGTCTCTCTTAGTCCCTTCATTTCTTTTCTCTCCCTTTTTTCTTGTATCATTTTCCTTCCTTTTCCCCTTCAACTCCCAAACAAACTCTTAGGATTCTTTAAGTCAAATTTATTCTATCAATTATGGAGATAAAGCCCATAATAGAGTTAGGGTGTTGAAAGAGTAATCAAAAACAAGAAAAATACTAATAATTAATAATCTAATCAATCAAATTGGTATTTCAGAAAGTACCTAATGTTTTAAAAAGGGTCAATTTCGCTTTTCTCCTTCTTAATTGTTGTTGAAGCAAACAAGAGCTTCTCGACTCAATGAGTTGGTCCTGTTTGAGTAATAGCTTATGTAAGAAAGTCTTATGTAACAAACTCTACTGAAATAAGCTCATTTTAAAATAAGTTTATTTGTGTTTGAATATACTGTTGGATTAGTGTTTTTATAGTAATTGCATGTGTTTGGATATATAATTGTACAATGACTTTTAAATCTAAAAGTTATAAAAAGGACATTAACACACAACAATAATAAAAAAATTTACATAAAACTAGTTGTGGGATAATGCCCCCATAGCAAAAATGGAGAATATAAACTCTCAAGCTCATGAATTCAAACTGAAGCTTGCGTATGGCATTAATTGGGAAAAGAAGAAAAGTGAAACATAATTAATTAAGTACTCTTGCATTATTAGTTTCCAGAATATTGAGATCTAAAACCCAGGCAACACAATATATCAAATGCAAAAGAAACCTCTAAGAAAGCAATCATATCTCTTCAGTATTCATCCCAAGACAAATCAAATCATTATCTAAACAAATCCAGCAAACCCACATGAAAAATTGAATCTACAACTCATTATCTCTCTTCACAAAATGGGAGAATTGATGGCTGAAAGACTAGATTGTGGTAAACGATGGGACAAATAGCAACATAATCACCTGGAGACATGAATGATATAAGGAATCTGCATAGTAGTTATGCATATAGCAACGGGCTCTAGAAGATAAGTGGCAGGGATTGGAATTTTGGTTTCTAATTGAGGGCTATATTATCCAGAAAAATAAAAGAAACAGCTATGCATAAAAAAGGCCAACATAATCAATAAATCATAATTTTCAGGGAACAAAATCAGAGGGTTTAACAAAGTTCTGCTGATGGGTTTTTTTTGACTCTTTGACAACGACACGATTTAAGGGGCTTGACTCGCTGATCTGATCCTTGAGCCGCCGATTACGACAGAGATGGAGGGTTCAATCTATGGTGGCAGCAAATCCCCACTCCATCTGAGCTTCAAATATATGTTGGTCTGAGCTTTAGGATTTGGTGGATTAGGACTCCATAGTCATTTTCCGTTCTCTTCCTTTCATTTATCTCCATGTTTCTTCTTTGTTGCCCAAATCATCTTGATATTCCTTCACCATGGCAGAGGAGAGAAAACATGTCTTGAGTTCTTTCTATTTGCCATGGGAATATGCAGGAATTCTTTATTTTGATCAAAGTTATTTTTGTCCAAAAATATAATAACAACAGCTGGTGTCTAAGTTGTTTTCAGCTTTCGCAGCCACTTATTTTAATAAGCTTCATTTTGTAGCTTATGAAAATAAGTTCAAAATAGCTTATTTGGTGTCATAAGCTCAGAGTATAAGTTAATCCAAACAACTACAAAATTATCTTATAAGTGCTTATAACAATAGAGAAGCTCCAATAAGCCATAAGTCTTGCTATCCAAACGGGCCGGTCACAATTAATTAGGCTCATACACGACTTACGCCCATTTGATACAATGAAAATCATGGAATGAGAATGGAATAGAATATAATGATCATTCCATTCCACAATTTGGTAGCCGTAAGAATGGAATAATTTGAAAAGGCATTCCATTAATGAAAATAGAACATGCAACGGAATCAAAATCAATAGTAAAAAACATAAATACTATTTACAAAAACAACAATGTTAAACATTTTTTAATATTATACCATATATGTGATATGAGTTTTACACAATTTTAGAAGCACAAATCAATTAAAAACATCAGAATTATTAAAAATATAATTTTCTTTCAATGTGACTCCAAATTATTTTTTAGTGTGTCCCTATGACATTAATTGCATTACTTTTATTTGTAGATATTAGATAGATTTTATTTAATAAAAAGATAGTTTGGGTCATTTTATAGGCTAATTGATCTAAATAATTTAGTTTGTAAAACAAATTTTCTAAATATTTTGAAAGTATTTCTATAAATACTACAATTAATATTTTAGTATTTTCTAAAAAATAAAGTCAAAATAGGTCAAATATGCCATATAACTTATGGCTTGGGTCACACCATATATGCCATATGACGTGAGCCAATACAAAAAACTAAGGCATTAACAAAAAATGATCACGCCACATGTCATGTGACTATGTGACATATGGCGTGATTGCATTTTGTCAGCCCAGCTTTTGATCATGCTACATAACATATGACGTGATGGCTTTTTGTCAATACAATAAACACTATATGATCAATGCAATGAAGGCTACATTAAAAACGGAGCCTTTAATTCCCAAACCCCCTTACAGCTATCTTCTTCCTTTTCTCTTCTCTTCTCCCATTTCACTGCTCCTTCTTTCTTTCTTCTTTTTTTCTCTTCTCTTTTCCCTTTCGATTCTCCTTCTTTCTCCATTCTTCTTCCATTTTTATTTCCATCTCACTTCATTATGCATGACACTTATTAGACCTTATGGCATAAGACGTGACCAATTGGTTCATGCCATATGCTATATGATGTGACATAACTGATCAAGCCATAGGACATGACTCAACTAGTCACTTTGTATTCCATAAGACATTATCAATGTCATAGAAATCACTGTAACTCTTTTTTTCTCTTAATAATAAAATAATATAATATTTAAAATTATAATATTTAAGAAAATACTTTCAAAGCTGCAATATTTATAAAATTTATTTTATAAATTACATTATTCAAGTCAATAAATCTCTTTTTGTAATATTAATATGAGCAAGTTGGGAACAATTAATTAAGCCTATTCTCTATTTTACTTTTTATTTTTTCACGAGTTAACCGGAGAAGTGAAAGGAGTAGTGACGTGTCTAAACCAGAAGTAGTGGCGCAGGACCCACATGTGAACGAATGGCCCACCCCATAGTCGAACTCCAAGTGCCCACCCCGGAGAGGCAAGGAAAGTGACTTTTACGCCACTTCGTGCCCTTGCAGCTATACACTGCACGTTACCTGTTTGACGTAATGCCTCAATGAATAACCAGAGCAAAACTCAGATCACAAACGCCGAATAAAGAGAAAGTTTCAAAGCCAAGAAAATGTGGAGGCGCGCGACTTCATTGTCGCCTCTGATTTCTTCCTTCAAATCATCCTTCTTCATCCAGGTAATGCCCTTCCCTGTCCTCTGGATACATAGAGCTAGTTTACGTTTCTGATTAGAAGAACCCAGAACCCATTTCAAAATCTTGAACTTCTGACGACCCATTTAGGTGATTTTTTTAGTTTGTCAACGGAATTAGTTTCTTTAGATCATTCGTATGTGTCATGGAGTTTCCCATTTTGAGCTTCTGTTTGAAGGAATTTCACAAGTGTCTGGTCTTGTTATGGTCTCAAATAGTTACGGCAGAATTCTTGTATTGATTTAACTTATTCACATCTGATTGATGCTGTCTTGACATGACCCTAATTTGGACTTCTCTTTTGGATTTTGATCCAGCAGGGTGCCCAACAGAAGATTTTGGAAAGATTTACCACAGGGATGCCCTTGCAGGTACCTAGCAATAATTAAGTATTAGAAATCGGTGCTGAAAACAAATACTTAGGTATTAAGCTAATATGCCAATGTCTCATGTTATGGAAAATCCATTTGTATAAGCTGCTTCTACGCCTATATTGTTAGTTATTCAACTATTATGGTCTGGTAAAATTGGTTGAAGGTTGTAAATGCCTTTGGAGAGTTGAGAAACAATTCCTTGCATATGGAAGTTGTCATTTGCCTGAGATTGAATTTATAGACATTTACTTTTATGTCAAAATATTGTAGAGTTATGGTTACGGGTAGAGTGTTGGGAAGCGTTGTATTTGAGTAATGTGGGATATTTCACTATTATGCCACCCACTATTTTTGTAGGATTTTTACTATTACTGTGTTAAAATCAGTTGTTCGTTTGACTTTAGCTACTAAGTGCTATTTATTGTTTTGTGGTGATTGGGAAACTTACAACAAATGTTATTTAATTCCCTTCAAGGACAAGGTTGTGTAGGAACTATTATTTTATGCCTTCATATATTAATTGGAACAGAGTACAAGCTTGTTCTTTTACTTAAAACTTTAAATTGCTTGTTTCAACTGCTTAGCTTCTGTACGGTCATTTATTCAGTCATCACAGTTGGTTAGTCTCAAACATTCATATACCTAACCAGAGAATTTACAGATTTTGAATGTTATTCTCTAAAATATATTACTTCAATGATATCTTTGTTTATTTGTTTCCTTTGACGCAGGAAAAATATGGGTTTTCACCCAAATATGAAGCTCCAGTTATAACATTTGTTTTAGGTAATAATCATGCATTATTAAATAGTTGATAAAGAGGGTATACAATATGAAGTCTTATCCAGAATTGGATCATAAAATTCTTATGCCATCTGGACCTAAGAAAGTATGTTGTAAAAAGTACTTTGCCAGTGCTGCAAGGTTTGAGTTACATGCTTTCTCCTTATGGCTTACATCATGTTTATAATTACGATTTAACATCAACTATATGGATGGGTTGTCTGTATATTCAATGTTAGAAGGAACAACACTGAGGTAGATAAGGCTCTTATATGATATTGTAAAGAATGAACACAACCTGTTATAAAAGTCAACCTCATCAATGTTGATAATGTGGATAATTGATTTTCACTATCCAAAGACTAAATGATATGAGTAAATATAATCTAGTATACAACTGAATGGTTAATTTTGAGTTGAGTCAACTAGCTCATTTGGATATTGTTCAGTAACTTGTCTCAACTTGCCGAAAAAGCATACTTGACGGTTCAGATCTACTAAGTTAAATTCATTTAGAAAATTTACAAAATGAATGGTTGAAGTGTTAAAGTGATTGTTGTGGTCTATCTGGATATTTATGCTCTTCTTTCAGGGCTTGGTTCTTTACCTGGCAATCAACTTAATCATGTCCATCTGAACATGAGCACACACCAAATGATCTAGATTCCATAAAGTTAACGATATATTTAAGTTTTTCAAGTTTCATTTAATTTACATGAAAGGCATAGAGCCAGTAGCAAACTGATGTAGCTTTATCTATCTGCAAGCTGAAAAGGAAACTGAGTGAACCAGAATGAGAAAAAAGTTTTTTTTTTTTTTTTTTTTA